>VWYH01011041.1:0-200408 GCA_013399365.1 Pampusana beccarii
AGTTCACCAATAACACAAAATTGAGCTGTCAACACTCTTAAGGGCAGAGAAGCCCTGCAGAAGAATCTGGACAAATTGGAGAACTGGGCAGTCACCAACCACATGAAGTTCAACAAGGGCAAGTGCCAGATTTTGCACCTGGGACACGGCAACCGTGGCTGTACATACAGACTGGGGGATGAGATGCTGGAGAGCAACTCTGCAGAGAGAGACCTGAGCAAGTTGAACATGAGCCAACAGTGTGCCCTGGCAGCCAAGAGGGGCAACCACGTCTTGGGGTGCATCAAGCACAGCATTGCCAGCCGGGCGAGGGAGGTGATTGTCCCGCTCTGCTCTGTACTGGTGCAGCCACACCTGGAGCACTGTGTGCAGTTCTGGGCACCACAGGATAAAAAGGATATAAAGCTACTGGAGAGTGTCCAGAAGAGGGCTACGAAGTTGGTGAAGGGTTTGGAGAGGAAGCCATATGAGGAGCGGCTACAGTCACTTGGTTTATTCAGCTTGGAGAAAAGGAGACTGAGGGGAGACCTCATGGCGGCTACAGCTTCCTCACAAGGGGAGGAGGAGGGGCAAGCACCGAACTCTTCTCTTTAGTGACCANAAAGGAGACTGAGGGGAGACCTCATGGCGGCTACAGCTTCCTCACAAGGGGAGGAGGAGGGGCAAGCACCGAACTCTTCTCTTTAGTGACCAATGACAGAACCCGAGGGAATGGCAGGAAGATGTGCCAGGGGAGGTTTAGGTTGGACATTAGGAAAAGGTTCTTCCCCCAGAGGGTGGTGAACACTGGAACAGGCTCCCCAGGGAGGCACTCATGGCCCCAAGCCTGACAGTGTTTGGGAAGAGACTGGGCAACATCCTCAGACACAATGTGAACTGTGGGGTTGTCATATGCAGGAACAGGAGTTGGACTCGATGATCCTTGTGGGTCCTTTCCAACTCCCTATGATTCTGTTCTATGATTGATTTAAGGAGAGTGATTAAGTTGGAGAAATAAAAACTGTTATAATTGTTTGCATGCTTTCCTTTCTCTTTTAAATCTGACTGATGTTTTACTCACCACAACAAATTTTTACCAGTTCCTGGGTTTTTTTCTTCTTTAAAGGCTAGGAAGGCTCCATGATTGGAAATGGCAGACATATCCTTGATAAACAGAGAGAACTGATGCTTTGGAGAGTTTTCCCAAAGAATAGTAAATACAAGAAAACTGTCATTTAAGACAAATTTTCAAATTACAAGGTTGTCTAATGGCAGACGAGACTAGTTTTATTTCAATAAAACTACTTGAGTTAAAAGAAGCACATTTCACAGCGTTGCTCTGAGATACAGTGCTTTGCAGAGGATTTTGATAGTAGTAATACCAGTAACAATTCAGATGCTAAGTATTTACTTTTTAGTTTCTGCTCTGGTCCCTTACAGTAATATATTTTATCTTAATAAAAGGAACTGTATGCAGTATTTTGTATGTCAAGTAACTTAAGATACTACATACAGCAAGGGTGTCAAACTCATTTTTCACCAAGAGCCACATCAGCCTCATGGTTGCCTTCAAAGCGCCAAATGTAATTTTAGGACTGTACAAATGTAGGAGTAGTTACAGTCTGTAGTTTGTGCAGTCCTAAAATTACATTCCACCCTTTGAAGGCAACTGCAACGCTGCTGTGCCCCCCGGTGAAAATGAGTTTGACACCCCGACATACAGTAACTGAAAGTTATTTGCACATAGCACCTTCAAATAAAATCTAGTCCACCACAAACGTGAAACTTGTGATGTAGAATATAGGTTGAAAACTTTTCTTAAAGTTCAAACATGTTTCTACAGTCTAATGGGGGATACATTCCTATGGGATATATTTGATCTGTGAACATACCTGGGATCCAAGCATTATCCGAGAAGAATGAACAGCTTTTTATAACATGGGCAAAATCTGTGAAGCTAAGATACTCAGATTCAGATGTCTGTTCAAAGCTTGAGAAATTATGTATCTTTACACAGTTGAAGTACATACCCAAAGGTCTTTCTGCATTGGTTTTGCTTTTCTGAGGATACTGACCCAATCAATCAGCAGTTGATACTTGCCGTGTTTTAAAAAAAAAAATAATAATAAAGAAAGCCACTCAAATGGTCCTACTGAAATACATTCAGCTGCAATGATGGTGTGCTATAATCCTGGAGCTCTGAAAATTATTTCTCATAACATGAAGTATACATTTGCTTTGCTGTTAATTTCAGTAATGTTATAACCATTTCGCATTAGTCTTGAATATATGTTTAATATAAAGTGTCTGTGTATTAACAAATAAACAGGAGTTCCAGGGTTTGTTGTGGGGTCTTTTTTTGTGTGTTTCCATAGCAGTAGTAGAAGGCTGCCTTTCCTCAGTTAATACCATAAATACTTTTATTTCACTCTTTCTTTACAACCTTGTAGTTTGACAATAGAAGGTATGTATATCATGTAATTCACTGAGCTACTCTTCTAGATTTTGAGCAGCTAATGGTTTATTTCCCAAAAAAATCACACCGCCTTAATGCATGTGCTGTCAGTGAAATCAGGATACTGTTGATTATTTTGTAGTGTGCAGCCAAGGAGACAGGGAGAGGGCAATTGAATCAGATTTTTTTTTCCTGTTTTTGCTGTCTGAAGAGAAATGGAACCAAAATATAACTCTTTGTTACTTTGAATGGTCTACTGTGTATTTTCCTTCTGTTTATTTTTCCATATTTTTTAGACTCGTAGCCAATTATTCAGTGTTTGTCACTCATTCTTCTGGTGTTGCCTGTGGCTGTTTGCTCTCAGTTTATTACGGTAGGGCCTTTTGATGTGTTGCTCTGTAAGTAAGGGTAGTAAAACTAGAAAACTACACACATACTTTAGTTTCTAGGCACTTTAATTACCTGCATCTTGTTCACAAAGTGAAACAAGCTCAGTGGGTAGCTGCAATAAATCAATAGTTGAAAGGAAAAAAAAAAAACAGTTTGAGAGATGCCATCATTGTACAAATTTAAAATGGAGCTGGAGAATAAACATAGTGGAAAAGAAATGGAGGGTAAATACACAACACAAGCGTTGGGTCTCAGTTCAGCAAGACACTTATTTCTGTAAAACATCAGCATGTAAAAACATCCCTTTGTAGTAATTATTGCACTTGCAGCGAAAGACACAAGAAAGGCTGGATATGTGGTTTCTGCTGAGTAAATGTGCTGTGGGTTATATACTGTTGGTAGAGTACTCCATAGATTGAGATACTGGCTTTTGTTGTTGCTGAATGGACAGGATTTAGATAGCTGGTTTCAGTTAAAATAATGTATGATGGTGACTTGGGATTGCAGCCATTGGCCCACTTACTTGTTTTTCTTCATGCTTGGCCTCTCCTTTAGTCACTCCCTGTACTTCCCCACAGATGTGTTTCTAGGAGTTTCGTTGGTTTGGTTTGGTTCGTGTATGTGTTTGGTTATTAATTTCTTCGTAATCTGAAGCCATCAATGTCTACCAGACTTTTTTAGTTGCTTATACTGCAATTTGGTGTTACCACAACACATGTGAGCGTGAAGGTTTTTGTAAAACTGTGTCTATCTGAAAGTTAGAGTCATAACAATATAGAATAATTTGCACACTGCTGTTGTGATTTAGGCTGTTGTATAGCAAAAGCTAGGGATTTTGTATTAAACAAATGTGAGTCCTTTCTTGCATCTGCTCTGTGCAAAGTATTTTCTTTAGTAGGACTTTCGTCTGCTATATTGTAGGTTATTGATTCAGTACAAAATCAAGAAAAGAGCAGAGTTTTTTATAAGTCACTTTAAAAGCTCCAGTAAACACTCTGCCCTGTTACCACAGGGTCCTCTTAGACTGTAGGATCTTAAAAGTCATTGGCTAATTTGTTCCAGAATCTGAAGCCTGTCAAGGTATCTAAGCAAACTTAGAAATGGAGAACAATTTCTTAATACCATACTTTTTATGTGAGTTACTGAGTAACAAATTAAAACTTTAATTTTCCAGAGACTCTTCCTGCCGCTCAGGACACTTGCTGTGAAGTTCAAACATTGTTTTCAGGGTGATGAGGTAATTCCTAATGTACTCTCTGCATGCGGATGCACATCTGTTAACTCGTATGGGAATTGCGCCAAATTCCACTCAGTAAGCTGAGAAATACTTTAGTGGTATTGACTTTAACTTGTTCTCCATAGTTGTGGGTGTTGAAGTGACCAGAATGTGGTAAAAGGAGTTTCTGAAGCCACCCACACAGATATTCACTGGGGTCTGTATCTTGAGCCTTGATTTGATTTCTAAGCAAGATTGAAGTGGGATTTTCTGAAGTGTGCGTAAGTGCTTACAAGGCTATTTACAGTATCCTGTTGAACAAAGCCTATGTGGGATGCTGCTGCTTTTTAAGGAAAAAGGAGCAGAGAAGATTGAAGCTGCAGATGATCCAGATTAATACAGAAGGGCACGTGCTATGGTGGGCTGAAATTCTCAGTCACTAAACTCCTTCCAGTTAAGAGGGGAGGCTCTACCATCCCAGGGCAAGCTGAACTACTAATGTGCAATGCCCTAGGCCAGGATCAGCAGGAGCTCTGCACTGACTGAGAGATCTGTGATGAAGACTTTGGTCCCTGGGTTGTAAGGAAGTCATCCCTGGGACCTGGCTGGAATACCTATTACCTTCCTCTGCAGCGACAGTGCCTTGACAGATCTGTCAGCGCACCATCCTGTTGTCTCAACTAGGTTTAAACTAAAAACATATACACAACTCAGATTTGCTGTATTGGACTAGAAATATATCCAGAGTCTTCTGATGAAGCTGATTGTAGGCAGAAAGGTGGAGGTGGGAAAAGTTTCGGAGTTGGCTGCTTTGCAATATGGAATAGTAAAAGGTAATTCCAACAAAACCTGGAAGTTCAGTCATCATTCTGGAAGTGAATATGTGTTTAATAAGATTCCTTTCCAAATATTTGCAGTTAAGCAGAAGCTTTCTCTCTAGCTATAAAATGAAGCCTGCAATTCTTTCCACTGTTAACTGCATCTGTCTCTATAACTCTGCCAATAGGAAAAGCAGTTGCTTTGGCATCAGTACCTTAAACTGTATTACTGTATGAAGGGAACTTTCAGCAAGCAATTAATCTATAACTGCAATTCTTCTATCTTTCCAGTTTATAAAAAAGTTGTTAGGAATGAAAAATCAGTGTCAACAAAATATAAGGACTGTAACGTGTATGGTATGATGGAGGCTTAAAGTGTTTGAAGAGGAATACAAGCTATTACTTACATGGTTCTGTGAAAAGTAAATAGAATGGAAAACTAGGTACAAAACTGAAAGGCAAGGCACTCTGCCTGTAAGCAGCAATTTTATTAATGCAGTCAGTGGTATGTTTGGAAACATACAGTCTCCAGGCTTATAGCACTTTATGGTGTCTTACACATGGAAAAAGAAACACCCAAAGCAATTTTTTTTTGGGGGGGGTGGGGGCGAGCACCAGAAAACTGCTTTGTCTAGGCTTTCGTCTTGGGAAGATACCATATACCTTAGTCTGAACTTCCAGGGTAGCTCTTTTTTTTAGGTTTTTTTTTTTAGTATTTTTTAGTATTTTTTTTAGTATTCAGTAGATAAATTCAGTAGATAAAGATAACTTTTATGTAAAAAAGAAAACATATTACTTAAACAAAACTATATTTTGAACAATGTGTGAATAAAACTTAATTAAGCAGTATGTATTTAGTACATTTCTATCTGGCAAGTAATGAGACTGAGTCTGGCAACTTGTTATGGACAGTGCAATAGATGCTGGTCTAAGCAGACAGATGACGTAAATTGTTATTTCAACTATTGGGAAGGGCTTGGGGAAAAAAAACAGTATGTTTTTAGACTTTCGGGTAGTTTGCCTCTGTATCTGAAAGCTTCTTTTCGTGTTTTCTAGTTCGATGTCAAAACATTATGCTGTGCCTCAAAAAACAGAACAAATTGCTTTTTGGTGAGATTGCTGTGTGTTTAGGGCCACCAACATTCCCTTGTCCTGTTTGGCAAGTGGAGAAGCTGGGAACTGTGAGGCTTCTCGCTGCTTGCAGCTCCTTGGATCCCAGGTGGTGATAAAGCAGCGTTGTCAAAGGAAAGAAAGAGGAAATACGGGCAAAAAGGAGGAAATGCAGTTCTGAGAAGTCAAGCCTCAACTTATCTGACACTTTGACATCTGGCAAGCCTTGAGCAGCCAGTGGGTCTTTAAACCTGCCCCAGTTTTAGCTGCTTTTGTTAATTTTCAGTGAGGCTAGCTGTCTTCTACTGCAAACATCTCTTTTTTTTTTCTTTATCTAAAATTAATCCTGGAGGTGGCAACATAAGTCTGGGTTATTAGCACTGTCTTCTCAGACCATCTTTTTGTATCACAAGTAGCTGAGGTCTAAGAACTACGGCAGGTGTGAAGGTTACAAGAGGCAGCAGTGGGACAACCACAGTGGGAAGACTCAAAGTTCTAGAATTCATGTAGACTCCACATTACGTAAGTGTTTAGTTGAAACTGCTCTGAAAAAATGTGAAATACTGTAAGTTTTGGTGTTCATACTCAAAGCTCGACTTGATAGAAAGCAAAGCTTGCAACCATCGTGTGAAGCAGACTGGAAATAGTTTTTCTGAAATTCATGTGGCATAATAAAACGGTTCCATGTATCTGGTCTTTATTCTTTAATACCTAAATAAGTCAGAGTGTACCTATTCGCTCCATCTTAATCCTCAGTCTCATTTGCCTGATTGTTGGAAAGTCACTTTAGGAAATTCTGGAAGTTGCTTGCCAGCACCATACTTTGCTTAGTGGACCGTGTGGTCTGAACAGTAGTAGTTCGGACTACCTTGGAGCATTGCAGAGCAGCAGTAACACAAGCTTCTACTATCATAAGGGTTGAGGGATATGTTATTTAGTGTCCTTTCCCCTGCCAGGTCCCTGCTTCCTCACTCTGGGAAGAAAACAGGGAGAATGATTTTGAAATGTGGAGGAGAACAATTTTAAGTTTGTTCTTGTGACGGAAGGAATTGCTCCTCATGTTAGAGGAATAGAGAGAAATCTTTTCTTGAATTTTGCTTTGGAATGACATAGGCAAGAATAGCAAATGAGGGTCAGTTCTTGTAGATATCTAATTGATGTTATCTTTTCTTTGAGCTTTTGTCCTTTATGCCATTGGCAAGAAGGAAATCTGTGCTGGGTTTCCTCAGACTTCTGAGGCATTTCCACAAGTTACTTATGCTTTCTCCTCTGAATGCAAAAGCTCAAACATGCTGCAGAATTGAGTGGCAATTGGACAATGAAAAAAAGTCACTGTTTTTTCTACAGTCAGAAACTGCAGATAATCAGCCCAAGCAGTAGCTGTAGCTTACTAGGATTGTGTATGTGACCAACAGAATTTTAGTGAATGAGCTTTTTGCAAGTTTAAGAAATGGTTGTTTCCTTGGTGGCTTGGAGTGAAGGGCCTTGCAGAATGAGAATTAAATGTAATTGTACAAACAGAAGTCTGGAGGGAGAAGACAGCTTTTTAATATGCAACTCTGGAGAACTGGGAAGTATAGAAGAGTAATTATCTCTGTCACAGTCTGTTCATAGCCTACTTTTAATCCTTAAGAACTAGATTGAAAAGAAATGCATTTATACCACAAATACTAATATATAATCTTATTGACTAGTAAAATCTGTATCAAATATTCAATAATATTTTAAATTAAAATGTGCTGCTGCTTTTAAATTTGCTCATTTTATTCTGACTGCATCGAAAGCTGTTTAGGAAACTCCTGGCTATTTTTAGACTTAGTCTGACTGTGGAAAGAAGAGTTTTGCTTTAGGGCACCATTTCTACAAGAAGTTAGGAATGATTGAATTATAGGTACAGTGGCCATCAAATCACATCACACTGCCATGGTATTGAGTTCAACGTTTTCTTTGAGTTCAACGTTTTCTTTATCAAAGAGATCTTTTTTTTAAAAAGGCTTTAAGCTATCTTGAGTGTATTCTAAAGACTTCCCTTCATCAATTGTTAACTGCCAGTTTGATGAACTTTGCATCATTGGTTATTTGTGAGTTGAGGGATGAGTATCTACTGTCCAGGATTTGACATACAGATAGATTATGCTGATCAAACTGATAGCCAGTGCCTTCAGTTGACTTCTGTAAGCCCACTCAGGAGTAAGTCTCAGTCTGACACTTTCACAAATGAAATAATTTTATAGATGAAAGTAATTTCTTACTTCTTTTGCAGTATTTTCCTTTTTTTCTTTTTCTCCTCGAGAGCTAGTGAAACAACAGCAGTAAAAGTTAAGGCTGCTTAATTTATTAGTCTATGCAGTGCCCAAGTGAAAAAAAAATCTTGTTATAATGTGAACAGTTGCAGTAGTCACTGCTGGCTTCAAGACTTTGTACTTTTTAATTTCTCCTTTCAGTAGTTGTTTCAGTCATTCAGAACATCAGAAATACACTGCAATATGACTAGAAATTTTGTGAGGCGATCAAGCCATTTATAATGAGATTACTAATTACCTAGAGTTTGAGTTATTAAATACACAGATATAAATTTAAAGAATATCCAAAACAAACACAGATATCCAGAGTCCAGACTTCAAGGACAGATGTTGTTTTTTAAATATCCATTTCAATTCTGATAAAATAAATAAAATTTCATAGTGTGGTGATTTAGAGCTTTCGGACAGTTTCTTAAGGCCAAGAATTTTGGGGTAGGTATTTAAGGAAATAACCTTTTTTCATTCTTTTATCTTTTCCATTCAAATAAAGATACTTTAGAAGACTGAAAAAATGATGAAAATATATTCTGGACTGCAGATGAGATGAAGTTGGACTGTGACTTTCGTCTTCCTTAGCTTTCTGTGTGAACATCTATATTGATTTGCTGCTTGAGATGCTAGACATGCACATGGTGCTGGATTCTAGCTGAGGTCTGGAATTCAAATACGGTTATTTCCATGTGTTCCAAATGATGAGAACAGTGACTTTCGTGACTCTGTAACAGCATTCCCTAAAGCCAATTCTGATCTATTTCTGCCTTGTATTCTCTGATCTGCTTTTGAAACAGAGGATTTCATTTAAATATATGCCTCTCAAGATTTAATCTCTTTGAAACTTAATGCTGTGATTTATTTACTAAGCAAATGGTTAATAATCTTAGAATAAAGAGTGCCGTTTCTGACTTGGCAACTTTCGTTTGTATGTTCATGTATGTTAATGTGTGTTAATGTTGTATGTTAATCTAGTCTTTAAAAACACTCAATCCTCACAATGTCTTGCATCAGAAATTACTGTGTCTGAATTCTCACACTTTTTTTCTTACTTTACCAATACCTGCATGTTCCCTTGAAAAAAAATAAGTAAAAATAAAAAAGCCTATTTATTTGCATCTGAAATATGGACCTACAGTCTATTGACGGGTTCCAAATAAACGTGCTTTGTTCACACTACTACAGCTTCATATTTTGAAGGCATGATGTTAATTTCTTTTGCCTTTTTTTTAGGAAAAAAAAGGCAAACACACCACTAAAATTGAAACATAACTTAAATATTGTCTTTTATTAAGATAGATAATGATTGTGGAAGATTTTAGCAAACACATCTGAATGACTTGTCAGAGAGGGAATGTGAGTAGGAGCATGTCATTGCTTCCAGTTTTTTTCAGATTTAGGAAAAGACATATGTTTGCAAGGTAACACCCACTCAGTAGCTTGTGTGATAGAAGTGCTCTAGTTTGCAAAGCAACATAATGAGCAGCTAGTGAGGGTGGTTTTCCCAGCTGCCAAAGGGTTTCACAGAGTTGTAATGACTGCCATGCTACTGTCAAGCTGTCATGGGCTAAATGAAGGTTTTAAAGCATGTTTGTTGCATTTGTGGGTAGCTGAGGGTTTTTTAGTGTTCTAGAAATGCTAGCTTTTTCCTAAAATACCAGGACACAAAAGGTGAAATGCAACTAGATCTGTTTGGCTGTGCACAATGAGTGTGAGACCTAAAGGGAGAACTGCTGTTTTTCCAAGAGGATCATGTTGGTTTACTTGAGACTGAATTTCTACTTAAGGTACAGAACACCCTTTTATGAGCTCTTCTGTAGAAGAGCAGCCCTCTTGGCCTCTACCAGAGTTACTGTGTGCCAGATGATACAGAAACAGGCATCTAATCAAGATGTTTTTAATAGTTGATCACCAATAGGCGTTTTTAAGAGTTACCAAAGTTTAAGCACTTGACTTGATCTTCTTTTGCCGAAGTACAGAGCACTAATGGCTCCAGCTGAATACAAAGCTGCTGTTCATTGATTATTAAAAGTGCTATACAGAGAAGTTTGGAGAATTGGATTTTGGATATGCCAAATCAGCCGAACAGCTTCTGGAGATGTCGAGATGAGACATTTAGTGTTTAGCTATTGTCTCTGTAAAATTTGATATTTTCACCTTGAAACATGGAATGACCCCTGTTTTCAAAAGCACTAGAATGTATGTCATGTAGAAGCCTACAGAGCAGTGAGAAGTTTGCTGTATTAAAGTTTAATGCTACTCATCTCATAATTGATTATCCATGAGATTCTGAGGGGGAAAACATAGTGTTTGATCACATAATTGTTCTGTGTATTGCTTCCTAGTTTTGAACACTTTGTTTTGCTGTGCTATTAGTGTTGATTCTGTATGTGGCTTATATATAGTATGCACAATTTTTTCTTTTTAATATGTGGTTCATTCAGCAGTAGATGATTGCCTGTTTTGAATGGAAAGGAAATAATCGACAGACCATAAAGCTTGAGCCCCTAATAACCTTCTATTAGTACTGCTTTGTATAAAATATGGGAAGCTTGGTCTAGCAGAATGCTGTAGAGTCTGCCAAAGTGATCACTGGAGTTGACAAAAATTACATGAATAAATATTAGGGTGAATTTAGAGAAGGTTGGGACATAAGTTTATCCTCTGCTCGTGTAACCTTTGAATGTTTCCCACTCAGTGATGTGTAAACTTGCAGTAAAATCAGAACGTGTACATACTATGTAAGTATACGTAGGATGCTGGTCACCTTTGCATTATTGATGCTGTTAGGCTTGAGTGCATAGGCCATTGAGCAATCTGTGAATCCTTAATACTAATCTTACTACTAGTAATATCTGACATTTCAGTAGTTATTCTGATCTAATTTTGCTGCTGATACCACATGGATTTTCTCTGTTCTCTGCCATTGGACATGCGATTCCGAATTGCATACTGCACTAATTTGGTTCTTGGTGCTTTGTCTGCTGACTTCTGGCAATCTGTTTATTACATTCTTATCAATAGTCTGGTCAATATATTGAGTCCAACTTTGCTTTCTATTACAAAGTAATGTCTTAAAAACAATTATCTGCCACATGGAAAGTTAGTATCTGTTTCTATTTTTTTTTTGCCTACTAAAATTTCCTTGGAAGTGAATTTTCTGTTTATTAAATAAAGTTCTCATAAAAGTAGTTGGAATTTCACATGCACAGACACATACTGAACTAAAAATGTGTAAATCTGAGATATTGAAAAGCATTTTTCATATTAATCTGAATTAATATATTCCAAAGTACATTTAACATCAAGACAGTGATCTGTACATTGGTAGGCTTTCATCGAGAAACAATATTAACTTTTTAAATTTGCAGAACGATGAGGTATTACATCAATGTTTATTTACTGTATACTGTGCCCTTGAGTGCAGAAGTGCATGCAGCATACATCTTCAGAGTGGGAAACCTGTTAGTATTCCTGATTATTTGGGTAAAGGCGATTATTATTATTATTATTATTGTTGATGTTATTGTTATTCTATAAAAATAAGCAACCTTATGGTTAAAATCTTGATTAGTTTAAAAACCTTCAACTGCCAGCATCTAAAAGCAGAGAAAAGTCACTTTTCCAATAATACTCCTTCTGGAGAGCCATATGGATAGAAGGATTTTTGGAAATAAGGAATTTAGGGAGAAAAAGAAATGACACAACATCTTTAGTTGATTGTGTGATCCAATGATTCTACAAATTATTTCTTCACCAAAGTGGAAATGTGTTTGGAAGTGACTTAACATACAGCAACAGATAAATAACATGTAAATAAAATACGGAGTATGACTACAGAAAGTGCCTAAAACTGCTTATTAAACTTTCATGGAGGATTAAAGTTATACAAGTGAAAAGAAAAGTTGTTTGTTTAGAGAAAAAGTCTAATACAGGAAGCAAATTTTCCTGCTGTTGAAAAGTTAGCTTTAATGTACTCTTTGAAAACCTGATGCTGAGCTAAGAATACACTAATTGGAGTGGTTTATGTTGTCTTCCATTACTTACCATGTGGTTTTTAACATGTTTTGTTTATAAGATGTAAGACCATTATTCATCGTCTTTGTGGTACCTAATGTTTTTTGGAGAGCGTTGAGCAATTTTTAGTTCCTTAGTTCATATTTTTTTGAGACTTGTCTGATTTGCTAGGTTTACTGTCTCACCTAAGTATATGCAGCTACTGCGTTGTGATTGGAAACTGGGAATTGAATGTCATAGATGGTGGTGGTGTTATACAAGTGTGACCTACATGTGACATGTTATGAACAGACTGAAGAAACTTATATTTTTTTCAATCAATCACCAACATGAAAGTCAGTATAAACTAACAAGTTTGGTTTTTTTAAAAAAAGGTACATAAATGGCTTACACTTACATGGAGATATTGTGGGGTTTTGTGTTTGTTTTTCATGTTCTCTTGTCTAAAATGATGAGAAAGAAATTAAGAGGATGGGTATGAAAAACCTCAGCTAATTAGTGTGGGAAAAGAGAACAGTAAAGTGGTATTAAGAATACAGATGGAAAGACCTTTGGTTTAGTTCTGGGTTTTTTGGTTGTTGTTTTGTTTTATTTTTTTCACAGAGACTTAACCTAAGAATGGCCAAGATATATCTAATTTTGAGTAGTATAACACTTGTTTGGCATCATACCATCATTCTGACAATAAGGAATATGCTCTTCAGTATGTTGTCCAGGAAAGGAATGTTTTCTACTATCAGAGTCAGTGACAAGTATTTACTTTGTGGGACATTATAGAAAATATACCAGCAAACCAGCTACTGATACAGTGAACTAAACAGCACATTCCTGAAATATTAAGACTGTTTCAGGTTGGTTTTTTTTGTTTTCTTTTATATGTTCAGTGACAAACAAGAAACCAGCTCAGGCGTCTATTACGAAGGTGAAGCAATTTGAAGGCTCTACATCTTTTGTCAAGAGAACGCAGTGGATGCTCGAGCAGCTTCGCCAGGTCAATGGCATAGACCCTAATCGGGTGAGTTTGAACAGTTCTAGAAGATGGAAATTGAGCACTAAAGAAATAATGCAGTGGAATATGTGAAATAGATTGTAATAGGAAAGATGGGAGGAGGCCAAACCTCATAGTTGTATGTAGCTTTTCTTCCTGTCTTTCCCTACTTTTCTTCCTACTCACTCTCTTCTTTGTGAAGAGCAAAATAAGAGCCTTGTTTGACTTGTCTTCAGCTATAAGCCTCTTGGGGTCCATTTTGGCACGCAACTGTGCTGTAAGATAGAGCAGTAAGTAGAAGCAAGGACAGGAGAGGTTACTGAGGTCCAAGCTTGTGAAATGTTGTGAACCTTGCATTTTTTCTAGGACAGTCTTCTCCTGAAATCCTTCTACATTTCGTATTTTTTTCTACAAAGCATAGTAGTGTGGTTTAGTTTCCAATGGCATGTGAACGCTGATTTAAAACAAAACGAAGACTAAATAGTTCTGGAATATTCCTTTAATGTGGAATATACAGATGGCTTTGAGCTGTCTCAAGACAAAGTCATATTAATATGTAATAAGCTCATGAATACAAATTTTCAGTAATAAAACAGCAGAATTACAAGTTAGGAATGTGGCTTATACTGTGTGATCACGAAGTGAATTACTGTGTTCAAGGCAAAGCAAAATATGTTTGTGACTAACCCCTTGGTTTGTTCAAAGCTGTGCTATCATCAACCACCTAAGGTTCTTGAAAGTGGTGCAGTGAATTCTGTTACCATAAAGTACAGTCTTTTGTGCAAAAAGGAGCCCTCTGGCCACTGCCCTATGAAATGTAAGGGGTGGAATTGTATTTTTGCTGGGTAAAGGAATAATGAAAATTAAAGCAATGACAAATAGGGAAGGGATATGAGTTTTAGGCTCTTTCGCAGCACCTCCTATGCAGCTATGTAAATAACAGACACTTGGCATACTCTCAGATTGAAAGTTCTATCAAATTTTTAAGCTTAGATGTGTTCCTTTCAAAACTTATCTTCCTGTGAATTCCTACTGTCCTCAATTCAAAAATTATGTTTAGCTGAATGTATAGCAATACTTCTTGCTTGAAATCCTTTTATTTTGGCAACTATGCATGGTACAGAGCTGGGCTTTCATTTGTTCTGGGAGCGCTCTTTTGTTCATATTATGCTGAGACCTATACAACACAATAATAAATTAAATGCAATAACTAGGATTTGCTGTTTGTTTTCCTTCTTTGAGCATCCAAAGAAGAATAATATCTATAGTGTGAAAGTAGATTTTGTGCTGAAAGGCACAAATCCTTGCATAATATAAAAGACACAAGTAACTATATATCTGTAGAGAACAAGAATTTCTTATGCGATTCCAACTTTTAATTTTTTGGTCTGAACAATTTTGTTTCCAGGCATTTTTGTCATAGCTGGATATTCCTCATTAAAAATACCTGCAAGAAAAAAGCTTCCTGCCTGGCTATTTTCCGTCCAAAAATATGCAAAAGAAAAATAATCCCAGGGTGGTCTTGAGATATATGACCTTTCTTCTTTTTTCAATATAATACCTTTTAAAAACAATAGCTCTATATCTTTCTACAAATCATTTTTTTTTTTCTTCTAGGATTCCCCTGAATTTGATTTACTATTTGAAAATGCTTTTGACCAATGGGTAGCAAGCACAGCTTCAGAAAAATGCACATTCTTTCAGGTTCTACATCATACTTGTCAGCGATACCTCACAGACAAGAAGCCAGAATTTATCAACTGCCAATCTAAAATTATGGGAGGTAAGTCAATCAGAGCAGAGCACTTTGTGCAGATTTACATGTGAGCTATTCTATGTTCAAATGCACTTGCAGCCTAATTATATCTTGAAATCATGGGTCTGAATACGCTAACTTAACAGCAGTAAACTTCAAGGCTTCAGCATTTCTCAGTCAACCACCACTTCACACTCTTTGGCTACCTTTGCTCCGCTGGTTTTCAGTTCCAGAGGCAACATCCCCTACCCACCTGGTGAGAAGTTATTCTCCTCCCTCTTTTTAACAACTGTGATTGCTATTTGTCTCTCTACTTTTGTTCATCCAGAAATGTTTCTGGATGGTCTGAAAATTTTCCTAGTAAAATCCTGTTCTGCATTGTTATTTCCTCACAAGTCTATGAAGAAGTGGTTATTAATAAACTTCCCTTTTTTTTTTTTTTTTTTTTTTTTTTTTTTTTTTTNTTTTACTTCAATCTTGAGAAAATCAGTTAGTTTAGAGTTTTGTTATGTTTCATAAGTCACAGATGTTAAGGTGGATTTCCAGGGTTAGGCTGAAAAAAATGTCTGGTTAGGTAAAAAAAAAATCTGTCAATATGTGAAATTGGTATTTACCATCTACTACCAAAGCAACAAAAACTATTTTGGGAGGAGGATTTTCACCTATCTCACAAAGCATTTTTAGGATAATAAAGTGTTTTAGTTGTTCTCTTAGACTGAAATTTCTGAAAATAGTTGTCTTTTTGTCTGCTCTAAAACAGAAAACTGTTACACCTCCTGTTCATCACAGCTGGAATAAAAAATTGTTTTTCTCAGTGAGTTTCCAAACTGTAGAAGTGCAAGATGACTTGGGGTTTTGTTTAGTTGTTGTTCCTTCCCTCTAATAGACATCAGTCATAAATATGGAGAGCCTTACTCAGTTCTTTCTGGTAATTCTTTTATTTCATGAATCTAGCATCTGCTCCTGTACACTATGATCAGAACTATATTTTATGCAACCACCTTTATATGTTTTTTTTTTTTCCTGGATGTTATTTTGTCTTACATACCTTTCCTCTAAAACACCAAGGGTAAACTTCAGGAAGGGGGAAATAATCTCCCGTTTGGTGCCTACATTTTAGCTACTGATGCTCAGGTTACCACTAACTTTGTGTTCCTAAGTCAAAATTGTTCTGTCAATCGCCCTTTTAGTGTCTTCTCAAACTAAGAAAAAAGGAAGAAAATTTCTTGTAAACTTCCTCTCTCATTTCTTCCCTTTCCACATTAATAGAAGTTCCTTTGTTTTCTTTTTGGTGTGGTGGGCAGGAGGGAGGAGCAGTTTCTGCGCTGATGAGAGAAGAGATCCTCTACAATTTTTCTATTTCATATGGAGGAAATCTCATATCGAGCTTTTGTTTGGCATCTGTTTGCTAATGATGCTCACTTCCATCCTTCCTGCTAGTAAGTCAGTATTATTAAACCACCGCACACTTCAGCCTCTGAAATTTTTTTATTCTGATAAGCTTGACCTGTCCAAAATTTAGTTCCTGATTCAAATGGCCCAAATATGAATCTTTATCCTAAACAAGTGTCAGCACAGTGAAAAAAGAAAACTAAAAATCCAACTTCTGCTTGAATTCTGCTTTTTTAACACACACTAGGCCATACTATGTCCATGAGGCACACCCACATTCTCTCTATTACAACTTCGTAACTATTATAAAAGGGCTTATTCAGCCATCGTCCGATACCAGATGGTGACGATTTCTATATTTTTGCCTGTTGTTCAGACGGTGCACAGATGCAGTCTCTGTGTATACACACACAGTACAAACTATGGACATGGTACAGGGCCAAGGACTAACAAATCTCCTCATTGATACAGTGCTTCTACTCTTCTTCACACTGTCGATGTTTTCCTCACACTAGGTTACAGACTTCATGTAGATATTTTTAAATTTGACAGAATCCATAATAACTGTAAACTAAATGATAGTTGATCCTAAATTCCAGTGACTCTCTGTGTATCAGCCTCACTGAGCAATGGGAAACCTACCAATTTTTTTTTTTTTTTTTTAAGTCCTCATTACAAATAACTGATATCAGTAATTATAAAAGGAAATGCAATTGTATTATTGAAAATTGTCTTGTGATATGTAAGGTGCAATAGTCTGTTTAAACATCTCCTGTTCCTTTCAGTATTTAGATGGGTATTCTTAATGCAATGCTGAGTTTTCTACAGAAATACCACATCTATACTACAATTACGAGCTTTATGGGTGTGTTCATGCATACGGATAAATACTTACTCAGTTCCAAAAACATTGTTCTAGCACCAATGCTGGTAATTCTTGAAAATACAGATAATTATATATTTTTTAATAAATTAAATATTATTAAACATAATATAGAATATAGAATATAGAGTATAATATATATATAAAATAATAATATAATTAAATTAATTAAATTAGCTTTTTCAAGTTGTTTTTTGCGATGTTGTTTAGCATTTTTCCTAATATTCTAGTATACAAGGGTCTGGAGCACAAGGCTTAAAAGAAGTGTCTGGAGGAACAGTGGTTGTTTAGCCTGGAAAAAAGGAGGCTGAGGGGAGACCTTATCCGCTCGTTACGGCTACCCGAAAGGAGGCTGTAGCATGGAGGGTGTTGGTCTCTTCTCCCAAATAGCAAGTGGTATGATGAGAGGAACTGGCCTCAAATGGTGCCAGGGGAGATTTAGATTGGGTATTAGGAAAATATGCCTTCACGGAAAGGGTTGTCAGGCACTGGAACAGGCTGCCCATGGAAGTGGTGGAGTCACCATCCCTGGAGGTGTTTGAAACCTGTGTAGATGAGGTTCTCAGGGACATGGTTTATAGGTGGACTTGGCAGTGATAGGTTAACAGGTGAACAGTGATAGGTTAACCTCTTAAAGGTCTTTTCCAATCAAAATGATTCTATGATTCTATATTTCACTAATTTTTCCATCATCTTCAAGACCTTTTGCATTACTTTATATTTAGATGTATTTATCTAGTGGAGCCATGCTTCCTTCACTGATTAAAAATAAGTAAACAACTGTCATAGCAGCTTTGAAATATAACCGAGTTAAAGGCAAGTCTCCTTGGTAATATGTGATACTGTGAAATTAGTCCAGTCGCTGGGTTGGTTATGTTATAGACTATTACTTTGAGGCGAATGGAGTAATTAAGTGATTATGAGCAGCAGTTCAGTGACTTTAGAAGCTGTTCTGCAAGTTGGTAGTTGGCAGGCTCAGACTGGGGAGACACCTGCAGTTCTGGTCCTCGTTTGAAGTCCAGGGGTGGGCCAACTGTGTATCAAAACCCATTTATTCTGAAACCTGCAGTGTCAGAGTTTTATGGAAAATAAAGTTAAATGTGTTGTTGATCTCAAATTTATCCTAACTAGAAAAAGTAAGGTCCAACTATAGTTGAGCAAACCAAAAAAACATGTACATGAGAATGTAGCTTGAAATTAATTAAATTCAGTTCAGAATTTGCAACTTGGCTTTTGTTGTTGTTGCTATTGTTTTGTTAGGGTATTTTGCTAATTAGCCAAAGCAGTATATTCAAATCATTCTTAGTGTGGTCAGATTTTTGAATGATCATCCTTTCTACCAAGGCAGCATTTATGTTTTGAGTGATATTCTTTTGAGCTTTCTCGGAGATGTGAAAAGCAATATTCTTTTTGGATGGTTAGTCTATTTAACTTCTAATACCCTACAAGTGTTTTAAAATAAATTATTAGAATATATATATGCATACACTCACTTGCTTTATGTATGTAATGATATAGATGTGCACATCATATAGGTAATGTGTATCTTGTAGCTAATGCAGAGTTAAATAGTCTAGACTGTTTTTTGTAACTTGATTAATGACAATAGTAAATCGAGCAATAATGAGATCTTATTAAAGGTGTGGGTGCTAATTCTGAGAACAAAAAACAAATTCAAATTTAGGAAGACTGTAATAAGATTCCTCCCACTAGTATCTTTTTCTAAATATATCAAGTTTGCCTTTTGTTTAGAATTCAGAAGAGTCTTCTCCATGGCTTACGTGCATTCTGGATGTTATTTGGAGAGGAAAGGAAAGGCAGGCATTTGGGGGTAGAGGGTTTTTTGACTGATGTCGGAAATATTTTCCACTTCTGTATCTGTCTAACATACGGGTTCTGATACTGGAATATGCCTAATTTGGAGTATCTTTGTGTTATGTTAATTGTTATTCAGTGGCTAGGTTAATCACATTATATTGCTTTTACATGAGTAATGTAAAAAATAAAGTTGCAGGTAAATGGTGTGCAGAAATTTTATCACCTACAGATTGTGTTCATTAGAACAACTTAATTCTTGACATAATATTAGGCTGAGAGTGAGGATGAATTTGACTCTAATTTCTGGGTAGAACCCTGTGATACAGCATTTGAAGCTACTCAGAGTTTAATTCTAGGCTTATAAGAATAAACAGTTACTGCCACCTTTAGATATGTATTAAAAATGCATAATCCTTGGAAAGGAGCAAGACCTGAGGTTGAAGAAAGATGGTAATCTTGTGAGTTGGGTTTTTTTTTGTTTGAGTTTTGTCCTACCGATATGATCTGTTTTTAACAGTCATTCTGCCAAATTAATTAAAATATTCTTAGAAGCCCAAAGTAATGACATCTTTGCCTCTGTAACCTTTTCTCTAGAACAGCTGGCAGGAGTTATTAATGTATCATTCTTTTTTCTCTTCCAATAATATATATTGCCAGTGTGAGAATAGTAATGAGTAACTCTTTTTTCATATGCTGTTGACTTGTGTTAGCTTGCCACATTTGAGACCTGGTCAGAATATAGTGGTGTTTACCGTACTGTGCAAGAATAATGACTGACTAAAGGGGATGAATGAAAACTTGTCATTAGGAATTAGACTGGGAAGAAAAACAATTGCTCCCCTCTATCCTGTCAGATACCTGGTAGTTGTTGGTTTCTATTCTTATCTGGTAGCCACTGAACATTGAAAAAAAGTGTGTAATTGAACAGATTGTTCTTACAGGCTTTCACTTGTAAATTAACTCTGATGCACATGAATTTGACCAAAAAAAAAAAATATAAATATATATTTTTATATATATATGAAAAACAGGGGGACAAAGTATATATTGGCGGTGTTTTGCTATTTTGAAATTACTGATCAGATGCATCTTAGAAATGTTTCCATCTTAGAAATGTTTCCATACAGAAACAATAAATTTTTTTGCATTCTATTAAGATAGTTCTTGTCAGTGTATAACAAATACGTAGTTGTTTGCTTTAGAGAAAATAAAGGCCACTCTCAGTTTAGAGACTGAAATATTAGAAATAAGTCTTCTGCTGCCAAAGACCATTTCAGATGCTTGCTTTTATGCCCTGCATATTTATGTCAACGTTAATTCTGCTTACCGTTTTTTTTATTTAACTGGACGGATTTTATTTATCTTAAGAATAGAAGCCATGTGTTGAGATCAGAATGGATAAGAATAGTTGAGTGCTTGTTCCATAGAAATATTGTGTATAATTGGAGCTCTAAATTAACTTTCTAAAATGAGAGTCTTGGGCAAAAAAGTACATTATGTTCTTGTAAAATCTGTGGGGGAACATAAAATGAGAAGGGACTTTATCATTATAAAGGTTGATTCCTTTTTGTTCTGCATAACTCTGAGACAACATATTATAGAAAGTATTAAGCAGTATATTTTCTTGCCTTTTCTAAAGAATGAAGGTAAAAGTGAGATGTTATCTTCAGGATGCAGAATATTACCGTTTGTCATAGAAATGAGGAATTTGTTTGTGTCAAATTACCAGACTTTGGTGTTTACAGAGCCAGAGTCGAGTTCTCTGCTTTTGTAGTAATTACCGATTGTCCGGGTTTCAGCTGGGATAGGGTTAATTTTCTTCCTAGTAATTTGTATAGTGCAGCGTTCTGATTTAGTATGAGAAGAATGTTGATTATACACTGATGTTTTTAACTGTTACTGAGCAGTCAAGGACTTTTCAGCTTCCTGTGCTCTGCCAATGAGGTGCACGAGAAGCTGAAAGGGGACATAGCTGGGACAGCTGACCCAAACTGGCCAAAGGGATATTCCATACTGTGTAACATCATGCTCAGTGCATAAACTGAGAGAGTTGGAGGGGGGAATTGCTGCTCATGGACAGACGGGGCATCAGTCATGGGTGATGAGCAGTTGCATTGTGCATCACTTATTTGTTTAGCCTAGTAATAGTAGAAGTAGTGGTTTCACTTCCTTTACTGTCCTATCAAACCGTCTTTACTTCAATTCACAAGAGTGTTTTGGTTTTTTTCTCGTTCTCTTCCCAACTCCCCTGGAGAGTTGGGGATACATGACAGAGTAGCTGAATGGCACTTGGTTGCCAGCTGGGGTTAAACCACAACAGTGATTCTGGAAGTTCTTGGTTGGTTGGACTTTCATTAAGCATAACTATTAGTTAGTATTGAAAATAGCACAATACTAACCTAAATTGATTTTTATAAATGTATTAGATTGGAGTTAAAGTTTTCAAGTTTAAATAAATTTCTCAGTTTGGAAGAAGGTAAAGGTTGTAGTAATATGAAACTGATGCAAATTTGATATTTCCTTGTTTTATAGCCAATCTGCAATATACAGTAATGTGCTGCACTGGCATCAATGCTGGTATTTAAAAACATCAACAGGAAAAGTACATTTGAAATATAAGATAAGTTTTGCTGAAAGACATTTGTGACCTGTTGATTTGGCTCTTAATCTCTGTGGTATATATTCTCCAGACTTCAATTATTAATTTCTGATTTCTGTAATTTTGACTGAACTTTGAACTGTACTTTTTTATTTGAACTGTATTGTACTGTATTTTGGAGGCAGGAAGGCAGGGACATCAAACCTACATAATGATGTTGAACCCTAGAAGAAACCATAGTCTGTGAATGTAATTGACTTGAAAAAATATAGATAATATCTTATCCTTTTTTTTCAATGGAACATTTATTCACACTCAGACCAGATCAAGACAAAAAGATCAATGGTAGAAAGAAAAATAAAACCACTTAGCCTATGAAAATCCTTGCTTGAATATGCTGCCTATGTAAAAAAACATTTAAAAGATTATGAATATATTAATATAATCATAATTTTATTAATAAGCTAAGATTGGAACTAATCTGTTATTCTGTTGTTCTTCTGATCATCAAGCAAACTAATAGTTATTGAGGCTTGGGGATGACTTCTTTGTGCAGTTACTTCAGTTTGCTCATGGCAGTATTACATTCCTTTGAGAAGATGGTAATGCGTTCCGCTAGACAGACCACCAGTCTGATCCACTGTGGCAGTTCCATTTACTTCTCCCCTCTACAAATAAAACAGAATTTGTTTATAATGCAGTTCTGACGAACTGCTGTGGTATCTGTAGTGCATTCCAGCACCTTTGAGCCATATGCTTGTGTGTATTTTGTTTCACTGTGTGTCTGTGCCTTGGTAAATATTTTCCTAGGAAATTGCGTTTAAACTGAGTATATTGTTTATTGTGGCTTGCAAGTTGCTGTACTGTCAGGTTTGGTGCATTTGGTGCATTTCTGCCTGCAAAAGTGCTTTTATGGAACAAAGTGAACAGCCTGTAAAAATAAACTTGATAGAGAACCAAGTTTCTGCACATCAGTCAGGCCATGAATCTGATTCCAGGAGAAAGCACAGTGCCACGGTGCTACCTGCCACAAGAAAAAGCTTATGTGGGTCCCATGTTGCGTTGCAGTGAGCACTAGAGATTCCATCCTCTAGCTATAAAGAAAGTTACTGTATTCCAGATTAAATGCAACTGCCTGGACTCATTAGTTATGACATTGATAAGAGGTTTGCAATGACTTTGAAATGCTTGATGTGAGTAGCTGATATTTGCTATGCTTCCCTAAAGAAAACTCCTGGTAAGTAGGCTGAAGAAAAATTAATGTTTTTCTGCTTCACTGACTGATTGGTCTTAGCACGCCTGAGTTATTATATCCACAGTTTGTTAATCCTGTAAGCCCACCTCAAGTACTATTTGAGGTGCTTCTTACCCCAGGGGTGGAATTTGTCTTCAATATAATTTATGGTAATTGTGGCAAAGCTATTCACTGCCAGTTTGACCCAGATTTGTTTTACTAAGGTATCTTTTACTGTTTTGCCTCGTGTAGCTTTATTAGTTTAGTGTTTTTAGTAGATTTTTGAAAATACAAGTCTAATTTACACATAGTATATTTATCTGTATATAGATATATTTCTGTATATATAAAACATGTCTTTGCTTTTCTATATGTATTTTATAGCATTTTGGAATTCATCAGTATTTGCTTAAAATGAACGTAGGTACTTGTTCTGTTTTGACGCTTCTGTACATTAATTGAGCAGTGAAGGCCGTCTTCTGATCACCTTTGTGTGTAACCTTGCGAGACCAGCCAGGGTTTTTTCATCCTTAATAAAATTTTTTTGATCTAGCTGAGCTCTGACATGGAATGGTAATTGTCCATGTTCATAATGTCTTCAGAACTATTAGAACAGACACACAGAAAAAGCCTTGGATGATGGCCAAATGAAATCCTTAAAAAGGAAAACTGCACCACCTGAATGCCCAGCTATTTCAAAAACTAAAATCCTCCTTTTCTCTTCCTGCAACCCAGTGCTTCTTATGTTTCTTCTTTAGGTCACTGTTACTTCATTTTGTGAAGCCATTTTTCCTCAGTCTGGAAAGTGATTGCAAGTGGTGCATCAATAGTAACAACTGCAAATAAACTACTGAGAACACCTGTGTGGGACACACCTTTGTGTGAATCCAAATCCATTACTTAATATTTGTGAGCTTTTTAAATCCTTGAGAATGAATTCTGTGTAAATTCTTAGGTTGCGTGAGACATGAAAACTCAAATGAAGCATTAAATAAGTTATTCTTACAATTACAATGCTCAAGCCATTTGACCTCATGTTGTTTGAAAATCACGCAGCCACAAGCTCATTTGAAATGCATTGCTTGGAACCGTCTGATGTTTAATGAATTGATTTTTATTTTTTTTTTTTCTCCAGAGTATCTTTGTTATCTTTTTGAGTTTTGATTCTTTCCAGTTTCAGTCAGAAAGGATAGGACTTGATCTGTCTCAGAATCACTTCTTGATCTGATGGGTAAAAATCCAATACGACATATTTTTCACAAACTGGACCTTTAAAAGTCCTGAGGCAGTGACATTACTGTACATCTGAATGAAGTAAATATGGAGTCTAAATTATCTTCTTCAGCATTGTTTCTATTCCAAAAATAATTCTAAATTTAGTACAGCATAGTCCTTCATAACTAGCAGGAATTCATTAGTGTTGACATTTTCAGTCTTCCGTACCTGTCCTGTTGACACAGGTGAGAACAGAACAGTTCAGTACACATATCCCCCCCATCTGGTTTCACAGCAATGGCTCTCTTGCTGCTTTGATCGCATAGGTCATTTCTCTTCTGAAGGATTTTAGCATCTCCTTCATTTTCCACAGTTCCCATATTGGCATAAGAATGTGCAGAAGACCTTGTTTGAATAGTCTTGTTTACTAACATTTAGTTTTTCTAACATTTAGGTTTTCTTTCTGATTGTTCACGTGCAATGTTAGATAGCGCCGTCTTAGTTTGTAACATCTACAGTAAAGCAGCTGCGTATTTTTGTTGGTTTACATTTGTTTGTGTTTTGTGGGGTTTTTTTGTTTGTTTATGAAAGTCTGTGGCTTACATTTTGCCTTCTTGTAAACCTGGTATTTGAAAACACAGAACTCAGAATGTACCACTACGGTGGGAAAAAAAAAAAATCAGGATTGTTTTCCCTCTGATTTATGTTCTTGCTGTTCAAACTACCTTTGAATATGGCTGACCTTCCCATGTTCAGGGGTTCCAAAAAATTTATTGGAGAACAGTGTTTAAATACTGGAAAAGTCCATGCTAAATCAGTGTGCAGATGAGGCAAATGACACTGGTTAAACTACGTACTCTATCTCTAGACTTTCTGGGAATTGAGAGGAAGTAGGATAAAAAACATTATTCAGCAGCTGGGAAGCTGGGAGGTGATCCGTTTGTTCCACATGGTAGGAAAACATAATCCTTTCCAGGTCACCTGGAGTAGGACTTCCAAATTCAGAAGGCTGGTTAGAAGAATAAAGGAATAGAACAACTTAAATTGTTCCTTTATGTGTTAATACGTAGTTAAATTTCTTCTCAGCAAAACTAAATCTACAGTGCTATTTAAGTATGTCATTGCTAAACAATGTTCCTCTGTGTTTCCATCTCTCTCCTCTATTTCAATTCTGTGTACTTACCTGTACTGTGTACTTAACTGTTTAAAAAACAAATCTGTTGGCAATGCCATTGGATAAAATGGCCCATTCTAATTCTGTCTAATTCTGTTTCCCACTCACTAATTTTAACAGCCATTCCACCCTATCTTAATTAGATACATACAGTAAACACATTTGAATAGAATGTCAGTCCCTGTTCTTCTTCGGCTTAGAAGAAAAACCCGGTCTGTGGATGTCTGGCATCTTTCATCTGGTTTCCAGATGAACATATATATGAAAACTTCCTCCTAGCCCAGGTTTCTAAACTGTTTAGATTGCTAACCTGGGAGAAAGAGGTAAATTAAAATACAAAGTTGTAGACCATCAGTCTAGGTTGGAGATAAGAAAATGTCTTCCAGGCTACTCAAGCCATTTGAAAAATAACCCATAAAATTTAGTTGCAATGACTTGATATTTTTATGATTCTTTTTCATGAATTAGCATTATTGTTTGATATAAAATTTTAAGAAATAGAACACTCTATGTAGTCTTGATGATATATTAGACCAAAATTTTGGGTGTTTTGCTGTTCATAATTACTTCTCTTGCAAAAGGATTGTTTCAGTATGCCCACTGTGGCAATATAGTTATTTTCTAAGGATATAATTTATTTATTTTCTGCCTTTCTCTTCATAGTATTTAAACTCATAAAATGCAAAACAGACTGGATCTGTATCACTTTCACTCACTATGGACTTTAATGCATTGCGTTACACCTATGCAGCAGTAGAACATATTGAGAGAAGAGGCTTGGTATTGACACCACTGTTTTGATTCCCAGGAGTGGAAAGAAATGTGAAATGGCAATCATTTAACTTTCCCATTACTGAAGGTTAGAAGCTGGTCCAAACTACCAAAAGACCAGTTATACTGGATAATTGTGGAAGATCCTGTGCTGCTGTCAGGCTAGAAACAAATTATGTAAAGACATTTTTCTCATCTCTGCATTCTGTTAGAAGCTTTTCTTTATTAAAGTAATACGTAACTGATGGATCTATGTAATATTTTCCGTTCTCTCTCCGCTGACAGACCACTAACAAGATGTAATGTGAGATGGTTTCTTTCCCTCTTTGCTTTTTTACATACCTTTGATGAAAATGTAAAATGAGTACCTTGGCTGGTTGCTGTTTCTGCTTACTGTTACATACCTTCAGTTTGTGTGACCTATATAAAAAATATTCTTTCTTCTGTTCTCTTCTACTTCCCCACTCTAAATGACTAGTGCTGAAATGATGCTATAAAGCTGGTTATAGGGACAGGAAAGTACAGAAGGTAAAGTTCTCTCAAGTGGTCGCTTAACTTGCAGTTAGAAAAGTCATTGCTATTCTGACCTGAACAGATTTTCAATAGCAAATCCTTCCACTCCTGCTGAATGGAGGTCAGTAGTATCTTTCAGACTTCCCTCACCTCACTTCAGGAACCATAGCAGACTCCTCTTTGTTCACTCAGAACTTCAGCTCGAAGTTATTTAGCTATTGAGCACCTGAATATTGTGATTGGTCTACATGGTTCATTTTTGATAGTGGTACAGAAGTGAAGAAACTTTACTCCATCAGTGTCTAATACAGAAAGTTTACACAAAGCTGTGATGAAAAAGTTCATGCAGACAAGTTGAGCATAGCTCTACTACTAAGTAGAGTACTATCAGTAGTCTAATGGTATCAGTCTTAAAATCAGACCATTTACTCAGGTCCTCAGGTGGACCTTGCAGCATCTTCTGAGCTTCGCGCAGCTGTGATGATATTCCTTGCAAGACCCTGGATATCTAGCCGTCCAGATCTGGAATAGCTATGTAGGCTGCAGTCATTGCAAGAATCTGAAATACAAGCACATTCTTCTCTTTGTTAGCTTTCTTTCCAGTAAATACATTAAACCCAGGGCTAAAACAAAAAGTGGGATGTTACCCCGTAGACTGATTTTTGTCTTTGTTCATTTGGGGTTTTTTTTGTGGAACTTAAAATGTACCTTCCAAATCTAAAGAGTTGACGTGAATAATGAGAGCAGAGGAAGAAACTGATCTCAGTTGTCAATGAAGTTTATCGTGTTTTATTGTTGGCTGATGAAGGTTTTGCAGCTGAACAATTAGGATCGTCATTTTATTTCCTACATTTTTTATAATCGGTAGGATTTTTTAAAAGTATAATGTTATGATTCACAAGGTATTTTTTGTTAGTGTTAGAAATAACTTGGAAGCATCTGTTTAACTCCCAGGATGGAGGTATTACTTAACTGGTAACAGGAATAAAAATATGCTGTATTCTCATGTGAAAACTGATATATCAAACTTCATTTGGCCTTAAAAGTACAAGATTACAGATACATATGAAGAAATTGTATCCAGATGTAAGTAACAGATTGGAAAGCAATGAAGTGATAAACTAGGGTTGTATTATAACATGTTGTTACAGTATAAAATATTCTGAATTACTAGAACTAATGTAGGCTTCATTTCAGATGTTGCAAACCAGGAAGACTAAAAAGAATGGGGTTATATTTTAAGAGGTTTATAGAAGTTTCGTAAGTCCTTATAATTGACTGTTTGTTTTCCCTTTTTTCCTTCTGTCTATGTGCTTTGGACAAAATACCAAGTAAGATGGATTTTTAATCTAAAATGCTCTCTACTTCAAAATAATATGCAATATTTGCCTTCCTTTTTTTATTTGCAGCTGTCCTTGCCCACTATTTGGATTAATAGGTATTAAAAGATTCATTTGTGTCAGAAGAAATTACCTACCCCACATCGACATGGGAAAGTAGGAATCAGTCTTAATTTGAGATCACTTCTTAGTCTGAAACCTGCATTACTTTTCTGAGCAGCAGTTACCAGACCGTGGTAAATAATGCTTCTTTTGAAGGTCATAAATTTTTCAGGCTCAAGTGCCTTGGTGACAGAAGATACAGAGAAGGCAGAGTTACTGAATGCCTTCTTTGTCTCTGTCTACTCTGCTGGAGGCTGTCCTGAGGAGTCCCATACCCCCGAGGCTCCAGAGGAAGTCAGGACAATGGAGGACTTTGCCTCTGTTGATGAGGACTGGGTTAGGGATCAATTAAGCAATCCGGACATCCGTAAGTCCATGGGTCCAGATGGGATGCACCCACAGGTGCTGAGGGAGCTGGCTGAAGTCATTGCCGGACAACTCTCTATCATCTTTGCCAAGTCTTGGGAAACGGGAGAGGTGCCTGAGAACTGGAGGAAAGCAAATGTCACTTCAGTCTTCAAAAAGGGCAAGAAGGAGGACCTGGGTAACTGTAGACTGGTCAGCCTCACCTCCATGCCTGGAGAAGTGATGGAACACCTTACCCTTGGTGCCATCTCAAGGCATATCAAGGATAAGAGGGTCATTAGGGGCAGTCAACATGGCTTTACCAAGGGGAAGTCATGCTTGACCAACCTCATAGCCTTTTATGAGGAAATAACGAGGTGGATAGATGATGGCAGAGCGGTGGATGTGGTCTACCTTGACTTCAGTAAAGCATTTGACACAGTCTCCCACAGCATCCTCACAGCTAAACTGAGGAAGTGTGGACTGGATGATCGGGTAGTGAGGTGGACTGTGAACTGGCTGAAGGAAAGAAGCCAGAGAGTTGTGGTCAATGGGGCAGAGTCCAGTTGGAGGCCTGTATCTAGTGGAGTGCCTCAAGGGTCAGTACTGGGACCAGTACTATTCAATATATTCATCAATGACTTGGATGAGGGAATAGAGTGCACTGTCAGCAAGTTTGCTGATGACACCAAGCTGGGAGGAGTGGCTGACACACCAGAAGGCTGTGCTGCCATCCAGAGAGACCTGGACAGGCTGGAGAGTTGGGCGGGGAAAAATTTAATGAAATATAACAAGGGCAAGTGTAGAGTCTTGCATCTGGGTAGGAACAACCCCAGGTTCCAGTATAAGTTGGGGAATGACCTATTAGAGAGCAGTGTAGGGGAAAGGGACCTGGGGGTCCTGGTGGACAGCAGGATGACCATGAGCCAGCACTTTGCCCTTGTGGCCAGGAAGGCCAATGGCATCCTGGGGTGTATTAGAAGAGTTGTGGTTAGTAGGTCAAAAGAGGTTCTTCTCCCCCTGTACTCTTCCCTGGTGAGACTACATCTGGAATATTGTGCCCAGTTCTGGACCCCTCAGTTCAAGGACAGGGAACTGCTGGAGACAGTCCAGCGCAGGGCAACAAAGATGACTAAGGGAGTGGAGCATCTCCCTTATGAGGAAAGGCTGTGGGAGCTGGGTCTCTTTAGTTTGGAGGAGACCGAGGGGTGACCTCATTAATGTTTATAAATATATAAATGGTGAGTGTCACGAGGATGCAGCCAGGGTCTTCTCGGTGACAACCAATGGTAAGACAAGGGGTAATGGGTTCAAACTGTAACAAAGGAGGTTTCACTTAAATTTGAGAAGAAACTTCTTCACAGTGAGGGTAACAGAACACTGGAACAGGCTGCGCAGGGGGGTTGTAGAGTCTCCTCTCTGGAGACATTCAAAACCTGCCTGGACACCTTCCTGTGTAGCCTCATCTTGGTGTTCCTGCTCTGGCAGGGGGATTGGACTAGATGATCTTTTGAGGTCCCTTCCAATCCCTAACATTCTGTGATTCTGTCAAGGTTTAAGACAAGGCGACAATAAACCGTGGCAGATGGTCTCCGTTACTGGTCTTGTTTTTAACAAAAAACAAGGTCACTTGTTAACTGGTCTTGTTTTTAACAAAACCAGGACAGGTGCAAGACCTACAAAACTGTTTTATTTCCTTTCAAATAAGGTGGATGTCTATGGAAATTGTTCTGTTCAGGCTGAGCTGGGAGATGTCTATATTTTAAGGCTCAAATTTTAAGTTGGGAAGGACATTATCCTTGAAAGATAAATTGAGAAATTGATGTTCAGATTTAAATTTGCAGCTTTAAGTGCTTCAGAGTTATAATTAAATTAATAAATCTAGCAAAATACTACTTTCTATGAATGTTCTGTCTTTCAGATCACTTCATCGTCCTTTCTGGCTGATAATTAAAATATTGAAATTATCTAGAGAACATTCCATTCATGTGATACAGGAGTTCATTAAGTTGTGAGAGGAAATTATCTAATAGGATTATAATCACATAAATGCTATTTCTGTAACCTTCTGCTTAATAACTCAAGCTGTTTAATAAGGTTTTCATGTGGCTATTTAAGAGGTAAAGTTGTAGTGGAGAAAGGATTTGCGTTCGTGTCTTCAGTGCTCTGTTGCAGTAATGAACAACTATCTCAACTTTTTTTTTTTATGATTCTTTCTCCTAACAAAATTTATCAGTTTGATTGCTGAATCTGGGTAATATGTGAGAGTGATCTGAGCCTTGTCAGCCTAGGGGAAACTTTCAGACTAGAGAAATTTTAACTTCCTCTTTCCCCTTTACATGGGAAAAAATATCTATTTCTAGGCAGTTGAATTCCCATCTGAATTAATGCCAGGTAAAAAACCTGAGCTGCCTGTGGTCACTTTCTTCTTTTTAAAGCAGTGTTTTCAGTGCTTAACTACAGTTGAGAGGGTGGAGGAGGAGGTGACTTTTGCAAAGTGCTCTCTTTCAGAGTGGCTAATGAGATACAAGCTACATTCAAGTTGATTCTTATTATTGACAATAGCTGATCAAAACATAGGAGAAATGCGCACAATTAGCAGAGAAAACATTCAGATGTAAACATAGCTATACCAGTCCTAGATGACTGGGATATCGCTAAAAGATTTCCCTTAAATGTATAGGTCCTAGATTACCAGACCACATTCTGCCTGAGGGCAGCTGCTCTTGCACAGTCAGTCAGTCTCAGGCCAGACGCTGCATTTTTCATTTGATGTTTTCTAACTCTTGACTGACTCCGTCCTGACCTTGACCAGTTCTTACTCACTCTTCCTCATTCTTACGTGTGAGCTACAGCTTTATTTCAGCCTATGTGGTAACAGAAGTTGGTGATTTTGAATATACTACTTCAATAGTCTTTTTGTAAATATACAGATTGAGTTTGTAGCAGACATGAATTTTCTGTCACCTACCTGATTTAGAAGTGTGAATCTGTTGACAAATACACTGTGTTATGTGCCTCCATTGTGGCAGGTTAGTGTAGTATGTTTCTTGATAATAATTAACACTACTTAATCAGAAGCTCAATCAATAGGATTGACATAATGACTGTAAGCAGTCCATTTGTTTAGAAAAATCCTGTGTTTTATCTTCAGGACATGTTGCTACCTGATTCTCCCACCCACCTTAAAATAAGTGTCAATACCTTGGTGAATTGAATTTGAAACAAAACAAGAATAAAAAACTGCATGTGGAGAGGTGTAAACTCTGTGGATTGCCTTGAGAGAGAAGAGGTGAATAAGGCTTTGTATTGTTTTTGGCTGGGATGGAGCTCATTTTCTTCACAGAGCCAGTAAAGCACTATATTTTAGATTTGTGACCAAAACTGTGTTGATAACACGCAAGTGTTTTAGGTGAGCAGTGCTTACACCGTGTCAAGGACTTCTTGGTTTCTCATTCTGTCTGCCCCCAGCAGGTAGGCTGAGAGGGGGCACAACCAGGGAAGTTGACCCACAGTGATGAGGGAGATACTCCATGCCATGTAACAGCGTGCACAGCAATGAGAACTGGGGATTGGGGTCACCTTTTCACAAGGTAGCCACTGCTCAGGGACTGGCGAGTGATTGGTTTTGCATCATCTGTTTTTTCTTCTATTTTTTTCCCCTTCACTTATTAAACTGGTTTTATATCAACCTTTGAGTTTTCTTGCTTTTGCCCTTCTGATTCTCTTCCCCCAACCCACTGGGTGGGAGTAAGCAAGCCAGCTGGGTAGGAGGTTGCCTGCTAACCAGGGTCAACCTACCACAGATTTTAATTCAAAATAGATTTTTTTTCTTATGAAGTATAACTTTTTATAGTAGCCACTGTCTTTTTATCCTGTATGAAATCTGTTTCCTCTTTCTGAATATTCCTTACAGAAAAAATTCTGATTTTGAAAAAATTTGATTGGATAATTCAGCTTGTGGTCATGAGGAAATACAGGAAATACAGGATTTTGCCTACTGGTAGAAATATCTGAAAGGTTTCAACAAAAAGCCCATACATCTTCTTTATGGGATGATATCAATGTCATCAAACTCCACATGGAAGCTATCCTATTTCCAGTGATTTTACCAGTCAGCTGACTGGAAGCGGCAAAGCTCGCAGGCTTTTTCAGTATTCACATCTTTAACAGCTCTCCACTTGAGGCTCCAATAGAACTGCATTTAAGACAAATGTTTAAATTGCGCATCTCATGCTCTAACAGAAGCTTGCCATGGTGCAGAGCTCCTGTTCTTTGTTTTAATTGCACATTTTGGCTCCTTGACAGGTCGACTGTAATAGTGGCATTGCTTGAGATCCTGTGGAATTCCAGAACTTTTCCAGAATGAGCCCCTCTAACTCATAGTTGTTGTAATGGTCAAATATCACTGCTCGGTAAGGTTTATAGACTTTATTTGGTTTATAATCCCCAAGAACATTACCTTTTCTAGACAACAAATTAGGCTTTCTTCCTGTAAGGTTTTTGACATTATTACATATAGTCTTTCCAGCTTGGATCTTTACATATGAAGCTTTTTCCAAAAGTGCAAATTTCTGTGCATTTGGCCTGTATGTCATATACTGGGTTAATAATCTTGACTGTAATTATTTATCATTGATATGAGCACTAATATTAACTGTCACCATTAGATGTTATTTAATGTCAATTTTAGCATGTCAGGATTTATCTGTAAGAAGATATTTGCTTAAAATGTAGTAAAAATAGCAGCATAATCGACGCCCTCCATGCCCCCCACCCCCCTCCCCAGGAAGGATTAACAACATTTTGAGCAAAGTAAAACAAGAGAAAAATTTCAACAATAAATTGAAACTAAGGTATGTTAAATTAATTTTTCTGATTTTAGTCTTTGAAATTTCAATCAGTAATTTGATAAGATTAGTCTCTTCCTGCCTAGTGCAGGCACTCATAAGAAACACTTTTCCTGTGCAAGACTTTTCTTCTTTTTCTTGATCTTTGACAGATTTGCTGTGGAGAAAATATTTTTTGATCCTGTTTCACCACCTTTAATTCTGATCTTACCTAGATGACCCAACAGAAAAATACTTCTAAAGCTTTAGATATCATTATTTAACATATCGCCTATGTAACATAACTTTCTTTAAGTATCTGTAAGAACATTTGTCTTTTCAGTCAACACAAATAACCTATTTGTATAAAAGCATTTATATTAGTTTAACTGTTCAAAAGTATGAATAATTTCCTCGGCATTACTATGGAGTACTGAATAAAACAGAAGAGAATCTGAGTAGAGCTGAAGGCATTCTCATTATCAAGAGATCTCATAAATGAAAAATCTTCTTTTTTTTTTTTTTTTTTACCTTTATGGCCCCTATGTTGTTTAATGTCACTATTTAAAATAAAAGAGGACTAGCATCAGAGATAATACTTCCATTTTCTTCCAATTGTGGTAAGAAAGCTTATCCTACTCAGCTGTCTGTGGAACGGATTTCTATAGTCCCTTGTAGGACAATAAAAAGGGTTCTTTTTTTGTAATACAGCTCTTTTGAAACCTAACATTTTGCAAGCCACATTGAGAATTTGGATATGCCTTGCTTGTTAGCAATGAAAATATTGAACTGTTGAACCCTGAAGGTAATTAAGGTAATTTTTTTTTTTTAAGATCTCATCTTCTCAAAGACACAAAATTACATTAGGTTAAAAAAAAAGTCTCATTATGACTATCTATTAAAAAGCGTAGTGAATGAGTTTAGTGTCAGGGAAACACTGTGGATCTCTGCTGTGCAGTAATTATGGGTAGGTGTTTTTCAAAACTTTTTATGAAAATAAAGATGGAGGTAGATAAAAAAGGTTTGACAAGTCAAAAAGAAAGAAAAACAAACAAAACAAAACACACACACACGCACACACACAAGAGCCACACTGCTTCTACTTTGAGACATGCAAATGGTGGTAGTAATTTTTATCAAGCCTGGAGTTTGAAAATTAATGCTTGACATGGACAGTTAAGACAACATCCAATTTGAATAGCTGTATTATGTGTAGGACTGAAGATTAAATGAGATCTTAATGAGTTTGAATTCTATTTGCATCCATAGAGAAGCTTTAGTATTTAACAAGTATTTGAGCCAGGTAATAATTCTATCTTGAAAACTTCAATTGCTAGTTAACTTGAAATATATATTTTTACCTTTCTAAGGCTGTTGAGCAAATCCTTATGAAAAACCTTTCTAGAAACACAGAGAGTAAAGAGTGCTGGCACCAGAGATTTGTTGAAAGCGAACTGTTTCCAACCGTCTTGTCTTCTGTGATGAAGTGAGTGGTTTGGTGGATGAAGGGAGAGCAGCGGATGTCATTTTCCTTTACTTCAGCAGGACATTCAACGCTGTCTCCTCTACCAGCCTCGTAGGAAAGCTATGGGTGAGTGGACATCAAGGGTAATGATCAGCAGTTCGAAGTCCAAATGGTAGCCAGTTAGTACTGGCATCCCTTTTAAGTCATCAGCAAGGCTCATGCTATTTAGCAGTGTGAGTGACAGGCTGAAATGCTAAGAGAGACCTAAGAAATTAACTGTGGTTCTTTAAGGGAAAAACTTAATTGTATTTCTGAAGTTCATTAAAAATAGATATATTATCTTTAAAAATCACATCAATACTTGACCTGAAATTAACGTTCATCTTGAGCATTTTTCCCATGCTTGGGTAACTTGCTGGCAAGAGATTTGGAGCCTGCAAACACAGGAATATTAATAAACTGGGGGGTTTCTTTGTAATTTTATGTATAATTTAATCAAATGTTATAGGTCTGTATGGAGTCTAATAATAACCTTTGTTATCAAAGGTTAGAAAACTGCTGTAACTAAGGAAGAATTATAAGCTGGTCTGTTATATAAGTCAAAAGGATCATCATTAATTTTAGTTGGAAATTAAAAAGGTGATTTATTTTCACAATTCCCTTTTGAAGCTATGTTTTGTATTGGTCACCTCCATTTTTAAGGAGTGATGAGGGAAACTGGAAAGTAATCTTAATTCCTAGCTATATTTAGAAATACAGTTGTAAGGTTTCTTTCACGATTCTTTGTCAGGAACACCAGAATTATATTCATCTCTTCCACTCTTAGTGGTTTTTTTTATATTTGGCTTTTGTCAATTTAAACTGTTTTTTTCAGTAAGTGTTTTGTAACTTGAAAAAGAGACAACGCTCTACTCTGTAGCCTCTTCTCTTCTTCAGACCGCTTTCCCACTAGCAAAAAGCGTCTCCACAATGCTTCCTTCTTTCACAAGGTGCTCATTCTTAATTGTTCAGCACCTTTCCCTTTGCCCCAGAGTCCTTTAGTTTTGTATTGATATTTTAATTGTTCGGTGCTTTTGGTTCTTAAGTGATGAGTGCACAGGCAATTAACAAAACACAAAATAGTGAAGGAGAAAAAAAGCCCTTCTTTGTATTTACAATCAATATTTCCAAAATTCTCTTGAGCTTTTTAGTGGTACCAGTATATTTGAATGTAAACAGTATGTGTAGGCATATAGAATCATTACATTGTGATAGAGGTGATCTTATTAACAAACTTGAACTGTTTGTCATGCCTTTAACCTTTATTTAGTGGCACAGGTCCAGTCTTATGTAGTTCAATGGGAATCATAAATAACTGTTTACAGTAAAAAAAAAAAAAGTTTTCACGGGATAGATGGAACTTCTTAATTATCATAGGTAATTGCATTTATTTCCTTCTTGGAAGAAGGTAGTTGCTAGATGCTGTATTTAATGCATATACAATTAAAAAGTGAATGCTTGTATTTACAAATTAGTCACTGTAGAGTCTTATTACCAATGTACAGATGGATCCCCTGAAATACATTTGACATGGCTAATGAAGAATGCAATGAACCTTTTTATGAATGTGTGATAAAACAAATAGTGCAAACTAAATAATGATATCTCTAGAGACCAATTAGTTTCTTCAACAAATAGACTGGTTCCCATGCTGATGGATGATAGTGTCTATCTTTCAGGTACTGGGTTAAGGATGCACTCTTGTGCATGATAAAAGACCTAAAGCAATGTCACCTGATTTCACGGGCTGCAAGACCCTCTGGTACAGCTTGTGAACATAAGAAGCGAAAATTTAAACATTAGTCTGATAGGAGCCATGGTGCTTCCTGCAAAGTGTTATTTCTTCAGCTTTTAAGTCCACAAGCAAGTAACACTGCTGGGATCACTGGTCTAAAGCACTCAGCCAAGGGCCACTGCCCTTCTGGTGTTTCTGTCCCTTGGGGCCCAAATAATGTTACGTATAATTATACAGGTCACTAATGGAATTTTCTAAGGGGAAAGGGGTTTAATTCCAATGGTTTATATTTCACTATAGCAAATCAAAATAAAATGTATAAAGTGCTTAGCAAATTGGATTACCAAGCTGTGTAGTTCTTGATTGATTTGGAAATCTGTATGTTCCTTTAGGTAGACAACTTCAGATAATAAGAAAAAAAGTATTATAGAAGAAAAATCTGTATTAGAAGTGACCTTATTAAACCACTTGTTTGAGTAACTGAAAATCAATTAGGAATATGTTTCTGTGCTTTTATATACAGCAAAATTAAATTGAAGAAACCCACTGAATTAAGATTGATATGTTTAGTTTCAAACTGAAGTTGACCTAAACATACATGTTTTGTTGATACTAGAAATTAATATTAACCTAATACTTTATATTAAACTCAGTATAAATTCATATTTTTGCCATGTTATCTGGCAGTGTTTTTACTCCAGTTACTCATTGGGTCTGCAAATACTGTTAGGTAGCAGACAGCTGTATGCCTGCACTTAAGAGAGACTTTTAAAAAAAGTTTAATAAAATGATAACATATGTAAACCCTTCTATTTTCCTGTCATGTTTATTTGAAAGAGAAAAATCTGTAGTCTCAACCTCTGGGATCTGTTCTACAAAACTACAGAAAGATATGTGTGCTCCAAAAGTGGGAGGATCTCTGTATACCTTAGAAAAAGCAGCAACATGGGCATGTGACTCTTGCTGCTCACAGCGAGGTCTTGTAGCAATGCAAAATTTGAGATCACAGGCCCTTGGAATTTAACATGTTGGGAACAACGCAAGTTCATTCTTACTAAAACCACCTCAGAACATCAGCTGACCCACACCCGTATTTTACTGGTGTTTATCTCCTCTTGCAAGTGTTATAAAATCATTTCCCTGAGATGTATGTGAAGAGCTGTTGCAAGTCTTCCATTGAGGAGCTTGTGTCTCAAACCTAGTAGAAGTCCTGAAATCTGTCAGATTCTTCATAGAGGAAACAAAAAACGTATACATGCATGTATATATATAAAGGTGGTTAACAACATTTGTCACATCTTTGGTAAAAACTGAACAAAGATGGAAAACAGCCTTTCCAGACTCTAGGAGAGAGATGGTGACCATCACACTTTACGTTTTTCTTCAGTGACTCAGTACAGCTGCTGGGCATAAGTTTACACCTAAGTGGGTGCAGTTCAGACAGTTTTGTTGTTCAGTCATGGAACAAGCTTCTCTGGAGATCTTGAATCCCAGTAGTTTATCATCTCCTGAAGAACAGCTTAAAGATTTTGCAGGCTGTAGGTGATTTGTTCATAGGGATGATTCTTCAATACATCCAGTACCAGCATTGCTGTTCTTGCAGTGATACTAATATAAGGATGAGGCGCAGTCAGTCATACCAGCAACCACCTACACATGCTCTAGAAATACACTGGTGAAATTCAATAGACTACTGACACATGGGTTTCTGTGTTGCTCATAGATTGGAGTGGATTTTTTTATTATTATTTTACTGACATTCCATTGGAAAAGTTTATCCAAACGTAGTCCTTCAAAACAGTCTCAGAATAGCAGCTTCTGCAAGTCACTGCCCATGGAAAAATACAGCAGATCTTACCTGGAGAGAACAAAATTCTGTATTTGCTAGAGAGAAAAACAATTACTATCGTTGTGTCAAAGTTCCAAGTTTGTTCTTCTGTGCTGTGGAGAAATAGATATCAATCTTTGACCACAAATCCTGATAGTTTCAGGAATATAAAAGTACAGAATATTTTCATTTTGCAATTTCCTACTGGCATTGAATGAAGGTCAGCAATGTGTTCTACTCCCCAGCATGTTTTGACTTCAGAAGATGCTTAGTTTTATAAAGCTCTCCATGTGCCCTGTTTCACTTGAACTCAGCAGAAGTTTTGTGATCCTGTAAAGTGACAACAGAGTTAATGCAGTGTTGAGAGCTTTTAAAACTCTTATCCTAGAAAACTAGCTCTGATTTATACAAGAGGTTAGAGCCTTGAGATCACACCACCAAAAAAGGGAAACTATTTCTAGTGACACGTTCGCCAGCTTGTGTGCTTATAGGAAAAGCTGCCTGAACAGAAGCCAAAATATTCTCCCAAGAACTGTTTTTAAATGACCAAATAATGAACAAAGTAACAATTGACTGAAAAATCTTGAAGTGAGAAAGTGTACAATATTTGAAGTTATTTGGTTTTATTATTGGACTCCTCGGTGTCTTGAAGAGAGACCACTTGAAAAGTTTTGTTTCTGCCTCTGCAAATTCCGGCTCACAGTATTATCAGATATTCATCTTCTAAACATTAATGCCAATTGTTACTTTCGTATTTTCCTTTTTTAAATGCAGCCTCTTTGTTCCCTGCAGCAGTAGAAAAATCCAAACCTGTAGCTGTTTCACATCCTTATACATCCATTATTTTTAATTACTGATGTGAAAAATGTAACAATATTGGTATAAAGGAGGCCAGGATGTTCTTTGCTTGGTATTTCTTATATTGACTCATCATATGTGAGTCACTGTGTGTAGGTTCTTGGGTCCCTCCCCCACCTCCATAGTTTGATACCAGTTGTGGTTTAGTTTAATAAATTTTTAAGGCAATTTTTTAATATCTCAAGTGTTCCTGCATGTGCAGCTTGTCCTGTTGTTCCACAAGCTACTTGGTGCAACCTTCAGTTTCACTCTTCATGGTTTGTTTGCTGTTTCTAGTGGAAGGAGTATTATCTGTAAATTGTGCCTGAATGGGTCTTTTGTTCTTCCTGTTCTTGTGGAACTAATAGCAAAATAACCCTCAAGTTAATGTTTGGGTTTTACTTTTTAACCTGGCAATATTTTTGAAGTAGGCACACTTTTCAGAGTAAAGATAAAAGCAGTAGGTTGGTGTTGTCTTTGCATATCCATAAGAACGGCAGACTTTGTTGTAACAGATTTGCTATAGTGTTCCGTTGAGCTTCATACGTTGAACTAGTTTTGTACATTTGTCAGCCTAATTCATTTAAAAGCATTACACATTTGGTTTTAATGCTGTGCAAAAAGGCTCTGTGCAATTTCAGTATTTGGGGCAGCTTAGAAACCTGGCAGCAGCAGCGCGCCTGGTGGTTAATGCTCCCTCTGTATTGGCTTTCTGGTTCTAACAGTGCCTTTGTATGTGTCTAGACAAGAAACTCCTAGATAACACATTCCTTGTAAGGTAGATTAAGTTTTAAAGCTTGTGAAGACCAAGAGACTACTGTGTTGCAAAAAGCTGAATTTTTACTAGCCCCTTTGCTCAAAAGGTTAAAAGATAGGACAAAATATTTTTTTTTGTCCTACGGGTATTTTTATATGCACCAGTTGATACTGATAGCGTGTAACTTTCTCTGAAGAGTTTTCACTTTGTACTGTCATTCATATTTTAAACACTCGTCAGCAGTTCATTCCAAAAAGAGGATAATCTCTTCTCTTGAGAAATGGTATAGAAGGGAGTACTGAAAAGAGTGAGCATTTAAAAGGGACGAATGGTGAAGTAAATGCAGTTCTGTTGAAAACTTGAAGAAAATATTACATTGTGCACCAGAGAAGAAACAGTGAAGCTGATTAGTTGATTTGGATGGTAAAGCTAAAGGCTTACAAGATATTGAGCCTTACTGGGACTTTAAATACTACAATTTAAATATATTGTCACATTAAACATGGCTGGTACTCCATGTGGAGAATGGTCAAAGGTAGGTAAATCAGAGCAGCATAAAATAACTGTAGTAATAGTTTTTGGGGTGCACTTGTATAGGAAATATTATTATAATACGGAAAAAAAAGGTGCATCCATACAGACGTGTCCTGTGGTGTCAGTCTTTTACTCTCTAGGGAAATAGTACAACTTCCAAATAAAGTTAATCTGTGTTAACATGAGAGCATTGTGAAGAAGCTGTGTCCACTTGTGAATGGTCTCATTGATTTAATAGAATAACTTCCTGAAATGATGTACCAGTACGAGACTTAAAAAATAATGCATAGCTAAGTTATGTCCACTACTTCCTGCTATTATGTTGCTGTATGGTACTTGTTTATAATTTGTTAATAATATGGTTTGAGTGAGAAAACAATAACTTATCCCATTAATCAGAATGCAACTAGATGGTAAAATAGCAAATAACATATCAAGTCTAGAACATTATAAATTAAAATGATTGTATTTAATACAAAGCTTATGTATATTTGAGTGTTCTAAGAGTTTATTTTGATATTGCAGGAAACAGCATACTCCATTCAGCAGCAGACAGTGTGACAAGTGCAGTACAGAAGGCAAGTCAGGCTTTGAATGAGCGTGGCGAACGACTAGGTCGAGCAGAAGAGAAGACAGAGGAGCTGAAAAACAGTGCTCAGCAGTTTGCAGAAACTGCACACAAGGTAAGATTTTAGGATAAGGCTCTCAGTAGGTTAAATTCACATAATCCTTTGTTTTGAGAGGAGGAAGCTCTAGAAAGAGTTGCAGTCAGTCACTGTTTATAAACAGGTGCTATTTTCCTTTATTCTGTTCCTCATGTGGCAGATTTCTGGTTTGTAACTTCTGTGCATAGATCTGAGGTTTGCTGGATTCCCACTACCTACCTACCCTCACCTGAAGCGTATTTCAAATTTATCTTCCCACTACTGTTCAGTACTGTTCCTCATATTTTGTGCAGCAGTACAGTGAAATTGCCATTAATACTCTCTGCTAAGTAGTCATACGTCCGTAAATGTCTTTTTCTGAAGATGTATCTTTTTAATTCTGTAAATGTTATTTATGAAGATTTTGAGGAATTGTTCCCTCTTGGTAATGTGTGGAAGGTATTCGTAGTACTGTGCCTGTTGCTTCTGTGAATGCAGAATGGTGCTGAGCTTCCATCTGTGTGACAAAAAAATGTAGGCATCCACAGCATTCAATTTGGCAGCTATGTAACACATCCTCAGCAGAGAAAAGTAGAAGTAGATGTTTTCTGAACATTAACAGCCATTTTAGCATGCAAGTTTGGTAGTTTTGCTGCTTAGCACATGTATTAGGCTTTATCACGTGTATGCCAAAAAATGCCTGGCTACATCATCAACAATGGAAATCCTGGATTGATATCTTGATGTTCTATACAAGCCTCTGTCTTATGTAGTCTTTAAAATGTCACAAAACAATTTATTTTAATATTTGTTGTGATAATCCTCCAATTTATGATCCATTTAGATTAGCATGGTTCAGTTTAGCAGCCTGAGTATGGTGTGAGCCTACTCATGGGCTCTTCCATGTAATATCCCTTTCATCCACTCTGTCCCTTCCCCCAATAATGATAACTATGCCAACCTTAAACAGCAGCTACCACTACTTTAGTTTTGGAGGTAAAAGGTTTGCTACTTTAGAGTAAAGTGTAGAGTGCTGCTTGGTAGGGAGTTCAAAAATGAAAAATGCCTCTGGTATTTGGGCTGCTATGAATCTTGGTTAAGATTTGAATAGGTTTCATTAGTGTCTGTTGCCCTTTTATCTTCCGCATGTGCAGAACAACTGTTCCACAGATGAAAACATGCTGTAAATGGAAACAAATATTTTCAACAGGTTTTATTAGGAAAATCTTATTTTAAAAATCTCAGGATTAAAGGATGAAGTATTGTAATAAAAATACCGTATTTGATAGCCTGTGCTCACGTACCATATTTAGAAATAAAAGTGTACAAATCCTGATGTATAATTCAAAACAAAAATTGGAGCTAAATACAACAGGATTCGTGGAGCAGCTAAAACCATCGGTAATACAAGTCTTTTATTTTATTATTCAAATAAAAAATATGTGAAAAAATCAGGATTTTGTACGTCATTGTTTGAGTTTACATGTTTCTGTGGCAGTGATGAGAACAGTTTCTGCAACAAATATCAAAATGACGCAAAATAGAGAAGGATAGGCTCCATTTGGACTGTGTGCTGGATTGAGATTTATGAAACCTTCCTGCTGGTGCAGTTCTACAGCTTACGAGTTTCCTCAGATGAGTGTAAGGCCATGTGCTGTTGAAGCTGTCCCAATTAACTACCTGCCTGAAACAGGAGAGTGAAAATCTTTCAGTGCATGGTACTTAGAGATTTGTAATAAATGCTTGAGTTTTGTCTTTTTAACAGGAAAACAACATCTTTGTGTTTGAAGAAAACAAAATATAGTTTAGTTCTTAGATGACTGCAAAATAATATTTGTCATCTTAAAGATTATAGGGATAATATAGTAAAATGGGGTTTACATTTTTTTCTTGCAAACGTTTTCGCCTTGGTGCCCCAAATTTTGCCTTATATCTTAGAAGTGCAGTAGTTCTGTAATTCCTCTACTGTTATCTCACAACAGCCACCTGGGAATCTATTAGGTTCGAGAGGACCGGGGAGGTCCCAGTTGACTGAAGGTTAACAGATGCAACACCCATTTACAGTAGAAGGGCCGGAAGGAGCATCTGGGGAATTATAGGCCTGTCAGTCTGACCTCAGTGCCAGGGAAGGTCATGGAGCAGATCATCCTCAGTGCCATCACATGGCATGTACTGGACAATCAGGCGATCAGGCCCAGTCAGCATTAGTTTATGAAAAACAAGTCCTGCTTAACTAATCTTATCTCCTTCTATGACAAGCTGATCTACTCAGTGGATGAGGGAAAGGCTGTGAATGTTGTCTACCTAGACTTTAGTAAAACCTTTGACACTGCGTCCTCCTGGAGAAACTGGCTGCTCATGGCTTGGATGGACATACTTGTTGCTGGGTAAAAAACTGTCTGGATAGCCAGCCCCTAAGTGTTGTGGCAGCGCTACAGGCTCGAGGAAGTGTGCCTGGAAAGCTGCCTGGCAAAAAAGGATCTGGGGGTGTTGATTGACAGCTGGCTGAATATGAGCCAGCGTGTGCCCAGGTGGCCAAAAGGCCAACAGCATCCTGGCTTGTATCAGGAATAGTGTGGCCAGCAGGATCAGGGAAGTGATTGTGCCACTGTACTCAGCACTGGTGAAGACCCACCTTGAATACTGTGTTCAGTTTTGGGCCCCTCACTACAGGAAAGACATTAAGGTGCTGGAGAGAGTTCAGAGAAGGGCAATGAAGGTGATGAGGGGTTTGGGGCACAAGTCTTGTGAAGAGTGGCTGAGGGAACTGGGACTGCTTAGCCTGGAGAAAAGGAGACTGAGGGAATACCTTATTCGCTTGCTATAACTACCTGAAAGGAGGTTGTAGCATGGAGGGTGTTGGTCTCCCAAGTAGCAAGAGATAGGATGAGAGGAACTGGTCTCATATGGTGCCAGGGGAGGTTCAGATTGGTTATTAGGGAAAAATTACTCATGGAAAGGGTTGTCAGGCATTGGAACTGGCTGCCCAGGGAAGTTGGGTCACCATCCTTGGAGGTGTTTAGAAGGCAGGTAGATGTGGTGCTTGGGGACATGGTTTAGTGGTGGACTTGGCAGTGTTAGGTTTACAGTTGGACTCGGATGATCTTAAAGGTCTTTTCCAGTCTAAATGGTTCTATGATTCTACTTCAGCTATATGTCGGGTTATTTTAAGATATAAAACATGTAATGGAGCCAGTGGAAGATGCATAGCATAGGAATACTCTTTCTACGCTCTTTAAAAAACACCTTACTCACCTGGTGGGGCAGGGTGGGGAAACCACTGCCACTTGCTTTGCTCCAGAAACAGTAGCAATCACAGAGTGATTCTGTTTTGGTTATCAGAGTTTATTGAATGAAAGCGTATAGCTATATTTAGTTGTGTAAAGGCTGGAACTTAGTTCAGGGTATCTATCAAATCCTCCTTATTACATCTTCTTCGCCTTCTTTGTTTGCCTCTAAAACATTCCTTCTCCATGTTGGTGACTGCATGAGAGCTCAGAGTTACGGATTCTATATAATAAAAACTTGTTGGAGGTGCCTGCTAAAGCCAGATTTTTCTGAAAAATAATCTTGTCATTTGAGGGGAGATAGAAAAGTGCTGTTTGGAGTCCTTTCATGCCGAAGTGCCCTTCCAGTTTATCCTACAAATAATAATTTTTAAAATGGCATATTTATGACCAAGTTCTTGAGTATAAAAGGCTTATATCAATCAAATTTGAGACATTTATTGGTCGGCATTTCACTGGCAACAAATGAGGAAACGTTAACTGCCCCAACCAGTTCCTGGTATCTAGGTTACTTCCTAGAGGATTTACTCATCTTTGTTAGCATGCTATTATCTACAGATATCATTCCTTTATTATACAGAACCTAAAAATAAGTTCCCTGCTTTGTTTGACAAAGTCAGTTTGTCTGTACTTTTTTATACAGTATTTAACTACTTTAGTTCTTTCTTCTCCCTCTCATTCCCAGTTTTAAGTCAATTTTTGGATTATTTGAAGTTGCAATAATCAGTAATCACAGAGGCAGAAAGGCAATCAGTCCTTATTTTTTCATCATTATGTAGTGGCAGAGCTGCTGAACAGGTGTTTTAAATTACTTGTCTAGAATTTCTGATTGTATTTAACAATCCAAATCATTACGTCTAAATGTATGTCTCTGTTTCTAGTGTCTTGGTCTAGCCCTCTTCATAGGTACCAAAATGCCAGAACATGGGGAAATGCAGCTATGAAGCAGATAAAGCTGCCTCCTCAGGATACTGAAAGGAGACTTTGAGTCTCTGCCACAGTAAAGGGAACAACTGCGTAACTGTGTGCAAGGAAATTAGGGATTTAAGGCATCTTTTGCATAATTCAGTTTGCAAACTCTTCTGAAACAGACTAACCTCATTAGCTTGATATAGCTATCGTTACATGTGATCTCTCTTTAATTCTTTTTTTTTTTTCTTTTTCAGCTTGCCATGAAGCACAAATGCTGAGATACTGCCCAAAGTTGAAACTTTCCCGAGAGAAACTGAAAAGGCTACGTTCAGCAATTTTTACAGGAGGTCCAGACTTCCGTGTATTTTTTTTTCTTCCAGTTCAGTGGAGATGCATTCTTTCAGTTTCTGTGCAGGAAAAAGTGTTGCATTTCTACCTTTTTGACTTACTTTTGTTCCTCTTTTGTAATATTGCTACACAGTCCTGCAGTACTTTCTACCTGTGTTTCGGTTCTTACAGGAGTCAAAGTAAACAGGGGAACTGGACCAAATGACAAGCTGATCAGGATTAAAATAGTAATATTCTTCCCCAGCTGTACAGAAAATTAGTTAACTGGTTGTGTGGAAATAAAATCCAAAGAAGGGAGGTTTACTTTTCTTCATTTTATGTAGCATCGGCAGAATGTGAATGTTGGAATTAAACACCTGTGGTTGTAATTATAGTGGAGAATAGACTGCTTTGTCCTGGGAAATGGAAAAACTTGTTTTTTCTGCCCAATGTAGGAAGTTTTGCATGTGCTATCACCAGCATTCAAAGTGCATATCTGAATTCCGTAGGGGAATCTGTTACCAGTGCTGCATTTTAAATATCCTTATTTTCTCTTCCAGACTGATCATTTGAATAGTATAATGAAACCTACAGCATGTATGCTTGAGTTTTCAAAACTGAGGAAAAAAAGTAATTTTTACATCCGTACACGTATAGCTGTGCCTCAAACACAGTCTAGAATTTAGCAATCTGGTATAAAATAACGTTTTGTTTTCTTTTTGCCTGTGATTCCGTGGCTAAAGGTTTATGTAAATGAGAATGCAAGGGCCTGGGAAAATGAGAATGCACTATTTTCCATGTCATCTGTTTTTCATAAATTCTACAGTAAGAATTTTTGGGAACACTTCAGAATTTTGTCTGATTAGAATGACCTTTTTGTTAGCTAGTCATCTGATTTTTAAAATAGAGGCTTTCAAAAGGCATGTCTTGGTACATCAAAATCATAATTTATAGTTTGGGTCTCAGTTTTCAATATATATTGTCACTGGAAGGGTGACTCTATTTCATTCTTTGTTCTGTATATGCAATATGTGCACTGTATTCTCTCACAAAAATAAGTAGGTTACTCTTTGCCTTCACAGCTGTTTTCTTTTTTAAGATGTTCTAATATGCTTCTAGAATGAAGGAAAAAAAAAAGAAGATTCTGCTCTTTTTTTTTTAAACTGGTAAGCTAGATACAGAAATCCTAGAAGTTTCAGCCTTCATCTTTTGAAGATGCCTGCTCTTAATTTTTGTCCTCATCTTACCGAAAAGCCAGAAAGCTGGCATTATATGAATGTACTGTAGTTTTCATTTTCAATGTAGAATAAGATTTTTGCATTATTAATAGCACTAAACAGCCTAAAATCCTCAGAGCAGTGTTTGCAAGAGGGATAAAAGCTTTTGTAGTAATTGAGGATATTTTAGTTACTGCAAGCTGAAATTACTGAAGATCTCTTAGAAATATTCACTCTGTAGAAAGATGCTTGGCTTAAGAAAAACGTTCTCATTTGAACTAAGGACGCTGTCTAGTTAAGTGATTCCATTCAGACTTTACATCTGGGTTTTTTTCCTGCAATTCAAATTGTTTTGTATGAAGCTTTTTATTTAATATCACACTGGGAATTAAGAGAAGGGGTATATTTGTCATCTGTGTAGTACCATACGATCATTTGGATCTATTTAGCATCAGCTCTAACAGTTACTGCATCCAGCATCATCAACTGAAAAGGAATTTGGCCACATCTGTTATAAATCAGAACAGGCTCATTAACGACATGAGTTCTAAACATTCCATTGGGCTACATAAGATTGATCATTGCCCAGGAAACATCAGTGGCTATGGTATTTCTGCAAATTAACCAGGAAAACAGTCCCTCATTAGAAATTAAACTTCTGCTAGAGACAGAATGTTAGGCTGTTTTTAAAAAATAGCTGCATTAGAAATCAAGTCAGAGAGTACATTTTTGACCACATAGCTGTCTTCTGTCATCATCTTTTCCATTCTTACCTTTTTAACTGTATTCTGCTGCTGGCCTCACAAGTCTTTCTCTTGAGAGAAAGAAAGAATAGGTTTTGAACTGCTGCCATCTAGCTGGCCTTCTAAGCTTGTCAATAATTTAGAAGAAATGTCTAAAGCCCAGATCAGATAAACTTGAAAAGAATTAGTTGTCTAAATTCAGATAAAAAGGCATAGGTTTTCAGGTGTTTACACAAATATCAGCTGGACAGGACAAGGTCACAGTGGCACTGCTAAGTTCCAGACCTTTTGTGAGTTGAACTGTTCTAAAACATTATTTCAGTCTCACTGACAGTTTTTCAGCATTCTTTTATGTTCTCCAGTTAAGTGTATTGTGTTATGTATCATAACTCAGGACTTTTATCCAACCATCAAATGCCACTTACTGTGGGAATTCTAAGTCACCTAGTGTTATTGAAAGAAGGATGTCGACGTGTTTACTTTGTTCTTGCTGTTCATTAAACTACAAGGTTTGGTAGTTTTTAGAAAAAAAAATCAGAGGTGTATAAATGTCTATCCAAAGGTAAATCTTATAGCATTGTAATTTCTTCTGGAACTTAGCTTGTAGTATATACAACCTAGTATTATTAGATAGTCATGTACATAACATATACTATAATTCAGGTCTATGTTTCATATGAAAGAATGTATTTGTAAATTGTAACAACATCAATAGTTTCTTTATCTTTTTAAAGTTCTGCAAATAATAAAAATAATGTATTGTTAGACTTGACTACTGTACTGCAAACTCTGTCTTAAAAGGCTACTTTTGTGTCTAGCAAAAGTTGTGCATTATGTGAAATATTAACAAAAATGTGCTATCTAAAAAGTGATCTTAAAGGTAGGTAGGTTTTGCCATGATACGCCAGAATTGTAACACTTGCTGGTATCCGTTGTAACCAATTCCTTGAAAGTTCTCAAAGATGTAGAAATTTTGTGCCATTCTGGGGAAAAAAAAAAAGTGGGACCTGCTCTCTTGAGTCACTACTGGAAATCCTGATTTTGTCATTAAATACTTTAACTGTGATGAAAACTGTCCTTGGACTATTTGAGTTGTCTGTTCAAAATATAAATAATTTTTAAATCACATTTTTATATTTCACTCTAACAAAACTGAATAAAAATTAGTTTCCACTGTAATGATGAAAACTTTCTCTAGAAAGAATACTGTAAGTAAAAAAAAAAAAAAAAAGTAATGGGAACTAGGTTGAAGGATTTAATGTCCAGGCAAATTCCAGACAATAGTTAACACAGGTTTAATTAGCATCCTGCCTAAAGGATGTACAGGTTGAAAACAACTTCTGTGTTAATTTGCTTTTACTTTGCTATGAAATTCTTATTTTCCAATCATTATTTTATTCTTTTAGCCATCTAATTTTATTGATACTTTCTAATCAAAGCAAAACCAATTTTAATTACCCTGTGGGAATAAAACTATAAAGGTAAAATTCTTCTACACACAGTGAAGCAATCCCTTGTGTTCAAATGAGGGCTCCTTGCAGAATTATATAGAATATGAACTGATTTTCCTGCCATCTCTTTTTTTCAGGCTTAAACCTGTTCCCCAAAATCCTGATCTATTGTCAACTGGTTAAATTACTTTAGTTACTAGGTAAATTTTGCTAGAATGCATGTCATCCATCTGACGTTAAATGCCATACACGTCCAATGCCCAAACTGCATTAAACTTTTAGTAAAAGAAACAGATCTCTGGTGGATCAGAAGCAAACTTGATCAGAACAGTATTTTCTTGTAGTTTATGCATAACACTTTGGCACTTCTTTTCCATTGGTATTGTACATTTACCCTGTAAGAACGGAAAAAGAAAATGTTTGGTTCATTTTCTGAGCATTTTTTTGCATCAATTTCACCACATTGGCATTTTAATTTTAATCTTATGATTTTCATAAATCATCAGCCTGATCTGCTGCTGTGTATAATTTATGATAAAGATGGTGGGGGTTTTTTTAGTTATCTTTGAGTCATGGAAGAGGTTCAAACATGAATGTTTACTGATTCAATCTATTAGGATTTATAAGTAAAAGATATGCTAGTGTGTTGAGTCTGTTGGAGAATCTTGTAGCAGTGATACCCCTGAAGGCCTAACATTTGACTGAGAAAATGAAACTAAGAAGCCCATCACCTTCAGCTGCAAGTCACAATATCACTACTTCAAGTAGTGAGAAGATCAGTAGACCTACCCGGTACTCACTAAAGATTGCAATGTCTCAGGATAAAAATTGCTTGAATTTTTTTCAAAGTTATTGTTCCTCATGAAAGTGGTCAGCTACTAGAAGGTTAACAACATTAACTTATATAAACATTAATTTTTCCAATGATGATGAAACCTCAGCACCCACTTCATAGCATATTGTTTCAGCTTGGTTTATGAATCATCTGGAAGCACTGTATGGTATTATATGTATGTTGCAATTATACTTTTTTATTATAATCTTTTTGCCTGTTGTCACCTCATGCAGTCCAAATTGTGGTAGTATTTTTTAATCATAATAAACATGATGGTGACTAGCTTTGGTAAAGGTTGACTAGGGATTACAAGACAAAAAGTAATTTGCTATTTGTTTTCACAATGACTGAACAAGTCTAAACTGAGTGTGAAGATCCTGTTACACAGAGACATAGTAACATGGCAGATAATCAGTGTTAAGGCCAGATATTAAGTCTATAAAATGTATAAAAGTAAGCTTGTTAGCTAGGGAAGTTAGATGGCTTTACAAGTGTAGAGAATAGACATCTAACAAAATTCTATTTGATATTTTAAACAATTTCGCAGGTCTCTGGTAGCTAAAATGGTGAAACCTTTTGCAGAGTTCAGGCCTGGTTTGTGTTGAAATTCTGTTGCTGCTAAAGATGGGAGAAGAAAGAGTTTTCTTCTGTCTTAGGTGTTCTCTTCTGGATAGAACAGAAAGGAAATGTGATAAAAATAAACCAGAAAATGTTGATAGTGCATCACCATGTGAGCATGTCAGAAGAGACAATGAAGGAACTGCCAAGTGAGCCCTGTGGTGATGCAGCTCCCAGGGAAGAAGATAGCAGTGGTGGAGGGCTTGCCATGGGTGTTTTCTCACAAGTGGGTAGAGAACCATCTGCAAATTTAGCAGTGAATTCTAGCAAAATTTCTTCATGATAGTGCTGAGGGGTTTTAAACCCGTTGAGTACCCTTGGTTTTTTACCTTACCTGTTCTGTCACTTCCCCATGTGCAGTTGTTCAGCATTTCAGACAAGCTGAAACCAGGTCTGTTAAAGTCAAAGCACTCGAACTGCATGACAGGTTCTGTTCTTCACTGAGGCCATGAACAATTGCAGAGCTGCCAGTTTCTGACTGAAATAATAGCTGTACATATAGGATCATTTGTTAGACAGATGGCTGAGAAAGGTACCATTTATCTGCCAGGCAAGGTCTCATAGCTCTTAGCATCCATTCATGAGGAAAGCATCATTAACTGTTAGCTATTGCTAATTACCTCAACTTAGTAAGTGTTAAGTTAAAATCCGTTTTTGCTGAAGTCTCTATTCTGTATGACATTCTCTGCAATGGCACTGGAAGAGGAAAAGTATGTGGAATGAAGAGGTTATATGTTCATGTTCATTGGCTGGGTATGCTTCATAAAATCTGTTTCTCTGCCTGGCACAGTACATGTGCAAGGTTATTTATGGCTTTCCTTACTACCCTGTCTTTCCTAGTTCCCACTTCTGTACAGTCTTTCCATGTTTGGTATAATGTGTTTGCTTTTATTACTCTCAAGTCCCTCATAAAAAGAGGCTCCACAGTTAAACTCTCGGGATTTTTAAGGCCATTATGAAGTATGATCTTTAGCCCTTGCACTTCGAACAGCTCCTGCGTTATTTATCAGCTGAAGTTTCTTACTGTTTGTTGATGAAGATTTAGATGTGCACTGCACATAAAATGAGGATACTTCACAACGGCAAAGTTGGAGGTTTTTCAGCATGTCTGAAAGGATTTGAGAGATGATTTAGTAGAAATTCATAGTGCTAGATTGCCAGCCTGATCTTCCTTACTTTTGCTAAAGATTTTTCTCCAAAGTCTATGCTGAACCTGAATAATGCAAGGTATCTGTCTTGAATGTAGTATTCTTCACCCTTCTATAAGAATACAAAGAGGAATATCAAATGTCTTTCATACAGGTATAAACTAAGGCATAGAAGTAAGCAATTTACAGTAAATTAATGGACAAGAATAGAATGGAGGTCTGAGAATCTAAAACCCAAATCTCTTCATTCCTAGTAGAAAACATCAGGAACATAATGGAAACATTTTTAACTTCTTGTTTTGTTAAAAGCATCAGAAACAAGGTTTCTGACTTTTTTTTTCCTTCCCGCTCTAGCAATGTGGTGTCTTTCACAGTGTACAGTATACAGTGCCTGCAAAGCCCAATGTGATGTTGCAAAACATTTCTGAGAAAGAGCAAGACCAGAGGAAAGCTGGACAAAGGCAGCAATAAAATCTTATTGCTTCTCGACTTGGACTTTACAAGCCCTGCAAGAAGCTGTCAGCTTTCAAGCTGAATGCATTTGTATCAATGCAATGAAAGAACCCAGTTTTTAAGTTATTTGGGGTAATGCTGTGTTTGTCTGCCTTTTGACACAGGCTTCAGCAGCTGTGAGGAAAAAATGTCTGTTGCCTCGTGCTCAAACAGTTCTCTGACATTCTCTGGTCTAGTGTAAGGGACAAAAGCATCTCTGTGTCAGAGCCCTGCAGAGTGCCTTGTCTGTGCCAGCTTTTGTTAAGCTGCCCTTTTGAAACACACGGAATCTCCCTCCTAAAAGCATGGAAGAAGTAATTCAAGGAAAAGAAGATGAATCCTAATAAAGCATCAGAAATATTCTGCAATGGTATTTGCTATAGGAAACTGCAAACTGTATTTCAGGCAGCCTAACTTGAGCCGTTTTCTTCACTTAGCTGAATGGAATTAAAAAGCTCTTCAAAGTCTTCCCTGTCCCTGCTTCTGAAATTTAGAAATTGAGCATTGGAATTGTCAGTTGAAGTGAAAGAAACTGTATTGCAAAAGATCAACATGGAATAGGATGAGAAGTACTTTGAGAAACAAGGCTTACCACCACCCATAGATGACACCCAGTAGCGGAATGATGTAATGAAAACAGGTGGTGATGGTCCTTTACATAATCTTGCAAGTTACATTCGATGATATAGAAACTAACTTTATTAGTTTGGGCTCTTAAATGTTGAAAATTACCAACAGATTCTCTGGTGAAATTCGTCATTGTTGTAGGTGTTCTTAGCCTGATAGTTAAAACTGACTTGTGGTCAAGGATACCTCTGGATCTGAGATTTCAGTTTCTGGAGTGGAACATTAGCTGAGATATATACCTTGTGTTAGATAACAAGCTTCCCTTCTCCTCTTTTGTTTTCCCTCTGTATGCCTCTGAAAGAACAAAACCTGGCCTTGTAGGATGGAAGTGAGCCACACACTTTGAAGCCGTTTAGAGATAACTGGGGAAAAGAGAAGGTGGGATGTGTGGCACAGCACATTTTCCTTCACTTTTGACAGACCAAAAAGATTAAGACTCTCTCGCCCAACATGATAAATCCAGTCATTTAGGGCTCCTTTGAAAAAGCTGAAAAGTTAATATTCCTCATGTCTCAAAGTGTGAATTACAGGAAGTAGGACCTGAGAAATAGATTACTTCTGTGAGCACCATAGAATGGCTTACCAGCTGTAGGCAATGAATGCAAGAAGAAAAAAAAATACTAGGTCTTTCTGGTCTAGGATTAAGATTTGAAAAATGAGGGATTAGCACAGAGGATTTGTTGTAAGAGGAAAAAAGGGATTTCTCAGGCTTTCTGGAGCATCTGAGGAAGGGATATGAAGAAATGCACTTTCTTAATTGTAATGGTTGTTAAAGCTAGAAATCTAATGTCAACTTAAAATCAGCAGAATTAAAGATCCAATTTCTTGGTCAAAGTAACTTTGGGTCACAATGGAGTTAGACAAGGCAATGTGTGCACTGGGTCAATTTATCATGATCATTAATCCTTGCAGTCACTGGAGTCAGTTTCAATTTACAATAAATTACATCTTTATTGATTTGCAAACAAAGCAATGCTGCAGTGACACTGGCACGAGGGACCCTCTCTTTTGGAGGTTAATTTTTTTCAGTTTAGACAGGTTTTTATCCCTATCTCCCTTGTTGTGTATTCACAGTTTTCTATGAAAATAACAACTGGGTTTTTTTATGTAAACATTTGTCTCTCAAGCACTCTCCCTGGAGGTTGGAATTGACTGGGAACTTGTACAAGTCTCATTCACACTCAGCTAGTACTTGTTCATGGCTTTGTATGGAAAGGGAAACAATTCACAGATACACAAAATATATATGTAGAAATTCTATTATACATACACATGCAACACTCAAAACGTATCCCCAATACACCACACTTCTAATTTGTAATGTGACTCTACAATATGACTCATTTTCCACATAAAAATCCTCAGTTTTATGAGTTTTGTATCCCATATCCCTGGTTTTTATTTATACCACAGTAAGACGAAATATGAGGTCATCTGAACTAGACAACTGACAAAAAATAAAATATTTTCTTAGAAAATCATTTCTGAAACAGTAGGGTATTTGTCTTCTTAATAATAAATCCTTAACTATCATGATCTCAACCATTAGTTCAGATTCCACTGTTTAGTGAGGCAAGGTGTAAAGAATGTGCTACCACAGCTGCTGTTAGAAAAGGTATTTTTCCCCTACTTAGATCTGAGTGATGAGGTCAGATTGAATGTGTGCATTTTTTTCCCTTCTATAGTTTTCCAACCATGTCAGTTCAGCTTTTGTGCTTTTCTTTGTTTGTTTGTTTTCTATTCATCAGGGGAAAGAGATTTCTAGAAGTCACTTTTAGTTGTAAATATCAGTAATTAAGTAGTCGACAATTAGTCTGAGGAACAGTGACTCAAAGAAGAGCAGAGTTCTTTGTCAACTAATTCTTGTTCCTACGCAGTAGAAATTATATCTGGAGCTGCAGAGTAGAGCTCATGATGCTATAGTCCTTGAAATATGTTGCTAGTAATAGCATAATTATACTGAATTTGCAGAAAATAAAAAATCAATTCACAGCACTTTTCTTCCTAGTGCTTTTCTGTCATGAAGTCAAGCATGCCTATTTGTTCTGAAGGAGGGAAGTGTCCTCATCAATCATCCAAGTGAAAAGGCAAAAGTACAATTGCTGTAGTACCCTTTTTTACTTTTTCTAAATAAAAGTATATGTGAATTTGTACATGTAGCTCTTACAGCATTACAGTTGTCTCTTGAAGCAATTAAAACTGATAAGCAGTTACACTGTTCTAGCAGTGATAATTATCTTGGCCTTTTAAAAATCACCTGAACTATGTTAAACAGTTGTAGTATTCATTATAAATTTCTGAAAAAGCAGTTTTTCCATTGAGTCCCACATTTAATGTGCAAACTATTTGGAAAGTCACCAGTAGCAAAAAAGGAGGAAAATCTGAGCAGGTTCCACGACCATACCATCTACTTTTACTGTTGCAGCTGTTACTTCCTATGTTATGGTCATTCTGCTTCAGACACAGTTCTTTACATTATCACTTCTGTTTTAGCTTATGCTCTGCCATCTTCTTCAAATAACAGGGATTGTTTTCTGAAGTTCTTCTGATAACATTCTGCAAATTGTACTAGCACTGTTCTTTTTTTTTCTTTTTTCTCTGTTACAGTGGTTTCTTGTAAAACATCAAGAGGTGGTCTTCAAGAAACACGAGGAATCTGGGACTTTTCTTGCTAGTTAATTCTAACTCTCAAATAATGGGTTGTGCTATCAATGTACTCATCTATTAAATAATTTTTGTTTGCCTTTTATAGTGATACAAAGTTTAATTGAGAAAAGCTCTAAAATCCTTAAATGCTTTTGAATGAATTGCCTTACTTTTTAAGTACAACACACGAAATACTAGAATACAATTAATGCATTACTAATTTTAAAAAATAAGGTAGAAAAAATAGAGCAGTTTCTCCATGAGAATTTAATTTCCTCTTCCAGATATCTGCCTGAACTAAAATGTTATGTTAGTTGTTCTTTAAACTGAGGTAGCGGGTCAGGCTACATAGGAGATAATATACTATTTTTCTCTAAACATCCTTCACAAATAATGTGCCTTCTCACCTTGCTACATCACATAACTACTATTGATTACCTGCTCTCTGTTAAATTCTGCTTCTGTTCAGCACTGAAGGGCACATGCAGGAGTTCTGACAGATTGATCAGGATGTGCAGAATGTCATTTAAGGAGATGAGAGCTCTGACCTTCAACTGAGAAGCCAATCCAAGCCGCTGTGTGAAGTGTGTTCTTTAACTACCCAAGTCATTGCACTGATATTTTCTCTAGCTTTAGAAATATGTATGCGGTGTTTATGTAAGTTTCTATAGATACATGCTAGGCAAAGTTACACAAAGGAGTGTTACAATAATTATGGCTGGCCATTAAAAAGAAAACAAAATAAAAAGAGAGAAAAAAAAAAACACTTTGAATTTTAACTTATTTCCAAAAATGTGGTTGCTAGAAATAGGAAAAGAATGCCATGTATCAGCAAATTTATAATGAACTTGATTTGACAGTATTGCACTGCTGGCAAACAAGGCACCTAACTTACACAAACTGGTAAAGAGTAGAATAGAGTTTTGTCTTTTGACATTAGAAGTTCAGAGACGTTCAGAGATTTTTTTTATCATTTTGGGTGAAGAGAGAAGCATAGTAATAGAGTAATAGAGTTTAAATTCCAGCCAGTTCTAGCATAGCAAACAATAGAGGAAGTAAAAAAAAAGTTCAGACACCAATTCTGTGGTTGCTGAGACCTAGTTGTGAGCAAAAGATGGGAGGTTGGCAAGCAAGACCTGGATATCAGCTTGCTGTGTCCTCATGTTGGCTCTTCTTGTTCGATATGCTGTTCTAGCTGATACATTCCTCATGTTATGTTTCCAATAAATGTTCGTATTGGAACTGAAGTAATTTACATACAAATATTTACATTGTTTCACTGGCTTTTTAAAAATGAATCTAAGTTTTTGTATGCTGCAGGAAGCAGATTTGAGTAAAGTAACCAGGCTGCAAACTGAAAACTGCTGCATGGACTAGATGTGGGGATATTTATCCCTTGGCATCCTCATCATGCTGTAATTGAAGAAACTCCAACACTATGCTAGAGTGTAGACAATCATAGCCCTATGGCCTGCATTGTTTTTTGTAACTCTTACCACTTTTACAGTATTTATCAGGTGGCTCACTTTCTGCTGTCGCCTGTTAAAGCAAGGCTAAGCAGCAGGAGATCTCTGTGGTTTGTTCTATTCTTAGAAGCCAATTACTGTCTGGTTTTGTGCTGTTTGGAAAGGTTATTCTTCTATGTCAGAAAATACAATGTGCAGCAGCTTGGTGAATGTACAGAGGAGGCAGGAATATTGCTGCGATAACTGTTGTCTTGATCCAAGAAGCTTTCATCTGAATGCAGGTTGTCTGGTAAGCCAAAGGAACAGAGTGACTAGTGAAATTGTTAATCTTTTGCATGTTTTACAGTAGCCATATGGAAGGGACTGGGACACTGAACAGGGAAATTTGCTCAAGATATTGGAAGCATATCAAGTCTTCAAAATAACACCTTTCTAACACTCATCCAGACAGCCACCTTGTCTTCATCAAACGTTTTTTCTTGAGCTTGCCATGAAAGGTTTGTTGTTGTTGTTGTTGTTTGGTTTTTTGTTTGTTGTTTGTTTTAATGAAGCAAATCTAAGCATTTTGTTTTTGTAAAACCTGCCTCAGGTATTTGACCGTTTTGTGGTTAACTCCAGCAGGTAACTAGGACCACACAGCAGCTTGCTCACCTCCCCCCACCCCAGTGGGACATGGGAATGAATCAGAAAGGGAAAAAAACCTCATGGGTTGAGATAAGAACAGTTTAATAGGATGGCAAAGGAAGATAAAGTAGTAATAATAACAATAATAGTAGAATGTACAAAACAAGTGATGCACAATGCGATTATTCTCTCCTCACACCACCAATAGCTCATTTATTCCCGAGCAGTGGTATTCGCTCCCAGCCAGCTCCAGTTTATATGCTGAGCATTACATCATATGGCAAGGAATACCCCTTTGGCCAGCTTAGGTCAGCTGTCCTGGCTTTGCTCCCTCCCAAATTCCTGTGCAACTGGCAGAGCATGGGAAGCGGAAAAGTCCTTATACTACTCAGCAACAACAAAAATATCAGTGAATTACTGACATTGTTCTGGTACTAAATCCAAAACATAGCACTATACCAGCTACTAGAAAGAAAATTAACTCTATCCCAGCTGAAACCAAGATAGACCAGCAGAATAAAACACGGCCAGGTACACCATAGCTGAAGCCTCACCGTGACAACAAATCTGAAATAAAAACCATTTGAGGTATTTCTTGCATTTGAATAAAACCAGACTTTTTCTGCATAAAGCAATACGTTTGTTCAGGTAGACAGCTTTTTGCTTTTATTTTTTTTTTTTCCTCAAATTAATTATGTTGGCTAATTTTTGACCTGCTTTGCTTGTTCCTTTTTTTCTGACATCTTAGTTGACCAACTTCCTCTCTCTGGCAATAATCCAGTTTTTCTAGGACAGTTTCTTACACCCAAACGTATGCAATATCCAAACTATCAAAGCTAGAGTGTACTTCTACCTTATCCTTATTCCCATTTCTTTTTGCTTAATACAGTTTGGACATCCTTCTTTCCCCAGCACTCTCCTCTTAATCATTTCTCTTTCAGTACAAAACCAACTGTAAATTTCCTATGATTATTTTTTTCCATTCTTTGCCTTTCCAGATTAAATATATATATATTGTTCACACAGAGCCAAACACTTTTTACTACTTCTGTTACGGACAAGTAACAAATTTCAGTCTTGATTGCATTTTGGTTGACTCTTCCACAGAGAGAGGTCTGACATGAGTACAGAATAGCCTGGAATTGAAGGGCAACAAAAATGATCTGCAAAGTGTAAGCAAAGAGGAAAGTCTGAACACAACCAAGTCATTTAGTGTAGCAAAGAAAAACAGAGAATACATGATAATGGCTTTAAAATATATAAACAGGTAATACGAAGAACAAAGGACTAAAGAGGATTAAAGTGTTTCATAATAGATAGCTTAAGAAGCAATGGTATTACAATTGTAGGAAAGCAGATGTTAGATAATAGAAAATATTTCTTAATGGTATAAATATCGTTGAATGGGCATCACTGAGAGTTCTGAAGACCAGAAATGGTGGAGATGTGATTTATCTTCTCTTGGGGCAGGTAACCTCAATATGATTTTCATCGATATCATTAATGGTTCTGTGACTTTTGATCTCTATTCTATTAGCTGTTCACTTAAATAGACTCAATCAAACTGGATTTCACACCATCATTATCCCTGTAGTGACTTCCCAAATGTACTCATTACATAGAGAATTAAATCAGATTGTAAGTGACCTTTCCTTGAGGACTGTTTTTAGGTATCAGTTCAGCATACGGCACGGTAGAAAAATCTATTGAGGTTACACTGAAATACACCTCTCTCTTTGCAGAGAAATTCTAAGGCTCCTTGGAAATTAGGAGGAATGAGAAGTATAAAGATCAAAGACAAGGAAAAAAAAAAAAGGAAAACTGACTGGCTTGTCACACTCTGAATAATCCTAGGCTATGTCACTGAACATTGTAAGCAGGATCTGAAGTTCACAGTTGCCTTTAATCAAAACTAACTTGTTAAGATCTTTGTGAGGGTAACTGAACAGCTATGTTGCAAAAGTATAAGACAAATATCATTGCATAGCTACACAGAAATAAAATATGACTTCATGCATAGCAGCTACTATGCGGGGTTTTTGTGGGGTTTGTTTGTTTGTTTGTTTCTAGTTTCCTTTCCTATTTTGTTCACATTTAATAGTAAGTATGAACATAAAAACTTCAAATCAAAAAGTTCCCAGAAAGGAATTGTTAAGTTTGTTTTTTTCTACACTGCCTGTAGAAGATTTTGATAAATTAGTATTTTGGATTATATCTCAAAACATCAAGAGCAAAAGACAGAGATAAGAATAAAGCTCGTAGATTTATATTAAGTCACTTCAACTATGTGCAGTGGAATACATCCCATGGTTCTAGGTCTCTGTTTGAATTGGATGTTTCACATGTAATTTGCGCAAAGCAGTGTCTGATGTTGCTTAGTTGGCTGAAAGCAATGAGCTAGCCGTTTTGGTCCATGAGTTTTTCCGATGCAAGGTTTAACAGGAACCGGTGATGGTGAGGCATATCACATCACCTGATCTAGGGTTTGTCCCACTCTCAGCCATATTTTATCCTGTCAGTATGAGACCACATTGTCTCAACTAACTTAGGTAAGGTGAAGAGTTTGATAACATTACAGGCCTTCAGGAACTAAGGTACAGGACAGATTAGAAAAATCCTCCATTGCTTATCATGTGTCTGCTCCTTAGCCAAAGAAACTAACTTCTTTCTGAACATCTGATATCCTATGATGATCAGCCCTACTCACTTTTTAAAGTAAATATACAAAAGAAACTGCAAGTTTTACAGGTATTGGAGGCTTTTATACTATAGTTTCTGTGAAGCGTATGAAATGGTAATTTAAAGTTAATTGTTTACGTTCTAATCAATACTAGGATTCTTTTTTTTTTAATATGGTTCAGATCTCTTAAATAACATATATAATTTTTACTGACTATTTGTTTGTTGATTATTTTAATTCAGGCTTACAGTCTTGTACATTTATTTCCTCCAGTGTTTTCTATCAAGTTTCAGATCTAGTTGATGATCCAATATGTACCTCCAGTTATATTTCCATTTAAAACAGATTAACCCTGCAATGAAACATATGGTTCTACCCAGTAATCACACACACCATATCTTTAACTCCTATGAATGGAAGTGGAGTTGTTAGTGGATGTCAAAAGATTTAATTCAAAACATTTATCCAGTACTGTTAGTTTTATTTTACAAAATCGGAAGTGTTCAGAAATGAGTGATTTAGTGATTGTGATTTTTTTTTTCACTTTCTGAGTGAAATGTGATTAAATATCTGATAAAATATTGCGTTAAACAATTATTTCTAAATTTAAATATTTAAACTCTGTGCTTGTATTTTCTGCATTTTACTTAGCTATAATTTAACATAAGGATTACTTCATTATATTTTGTAGTTTTAAATAGAAGGTCATGCTTGGTAAAGGTCTACTTTAAATCATGCCTATTAAAATAACTCCTACTGTTTTGCAAGTGATTGGAACAGTGAGTACATTTGCTGAAATCAGTTTGTGGTCTTTCTGTTAGAATGTATCAAAAAGAAGCAGGATTAAAAAAGAAAAAAAAAAAAAAAAGACTGTCCTTTCTTCCAATAGTGTTCAAATTTAACAGGATAACACTTTAGAGCTGTTTTTGGAAATATGCTTAAGGGGTTACATTTCCACCTGATACAGCTCTGTGCTGATGGTGGGTGATTTTTTGTCAAATAGTGCTTATCGAGTTCATTGATTCTGGACTTCTACTTGTCAGTGACTACCTGCTGCTCTCAGGAAGCAGATCCTGCTTTTAAGGAGAAGGTGGTAATTCAAATCTGAAGGTGTAAATCACCTCTGTATTTATAGCAATAAGCCCACACTTTTTAATTAACTATGTTCATTATTAAAATTACCTCCATATCATCTCCAATGATGGAGTGACTATGTTTGTAATAATGTACATGAGGGGAGAATTTGGCTTAAGATACCTTAACTGAATGTCATCCTCCTAGTTTGCTGTCTGAGCGTGCAGAAGCAGAAAACTCTACAGCTGTATACTACACAAAACTGTAATTTATATGTCATAGATCAAGAAGCAAATTCTGACCGAAATGAAAGAATACATCCCCTTAAGATACAGTTTAGATGTTAAACATAAAAAATATGAAAATGTATTTTGCTTACTCAGTTTATGATTTCCCCGTTCAGTTGCTTAAATAACTTCACTATAGTCCTAGATATTATTGGTGAGATATTTAGCATTTGGGCAGGAGGTTCAAGCTAGTTTCTGACCACTTTTGTTCATTTGGAATCCCAGTGTACATTCCATAAAAGCAAGACTGTATCTTCAACATAATCTACAGTCATATTCTCTCTGATCAAATTCTCTTTGCATTTTTAATTGTCTGTGATATTCGTCATCACCTCTCTCAAACTATATAAAAGATGCTTATACCAGTAACCGAATGGCAATTATATTAAAACTTTTTGGGTCTGTATTTTTAAGTTTGAGATGATTTTACAGATATTCAAGCTTGATAGAAATATGTGCATGTACCTTAGCATGTACATATATGCAAAATTTGCAAGATCAGGCATTTAAGAGTTAGGAAGGGTCAATCTGTTTCTGTACAATCAGCTTGAAACTGACTCTCATAGGTTCATGATTCAGTATTTTGCAGTCATGTCACCAACAATCTTTTCTCCACAGATTTCTGCCTTAATTCCAGACATGAGAGTATTGCAGAGGTAGCAAGTCTGTGGAACTTGCTTTCATCTTTTTTTCCCTTTTATATATAGTGGCTGGAAAATGAAAGAAGATGGCTGTAGAGCCCAAGCAGGTAAATGTTTCCTTGGGGAGTAAAATTCTGTCCCTGTTTCATCAGATGTGAGTAGAATTCCATCCCTGTTTCGTCTGATGTGGTCCTTTCTGATGCCCTGAGTTGCACTTTCCCAAGTATATACAGATAGGGCTGTGCTTCAACAATAACAGGTGTTAGAACATGTTTGGCTGCTCAAAAATTCAGCTCCAATAAATGTTCTAATTCATGAACCTAAAACTAATAATGTTTTTGGTTTTGGTGTTTTTTTCAGTCTAACTCTAAAATGCGAAATAGTGTTTCAGACCATAGTAAGTATTGTAAAAATCAATACTAACTATTTGTGAGGGACCTGGACTTTATACGGGGATAAACACCAGGGAGGACTTGTTGCTAAATGCATCAATTACTGTTCAGAATAGCGTTTGGATGATGGATCACATACAAAGTACGGACCAACAGCCTAAACGCTGTGTTGAAAACAAAAATAAAATTGCTGCTGTATTGCTTCTTTACATGCAACTAAATGCCAAATAGTCAATGTGCGTTACAAAACATATGGAATTCAAAGATCTGCAAGCAAATGCTTCTTGCAGGAGTATTTCTGGCAAAGCTTCATAGCAAAAAGCAGTTTGTGTGACTTTTTTCTTCTTCTTCTTTTTTTTTTTTTCCAGTTTCCATTGATGACATAAAATCAGGGTGGGTTTGTTTTGTTTGTTTGTTTGTTTGTTTGCTTGGGTGGTTTTTGTTTGTTTATTTGCTTGTTTTATTTATTTATAATCCTTTTAACCTTCATTCCAATGAGTGATAAGAAGTTAGTTCTTCTCAGGAGATGTATTCCCCTCTTCTTCTTCTTTTTTTTTTTCTCTCATTCTTGATTTTTTCCTTTAATTTTGTTGTCTAGATTTCCAGAAGATACTGAATTCCCCATGTGGCAGGACAGAATAGGTGACTGAGCTGCTGAAGACCAATAGTATGAACCAAGTACCAGCCCATAAGAGAGGTAACTTAACTACCATGCCATTTAACAGAGTAACAGAGGATTGTGAAAAAAAGGAGTTTAAATATTCTCCTTTTTTTTTTTTTTTAATGTGTTACCAATAAATTAAGATTAGGACTTTCTGGTTGCCACACTGCTTAATTATGCCAAGTGTTCGAAATGAAATTAAGGACAATAATTTGAGAGTTTAGCTTAAAGTTGTCAAGATGCTAAAAATAATGTATTTTACTTATTTTTTTCAGATTGGTTTTGAACTGTCAGCATACAATCAGGTCATATATGCAAGCTTTTCTTCAACCATGGGTGTTAAGAAAAGCATGTTTCTCAAGGAAAGCCAAAAGCCTTTCATAATCACGGGTCTCCAGCAACTGGAATTTTAAGACATGTAGAAAATACCTTGAAACCAGTAACATTATTACAAGAATTAATGACACTATTATTTTCTCCCCATAGTAACAGACTTCTATTATGTATTGTAAGGGAAACTGGGGATGTCAGACATGGACAGCACAGCTGGATTCAGTAAAACACCTGTAAACATGTGCAGCTCTCATGACTTTCATATGGATCAGCTTGTATGACCTACAAAGCATTCTTGAATACAGGTTAACATCTATGTAGTTATTTTGTTATTAGTTAGCAGACCAACTAAGACAGGTCTGTGACAATAAGTATGAAAAAAGTTATGTATTGTATTCATTTTGCTTTTATAAGTAACTCCAGAAGTTCTCACAGTGGCTGAAGTTAAATAAAAGAATATTCGGAATAATTCTATTTTTGTTTTTTAATTTCTTTACATGTACGTGTCCCTGTTTCTCATGCAAGTACACTGTTTTTCTCTCAGCATTCTGAAAAGATTGAATTGCTTGATTTGCAGTCTGGATAACTTGTTTTAAAAAAGAAAGAAATTTGTTTTTTAAAAAAAGAGAGAGCTAAAACATGGGGAAAAAAAAAAAAAAAAAGTGGAGACATTAAAGTCCCAACATTATAACAGGAAAGTCAGGGTTTGCCCCTTGCTGAAGCTGGTGAGACACACATCTGAGATTTTTCTGTTCTGCTTTGGAGCTGTAGTTCAGAGACTCTTGAGATACTGCTCTATATTTTAATACTTAATCCAAATACAAAGAATAAAGCAAAATGTGAGCTGAATAGGGCCATTTATCTTTTTCTGTGTGAAGAAAGAGTCAACTTCTAACTGTACTTTTTATTATAAAATACAGTCAGAAGTCCAGAAGATTCTGAAATAAAGTCTACTTTGACACCCTGCTAATAGCTGTTCCAATTGAAAATTTTCTTGTGCCAGCACACCATAGCCCAGCTGATGCAAACGATAGATGCTTCCTATTTTCTTAAATTGGTTTCCAGCCTCTGGATTTTTTGCTGTGCAAAAGCTGCTGTCCTAGAAAGGTTCATGGAATCCTTTTAGAGGCTGGATATGCTTGCGTTAATTTCCTCCATACCTTTTTTTGTGAATTAAGCCTGGCAGAACTGTGACTGTTCCCTTTTGATCAAACATTCTGGACAAGGACTGCAGTTCATTTACTACCTCTCAAGTAACCATGTCGAAGTGCATTAGAGAACATGATGTCTGAGGAGGTGTTGCTACTATCTGCACTAAGCAGGCACATTTGCAAATTCATGAGCCCTTTTTGAAATTCATGAGCCATCCTCTGCCCAGTTTTTCATTTTGTTTTCTACAGTAGAATATTCAGAACATTCAGTTGTCTTTTTCTTCTTCTCAAAGCACATTACTGCACCTTTTAAAATATAAAGCCAACAATAAAAATAAACCAATTATATAAATACAAGGTAAAACAAGCGTATGTGAATTATGGCCTTCCTCCTTAGCCACAATTCTTTCTTCATTCAATGCATTTCCAGCTGAAATCATGGGACACATGCAATTTCTATTAATTTCATCAGTTTTCAGTTACCTGTTTGTTTAGATTTTGCTTGATTGGATGGTTGGGGTTTTTTTAAATAGCAAATTATCCATCTCCGTTATATGTTTCAGTGACAAAATGTTTCTGCTCATACGCAGGAAGTGTATCTGATTGCGAATATATGATGACGACTAAAGGTGTACATTTTTGTTCAGTTCCACTCCAGTGGCTGAGCATCTTGTCTGATAAATCCCATCTGCTTTTCACACTGGAGAGTTTTCCTGCACACAGGAGAAAGTTGTAAGGACAGCAACAATCACCAAGATAATTTATTGGACCATTTACATGGGCAATTTGTGAACACCACCAAAATGCCTTTTATCCTATGCATATCCTATGCTACTTGCATCATTAGAAGACAAAGTCAGAAAAGCAATTATTACTCTCACCTATACAGGGCAATGTGGGTAATAGAATATACTCTAGGGCTTGGATGGAATTCATTATGTATTGATGTATGAATTTTTCATTTTTGACTCATTGCAAAATCCATCTTCGTAACTTGATGATCTTTGTAAAAGACAATAACACATATTTGTGGAAATTAGTACTAATGCTAATAAACTGCATTAGTCTTTTGTATATTGTCTATGATAGACATTTGTATCAGGATACGTTGAAAACAAAAACCAGAATGATTTAAAGAGCTGATAGGATAAAAAGTAACTTGATGAACTTCAGTACAACATATCCTGATTTTTTTTCATTGTCACAGTTGACTGTCTTTAGTCTCACACTAGATTTTTTAGTTTCACTTAAGATATGAATTAAATAAATGAAAGAGAAGGCAATGTTGTGGGAGAAACTATAGGGATTACCCCGTTCTCTGTAACCCAACATTAAGTACAGCCACAAAATATCAAAGAAAAAAAAATGAGCAATGGGGCAGGGTTTTGAAATATAACTGACAGGGAAACATAAGAAAATTATACATGCACCTTAAAGATAGATATTGCTAAAAGAAGTGCATCCAAAGAGAAATCCCTACCAACTCCACCAGTTCCAAAGGGGGTGTTACTTTTCTAAGACTGCAAATCTTGCATCAATGAGACAATACCGTATCAGAACAAGCTGCAAAATCTAAAACATCTTGTGTCTGAATGTTAATTGAATTGGATTTTTATAAATCTTAGAGATATTTTGGGGATTTTATAACAAGTATCTTATTCTAAAAATAAGGCTAGAAAATGCTAAAAAAATACATTTTTGTGTGTGTGTTGGAAAAAATCTTGATATAAAACCCAAACAATTGATGTAAATGTATTTTCAAACAATTTTTTTTTCAGGCTTTTTAGTCTTTTCCAGAGGAAAAAAAGTGATTGAAGCTTTTATATTTTTACCTCCTTTTCCATTAGCATTCTGTATTTTCTATTTTAATGTATATGTTAGTACTATGATAAAGGCCCAGTCCTACAGATGAGATATGGACTGCATCAAAAAGTGCAGAACATTAAGATAAGAAGGAGAATCAGTTATGACCACAGCCTTGACTTGTACTGGTAGCAGAAGTTAATCTTTCATCCAGTCAATTTCCACACTTCACTACTTGTTAAACCCTCTTTTTGAAGAAGAAAAAAAAAAGGTCTCTTACAGTCTTCCATATCCTAACAGCTTTGAAGAATGATGTCCGGAGCAGGGGGATTTTTGTGGAAACCTTACTGGAAAATTCACGGACCTTGCAGTTTTCTTGGACTGCTGGCTATCGAGGAAATGCTCTTGGATGAGGTTGCACAGTCTAAGCAAGTTTTTGTTAAATTCTGTGTTCATGAACTGCCTGTGCCATGTGACAGGGGCATTTTCTGTTTGAATACACAGACTCCAGCAATGATATAATGCAAATATCTAACAGCGCTGTATGGCTTTGCAAAAAGCCAGAGGCTGAAAGTATGTTAACTTCTACAGAACTTTCCTACTAGTCCTGCCCCAACTCTAACTGTGGGGATGCTCACCAGGAGCTTCTCAGTTTGCATCATTTTAGTTTTTGTTTTTCCACACAGATGCACTGAAATACCAATTTCAGATATATCAACCTAAACGTGTACAATTCTGCTTTTTGTAGAAGAGAGACTGTAAATACAATTTTGAAATCATTTTACTGTTTTCCTGTTTAACTTTTTGCAGTGAACAGAATATTGAAGAGTACTTTTGAAGAAAAACTAACAAGGGGGTGGGATTGGTTAAGTTGAAAATGTCTGGAACATGGGATAAATTGAGTAAAGTCGTAAACTAAAGAAATTGCCTCGAAGTAGTACTCTTAAGCAGGAAAAGATCAAGTTACATGTAAAAAGATGAGACTTTGGAAAATGAAATAGTTAGATTTTTGTGTGTATATCCATGTGATGTATATGCACAAAAATACTTTCAAGACCCTCTATCAAATCTTTGGACCAAGCCCAACACAAAATCAAAGGACGACTCAGAAAACTCAGACCATAGCAGCCATAGTGACGTGACTGACAAACTCCAAAGAAATGAGGGCCAGGTCTGAGTAATTCACAGTTTTCTTCCAAGAATCAGGTCAGGCAGTGGAGAATCATGACTGTAAAATCAGATCCAAGACTCAAGAGCTGCTTTGGCTACCCAGGGAGACAACCTGTTACAGCTGGTATGAGTGCCTACCTGTGCCACAACTGGCTCAGAAACTGTTTCCTTATCCGAAAAGCACAGGTGGCTAACAGTAACTGAAAGTTCTAGTCCAACTGAGATGAGCCCAGCAAACATCTGGGCTCCAAGACTCTTCAGAGATCCTACCACCCCCACGCTTTTCAAGATTTTGAGACAGACATTGGCCTAACACCTTGGGGCTATCAATACAGATAATTGTGAGGAGGAGGACTGTAAGTGAAACCCAGGAGCTAGGCAGTGGGAGTATGTCAGCATTTCTAAAGTATTTCATGTCAGAAGATTTTTATTACTGCAATAAAAAATGGCATTGGGGCGGAAAAAAAGTATTTTCCAATATTACTTACCCAATTAAAATAATAGATGTTTCAAAGTGTTTTTGAAAAGATTTTAAAACTTCACTAGAAGTGAGATGTTTTAGTTATCTAACAAAAAGTGCTTTTTAAGGTGTGTGTGCAAAAAGAACAAAATTCCCCTGGCAATTATAAGAATCACTGCTTTAGCAACACATGTTCAAGCTTTTATTCAAATGTAGTGTGATAACATTTTCATGCTGTCTAACTGAATGACATCCACATTACAGTTATATCAAGCATTTGCTACTAATGTGTAAAAGATTTGATTTTATATTGAATATTTTGGCACAATGAGCACACAATAAGATATCATAGCTTTGTCTCTATTGCAAATTGTGGTAGGTGGTGCTGAGATAAATGCTGCTAAATTTGCATCCAGATTTGAACACAAATTAATGAAAATGAAGGAAAGCTTGGCTGTGGGTTTTGATTGGGTTTTCTCTCAGCTTGAGAACAGGTCTTGACAACTGTCAAAATTCAGAAAACTTAAAAGAGATCCAGTTTTCAGATTTGTCAGAAACACTTATGGTCTCACACACCAGAGGTGAACCTAAGACAGAATTCAAAACAGCTTCTCCGAAGACAAAGAAATAATGCATAGAAAAAATGCTGTTGAAATTACCTGGAATACCCAAGGATTCTGCACTGGAAATATGGTATGAAGAATTTGACAGTCTATGTATTATGTGTGGTAGATAAGGTGTTTAGAGTAAGACTTACAGTTGCCTCTTGAGTGAAAGAACATCCTAGGGAAAAAAAAAATCTTCACAGAATCAAGTTTGAAAATGTTTTCAAATCAACAGCATGCACTTAATTAATTAGAATCACATAGAAATGAAAATATCAAGTTTAATTTAGAATACCTTCAGCATTACTTGGCTTGTGTTTCAACTGATAGTTGAATTATATTTCTAAGCATTCAGAGACTGATTCCATTGATATAGCTTAAAGGTTTTTTCAGCCCAGGTTAGAAATTTCCAAGCCCCTGGGAATGAAGTAGGAAATTTAAGAGAGTAGCTTTTCAGCCTCCTGGTACCTAAAAAATGCAAGTCATTCTCCTTTTCAGCCTATCTATTTGTTGAATGTTTTATTCTTTCTGTTTTGCAAGATGCTATGATATCAAGTGAGCAATATTCATTTTGAGTGACTGCAGCTGGCAAAAGAAGTTTACTAGTATGGAGGATTTCTCATCTGGAAAGGATTGCATGTAAAGAAAGATTGTAATGCCAATGATCTTGCTGAAGAACATATTTTTAAATTAGTGTTCCACAGCATACCCCACCGAGTTTGCTAAGGATGTCTTGTGGCTGTACTGCTTCCACTCTTATTTCGAAAGTGGGATTAGAAACTCAAATATTTGAGATGCAACAGAACGTGTTTGGACTTCACTTTTTCTTTCCCCTCCTCTTTGCCCTTCTCTCTGCAAAGTCTGGGAACAATATCCTCTTGCTAAGGGACAGTTTGATCTGAAGAGCACAAAATAATCAATGATTTGCACAATTGTAGGAGCATTATTTCTCTCAGGGTTGCACATACAATGAAGGGGGAAGTCAAGAGAAGACAGTACTTTAAAAGTAAATTAGTGACATTTCGTAGGATACTTTTTGTATTTTGTTTTGTTTTGTTTTGTTTTCCCAGCATGTAAATGCTCTACATTTCTGTAATATTGGTTCCTTTAAAGCACTGACTACTTATTCACTTTGTACACATATTCCTTTATTTTTAAGTCAGGTATAAGTTTAGTGTACGTTGAATAATACTACTGGTGTGAGCCACACATTTTGGGAAAATACTATATAGACTTTCTCACACTGCTGTTTTAATGTACCTGTATGTCGACTTGTAATATGCCAGCCACTGGCCTCAGTAGAAGAGACTTACAGAAACAAAGAGGAACATTGATTTATTTTGCTGGTTTATACTGTGGGAAAAGAGTTTACAAGGTGCTTTAAAATAATGAACTATGACAGTCTTCAAGTACTGCTCTCCAGACCTGCAACACAAACACATCCATTTTGAGTCTTAGCTCTTTTATACTATAAAAGTAGGCATACTAAGAATGTCATTACTATACCACAGAGGTGTTCACAATATGTAAAACAGAACACTGCATAGACTACATGGTGATAATTGCATGGTTTGGTATCTTAGGAGGCTTAAAAATGCCATAAAGCCTAAATTAACTTGTCATACTGAATCCCAGGCAAAATGCAAAGTTAATTTCATGGTCACGCAAGTTGAAATACCGTATCTGAATATTCATCAAAAATCTTCCTTGCGTCTCCTGAAATTGCACAGGAGGAAAAACTCAGTTCCAGAATCCTTAGGGTGGCGAAATACCAGCTTTTGGAAGTTCATCTGCTGGTACTGAAAGGTGACCTTGAAGTTTCAGAGCCAACACTTGCTGCCAATTGTTGCCATTATGACACTTTGGCTGCAGCTTGCAGCAATGTTGTAATAGTGTCACTCTTGGCAGAATTCCCTATATGCATTAGTATGAGATAGCATATACAAAGCCTGTATAGTCAGTAAAGATGTAAAGGCTAGAAAAATGTAGGAAAACATGTTTAATTTGCTCAGTTCCCTGAGCTCATTAAATTGGTTCAGTGGCTGGATTTAAAATGACTGAACTGATATATCAGCCCCAAAACATTTTTTATGCCAGAAACAGTAGCACTGTACTTTATAAATCCAATGCTGGCTTCTCCTGTGACATACTGCCCTCTTGTGCATCAGTAGCTTTGTTACAGAGGTAATCTAAGAGTGAAAAACCTATTTACAGTCTCCCAAAATGCAGCTCTGATATTGATATGAATACAACAAATTGCAAAATGTTCCCCAGAGCATGATGGACAGAAAGAATATGTAATAAACAGAAGTTCTCAGACTCTCTCTTGAGCTCCTTTGACATTTTCTATTTTTAACCAGAATGAATAAGGCTTCTCCTTAGATAAACAGATAAATAAATAAATGTTGTCTTATTTTCAGGTAATACCAAACCGATGAACAACCATGATATACTGAAAGGTAAGGCCATTCAGAAGGCTGCCAAAAGAATGGAGAAATGAGCTGGCAGAGACCTCATAAAGTTCAGCAGAGACAAGTGCAAAACCCTGCTGGGAGAGAATAAGCCCACGCAACAGTGCAGGCTGAAGACTGACCAGCTAGTACCAGCCTTGCAGAAAAGAACCTAGGAGTCTTGGGGGGTGACAAGGTGAACACTAGTCAATGATGTACCAATGCAGCAAAAATCCCCTGCCTATCAAGCATGAGTATAGCCAGCAGGTCTGGGGAAATGGTCCTGTGTTTGACACTTGTTACAAGATTGTATCAGAAGTGCTATGTCCAGTTTGGGGCTCCTCAGGACAAGTACAGATACTGATATGCTGGAGTGAATACAGCAGATAGTACCAAGGTGGTGGGGGTTGGAGCATAAGGTGGAGTGGCGACAGACACTGGGCTTGTCCAGCCTGGAGAAGTGAATGACAAGAGGAGATCCTACTGCTGCTGGGAGGAACAGGGAGCAAACTGGGCAGAGCTGAGGGAGGAAAAACTCTCTTAGAGATCAGCATGGGATACACAGATCTTGCTGCAACCTGAGAAGACAGTGAATTGTCTGAAATCAAACCTTGTTCTTTTAAAAATTGTTTTCCTGTTTGGACCAGTCCTTGTGCATTTTTCTGTGTTTAAAATGTTATGAACACTGATTTACGCTCTATGATAGCATTAAAATTTTGCATTTAAAATTCCTTTTAGTTATCTGTTGAGAAAGCACTACAAGGAGACTCTTCTCACCTTAGTGGTCTAGCAGAGTGGAAACACTTTCAGACCTGGGTTTCAGTTCCTGTGCCAGTGATATTTGTTCTGTACAAAATCAAAAGTCTTCACCAAGAGAGACTGGGTTCTTTTCGATTTTTTTAGCCTGGTAGAAAAGTCATTTTTCTGCTTGTAGGTTAATGTGGAATCAAACCTCCCCAAGCAAGAGGAAAAAAAAATATGAAGCTGGAATTTCCACATCCCAGTACATATGCTGACCATTAAGCTCTGGGTGAAAGGATGTCCTTCTCTTTCACAGTTATTGGACAGCTGATTCTCAGGAATGCTAACTACTTCAAGTACCACAGATGAAATGAACTATACATCTCACCAATTAATGCAATTATAGGTAAGATGAGAGCTATAGCTGCAGTTACTTATGTTTGGCAAGGATTAGTTTAGCTCTGGCAAGCCCTGTGCAAGAAATAAGAGGACATGAACATTTCTGCATCTCAATTTAGCATGTCATGTTTCACAGTAAGTATTTTAGCAGCCACATTAGACATTTACATCTTTTTGCAGCCATAGCCACCAATGTAATTGTAACTTCTAGTAAGGACACTAGGGCTTTAGTGCTCTTGAAAAATGTTACACTTTCTTTGGATTTAAATTAGAAAAGTATGTGGTAATAAAAAATAAATCATACTTCCCTTATTTATGGCAATGTTTGGCCCTTTTGCCTTCATGAGACAGGAAAAAATGCTAATACAGCTCTTCTACCATCAGTCATGTACCACATCTCTGTGAAAGTGCTAGGTAATTTATCGGAGCTTTCAGAAACATGACAGTACAGATTTCTTATGTAATAATAATTCTACTCTAATGAAACCCTTCTTGCCAACAGAATAAATGGTTATTTGGAGAGGAAAGAAAATATTTTCTATGTAAAAAAAAAACCAAACTGCTCAAAATACATAGAGGAAAACTTTCTCCTACACATTATATACTGTGTAGCATACACTATAAACAACCATAAGAAACAGCAATGACAGCTTCCNTATGAAAAGAAAGAAAATATTTTCTATGTAAAAAAAAAACAAACTGCTCAAAATACATAGAGGAAAACTTTCTCCTACACATTATATACTGTGTAGCATACACTATAAACAACCATAAGAAACAGCAATGACAGCTTCCTAAGGACTCTGTATTTACAGCCTTATAAGTCATTTAATAGATAAATTCATTGTTAATGTAGTATCTTGCATCTATAGCAGCACAAGTCCTGCAAAATTAACATACAAATCATTACTTCATTACGGTCTTTTGTAAAAATGTCATTAAGGCAACAGTTCATGCTGTGGTGACGTGGGATAACCACTGACAACAGTGGTCTTCCAAACTTTCACAATCTTTGCTAGCCAAAGCTATCACACTCTACAGCAATTTCAACTGATGTAGCAACTTTTTTATCTGCAAGGTCTGCATCCATTTCATGAATCTGCCAAGCACAAAAATATGTGTAATAAAAGGTGGAAAGCTGGTGGTTAAGGCAGGGTGCTTGTGAGGTTACCATTCCCAAAAGGAAAGAGAGGTTGTGTGAAACCAGCAGGAGGACTGTCTAGCTCAGGTTAAAGTATGTGACAGGTCCATGTCTGGACTCCGTGGAGAGGGAACCTAAAAGCTGGAAGTCTTGCACTCCAGCCACCTCCCTGGTTTTGATAGTGAAGTGACCAGGCTTTGTCTGTCCCGCAATACAGCTGTAGCAAAAATGTTCTGAGTCCTCCAGAAGATAATTCATGGCGGAAGTCTTGCTTTCTGCTGTCTTTAAGAGAATCCTAGAGACAACAGCTATCTAATTTAAAGATCTTAGTTAGATGCCTAAAATTCTGAACTTTACCAGTGTCTTAGCAAAATGAACTCCGAAAGTTCATGCTACATTCCCCAGGCCCTGGTTTATTCCAATGTAAAATCATTAGCATTCATCAAGAGGGATTGGCGGTAAGTTAAATCCATTAATATAATTCTGTCCAAAAGTTTTGAATCACCGAATGTTATTTTCAGAAGCCACTTTAGCCACAATTTTGGTATTAGAAATAAACTCAGACATCTCCAGTGTATTGCTCTTTTGCATGTTTAGCAGGGGATTTGTCACAAGTAATAATATTCAGTTTTAATCCATTTCAAGCTGTGCTTGGGAGAGAGCCAATGTGAAACAAAATAAAGATTGTAAGCCCAGGAGTAATAAAATAAATCTCTGAGGTTAGTGTCAAATTCTGACATGTAAGTTGATATATCTCCAGTAGAGCTGGAAATCACTGGGGATGAAATATTGAACAAAACCAAATAATAAAAGATGCAGTGGTAGCTTAATTAAAAAAAAAAAAAAAAAAAATCAGAAGATGTCTATTTGTTGAATTAAACAGCAGCTTGGATATACTGTTATAAAACAGTGAAAGCGAAGCTGACACTATTGTAGCTATGTTTAGTAAATTATGTTATTATGCAAATACTGTCTTTATTTTATGCATTGTATTTGGCCCAGATCTGCAAAAAACTGTGTCAGTGTTTAACCTTATCTTGTGTATATAATCATAATGACTTTTCTTGAGAATCAGAGCCATTGCACACAGCAGAATTTGTCTTTGTCCTGAAACTTTTCTACAGTTCTATGTACGATTCAGCAGCCTATTCTACATCTACTACAGCAGTTGTTCTGAATTCAGATTCAATAAGACTGAAGTAACTGTTAAAATCACATTTTCTTCCCGCAGAACACATGGCGTTTCCAATTACAGAGCTTATTTACTGCCTGCTTTCTAAGCTACTTGTTCTGACTATTAGTAATCTTGCGGTAGGTGCACATTTCAGTTATATCAGGTTCCAAAATAGCAGTTTTTATTAAAACCTTCTATAGCTGCCAAATTGCAGTAGGTATTTACAGATAATGAAACTAATTTAATGACCAGTTGCCTTGGTCCAGATGTACAAAAAGAAGCAGGAGTCAAGCTCAGAGAGCTAATGTGCACAAAGAATTCCTGGGGATAAGAGGTCTACAACCCACTATGACAGTATCTTAACTATTATGGGGTAAAATATCTCAATTTATACCATGGTGAAACATGAGAGAGACCTTTGTGTTTCATTTCATGCAGCATGAGCAAAGGCAATGCAAACAAAATTTGAAGAAACAGAATATTTCTTATTTGTAAGATAAAAGAATGTGTAGCAGGGAGAACTTTGTTGATGTGGATACAGCCTAAATCTCCCTTGGAAAGTTTTTAAGTGCAATTTACCTTCTTATGGCAAAGAACGGTGATGATAATATGTTCTTTGAAGAAAACACACAAAGATTTAGAAGCCATTTTATTAGCTTATAGATTTATCATTTGGGATGACATTTTAACCTTGTGAGGTGGGATATCCAGACCTATATCCTTCTATGACTTCGGTTGCAAGGTAATAAATAATCAGATTTAAAATATATGAATATCCTAATTTAGCTTCTGTACTTAAATTATGCTGAACAAAACCGAACAATGCCCTTATCAAATCAAAGTTACTGTTGCAATCAAATTAAATCCATCAGTAACACAAAATGAAGAAAGAAGGCAAACTAACTCGTCAGGGAAGCTTAAAACAGGAAATTACAGTATAGTTGTCTGACTTTAACATCTAAGCACTAGCAAAGTAAGCTTCTTTAGCTTTTTGAATTTGGACAGCAAGGCCATCTGAATTACTGTTTATTCAGTGACTTATAAAGAGTCCACATTCTGTTTAAATCCTCCATTTTGATATGGAACAGCTTATAATTTCCACTTCCTTTTGTATGGTAGAATACTTTCAGGCAAATACGCTTCTAGAGCTGAAGAAAACATAATCTGATTCACGATATTGTCTGCTAGATGGCAGGATAATATACATCTTATCACTTGAATACATTCACATGTCAATTATGCACATATTTTCAAGGAAAAACAAAGCATGCAGTAAGGAGATCTTGTAGTAATAAAATACAGAAAAAAAAAAAGATAAAATATTAAACTCTGTCTTTTCTGGTCTTCCCATGATCAAAATCAAGAGTGCAGCTCAGTTCTGATGCCACTTGGTACCTGGTAGCAGTGACCTTTGGTCACTCTCAGTGACTTTCTTTCCCTATCCACTTCTGGACTCCATCATAATTGTTCATTATTATTTCTCCAAGCACATTAAACCCTATGATCAGAAACTCAGTTACTGCAAGACTTAGTCAGCTATCATGGTCCTAATTTATATGCCCCGAGGATTTTGTCTGAGCCTTTGGTCCCCTAAAAACAGACTATCAAGGCAAGCTTAGTATCGGTCAAGAATGGTCCCAGCACTTCCCCTGGAGCATATATTCACAATCTGCTAGCCAACATCATCAGGAGTTTCATTCTTTCATAGGTCATCAGCATATTTTTTTTCTTTTTTAACTGTATTCTGTAACACTATTTCTATTTGACATATGCAAGTAAATAATATTTCTTTGTTCTCTCATGCACTCAGACAAGGGGTTAAAACATGCACTCACAAGGGGTTAAAACCTTTACAATATTTGTAGGTGTTTGGCAAGTCCTCACTTATGCTTGTTCTGTATGACACTTGGCATTTAAGCATTAGAACTTTATTCAATACAGCTGGTTTGTGGTGTGGTCTTTCCTTTCCTTTCCTTTCCTTTCCTTTCCNTTCCCTCTCCCTCTCCCTCTCCCTCTCCCTCTTCTCTCTTCTTTCAAAGTAGATTTTATATTGTTTCTCTGTTAAAAAATCAAAAAGAGAACTTCAGTGTAGCTGATTTCTCATCTTAAATTCAACATGAGAATCAGCAAACAAATACCTTCTAACACAGACACTTCTTTATAAACTTATCTATAGTTTATGGTAATTTTATTAGTTTCATTGATGACTGAGCTAAAATGAATCATGGAATACCGGGTTGGAAGGGTCATCTGGTCCAACTTTTCTTGGCAAAAGCATGGTCCAGGCAAGATACCCAAGGTGCCCAGCACCATGTCCAGCTGAAGCTTAAGTGTCCAATGTTGAGGAATCCATCACTTCCTGGGGAGATTATTCCAATGGCTGATTGTTCTCGTTGTGAAAAATTCCCCTCTCATGTCCAATCATAATCTCTCCAGGATTAACTTTTACCCATTACCCTTCATGTTTTCTGTGTGACTCCTTGGAAAAAAAGGAGTCTCCACCTTCTTTGTAGCCACCCTTTTGATACTGGGACTTGACCCAGAGGAATTCAACAGGGCTTCAATGATTGGCATAGTTGACTTCTATACCTTCAAGGTTCTCCTTAACATAGAATACAACTTCTCCTCCTCTTCTTCCCTGCCTGTCTTTACAAAACAGCCGATAGCCATCCATCACACTCCTCCAGTCACGTGAGTTGTCTCACCATGTTTCAGTTATTCCTGTGTTATCATAACTTTCTGACTGGACACAGAGCTTCAGTTCCTCCTGGTTGGTCCCCAGGCTGCGTGCATTGCTATACATGCTCTTGAGGTGGTTGGTCTTCTGGTTCACATCTTGGGAGGCAGCTATGGTACATCTCTTGCTGCTCTGATTGGCCTGGCTTATTTGCCAGTTGGTTGCAATGGTGTGAGCACTACCACTTTCGACCTTGTCCCCCAAAGTCCTACAGTTTAAAGCCCACCCCAACAAATCAACTAGTCTGGTGCCAAAGATTCACTTGCCTCTTCTACACAGGTGGATCACATCCCTCCTCACAGGCTATAGTCATTGAAATATGTCCCATTGTCATAAAAGCCAAAATGCTCATGATGGCACCAGCCACAAAGCCAGAAGTTGATTTGCATTATACATTTATTTCTGGCTGCTCCCTTTCCTCTAACTGGTAGAACAGAAGAAAGATAACTTAGACACCAATACTTTCTGCTTGCACTCCCAGGGCTTTGTAGTCTTCCTTGATTCTGCCCAGGTTCTGGCTTGTGGTGTTATTCGTGTCCATGTGAAAAAATACTACTTGACAAGTTGTGGCACCTCTCAGCAACCTCTCAGACCTTAGCTCCTGTCAGGCTGGCAGATGGATACCTCCGTGTCCCTTAAGAGATAGTCACCCACTATGAGCACATGTCATTTTTTTTTGCAGTATTCACTGTGTTACTGGCATGTTCTATAAACAGACTAACCTTTTTAGTTCGATAATCATTCAAAATAATGCAGTTTTTCAAACTTGTCTTAAAACTCAAAAATATTATTAACAATGAGGCAGGTCCCAAATTCAATTTCTAAACCTGGCATACGACTTGTATGGAGAATATCTGCCAAGGCAGAGGGCAGCTGTAGGTCCAGATCAAATAGGCAGTTGCCTAAGGCAGCAGCAGAGAGACACAAAAACCACAGTGGTAGCAGAGCAGCTCCGGTAGGCAGCACCTGGTGTGCTGAGATTATACTATCTTCTCAGTCTTAGCAAAGAGAAAACTTATTCCACTCCCTGGCCTTGGTTTTCCCTCATCCCCCTGCTGGTAGACAAAGGAGGTCTGGAAACACCCCAGCATGGAGCTGAAGAAGGACAGGTCTTCCCTTCATCTCACTTGTCTTGGGCAGTCATACTACTTTGAATTAGAAAGTCCAGGCAGGTGTTTGTTACTTGATCCTCATTAATTTTGAGTCACTGTTTTTCAGCCTTGTGTCTGCCTGTTACAAAATAATTATATTGATATCTGTACCACTGTACTTGTTTTGGCTGAAATAGGGTTACTTTTCTTCATCCTATGGAACTGTGTTTCTCATTTGTGACCAAAACAGTGTTGCTAACACAGGGATGTTTTAGCTATTGCTGAGCAATGCTTGTGCAGCATCAAGATCTCTGTTTCTCTCACTGTCGCAGCAGCAAGTGCAACACCGCAGTACATTATTTAGGTCTTCCTTTCAGAATCTGGCCTGGAAAAATTCATGTCAGGGCACAGGAGGCACGGCTTACAGCTAGGAGACAGCCCTGTCACTTGTTAGATAATTAAAGCCTCCTGAGAGAGACTGATGCGAACTACGCAAGCATGAAGTTCTTGTGTTTCCTTCCCTTTCAAAGTCAAAGAGGTCAGTTTAAGCCATCTGCTTGGCATATATCAGAACAAAGGACAAAGAGCCCTCTCTCTGCTGGGATGTGCATCTGCGTCTGCGGGCCTCTTTTCTATGTTTGGCTTCTCTTGTTGTAAGTAAGCCTCTACCCCTGGTAAAGCAGAGTGAAGAAGAAATACACACGTAGACAGGGTGCAGCCTCTCCCAGGAGAGGTGTTACCTCCTCACGGAACATGGCATCAATGGTGAGAAGCCTGTTTCTCCTCTTTCCCAGTTTATATGAGCTGTGTGTGACCTATACCCCTCTAACTTTCTACTGCTTTATTCTAGAGATCACTACTGCATCTATTGAGAGTTCATAAAGCTGATACTGCTTATGCATAGAAAAGCTAACAGTACACTGCCTTTTATAACAGGTCCTCACCCTCCAGATGCCCAAGTTCTTGCTTACCACAGAGCAGGCATCTTTTATGTTGAGTCAAGGACACACAGAAGCAACCCGAGTTCTAGGTAGGGGCAAGTATCTGACTATAAGACCTCAACTGAATGAATGGAACATGAACTAGGAATGGAATCAATGCTCCCACCGGTCTAAATGTCCAAAATTAGAATATTATTGTTAGTCTAAGAAGTATCACACTGAAGCATGCAAGATAGCACAGTAAGTGCACAGTAAAAGGTTTCATTTGTATGTTTGTTTATAACTGTATAAAGACAGCGAACTCTTCTCTTAACAGTAATTTCCTGTTTTCAGTAGATGGGAAAATGTAATATTTTATGAGTTAATAAATTTAGATATTTTTATTTGTGACATTGTACTTTTTTCACAGATAGCACAACCTAAAATATTGCATTATAAAGGAAAAGTGATAAAAAGACAAAAATTTACCTGACACAGAAAGTCCTGATATCACAGAGAATTCAATGAAAATTGTATTTGTAAAGGAGAGCAACTAGAGGATGGCATCTATGATGACAAAGTAACTTTTTCTAGTCTTACTGAAGTTTTCGCTCACAAAGTCATTCTCTTTGGATTTGATCCAGCTCACATTGGTAAATTCCACTGTTCCTACTTGGTGGGAGAAGTCTCTCCTGTTTAGCATTAAGTGATGGCGGCATTAGGTGTCTACATGTCCCTTAGCTGTCAAAGTCCAGTACACAGTTGCCATTTGCATTCACTAAGGACCTACTCAGCTGCTGTCTAAGTTAACTTTCTCCTATTCAACCTGCCTGTGAAGTCAGTATAATTGACAGTTGAAAGTAGTTGCTAGTCGTTACCTGGTCTGAATGACCAGGTTGCACTGGCTGCTTTGAGAGATACTTTCATGCCAATGAAATATATTCTAACTATTTTAATTACTGACTCTTCAGGAAAAAAAAGGCAGAAGAATGTTTTCATTCTTTTCTATCCTTTCCATCCATTTTTGGTGAGGATGAAAGGATAAGTCTCTTTGGCAATGACATCCACAAAGGGGATTCACGTTCGTGAATCTTGAATTGGAGGAGGAGAACAAAGCCTACTTTTTTCTTTTTGGGATTTCACACTGGCTACCCCTGTTACTCTCTCTCTTTCTCTCAATCATTATAACTTCAATGTGAATTTCACTAGGCAGCAGGACAGACAAAAAGAAACCAAGCACTGCATTGGTCAGCAACCCAATACTCATATAAACCTTGTGCATCCAGTCCCCAGCTGAGAAAATTATGTGTTTCTATAAATTCATTGACCACCAACTTTACATGAGGCTTTCATGGCTGATTTTTAAAAGCTTGAGCACAGTTGATGTAGTGAACAACCACGAATTGTTATCAGGATTTGAAAGTATCCTCTCAAGTAGCTTAGCAAAGAACTTCTAGGAGCGGATTCTGTGAAATTTTCTCCAGAGGAGCACAGAGACTTTTAACAGGACTGGATATGTGGAGGAATTGTACCAGTATTTCATTTGGAAAGTTCGCATTCTTAGCTGTCATTACTCTGCAGTCTGATTTTCACTGCCATTGTTTCACATGGGGAGAGTCTATATTCATATCCTTCTAAAATTACGTTTTCATAAAGACTTCTGAGACCTGTATACATTTTGCAACCTCTGGATTTGCTTCAACCTTCTTTGCAATTGGCGCTTTGGAAAAAGTCATTAATATTTGTTGCTGGCAGAAAGAACTTTCACTTTCCAACCCAGCTACATGGTCACCTGTGGTGTTCACAGATCACTGGAATTTATCCTCCCCTATTCAGGGAATTTCTAGATGTTTCTGAATCAGAGAAGAATTGCTGATTGTCAGCTCTCATTACCATGTCCTTTGCTAAGTTGAATCTGATGTTGTAACAAAACCAGCAGCAGCTGGTTTAGGTTCAAGATGCTTTAAATAAGAAGAGTATATATACATCTGGGATTGACTCACTACTAAGTGGCTATTTTTTAGAAGTATTTTGCATACAATTATTTTTCTTTTTTTTTGTTTATTGTGCTGTGGAAACGATGTAGTACTATGTAGTCATGAGAAAATTATCTTAATAAGAAAACAAATTTTAAGATTAATAAATCAGTGAGAAAAGATCTATCTGGCCAAAATATTGTTTCACAATATCTTCGTAACACATGAATTCTAGAGAAAAACAGTTGTACACTCATTACATTTGGAGGCAATTGAAAATCAGGACAGACTGTAAACCTGAGAAAAGGTAGAGATAAATTACCTTTTTCGTAGTTTTTTGTTGGTTGGTTGGTTGGTTGGTTGGTTGATTGGGGTTTTTTTGTTAGTTGGTTTTGATTTTGGTTTTGTTTTTTTATGTTGTTAAAACCCACTATTTCAAGTGTGACTGCTGAATCCACATGCTGTAATTCACTCAGATAAGTAAATTTGGGATATATGAGCTCCATAGCATGCGACGAAGTAAACATATCTCCAAATCAGCAACCTCCAAGCTAGACAGAAGCAGTTGAGCAGTGTGAATGTGGCACATCACATGAACTCACTGGCTTTTCTGAGAGGTTATCCATTTCTAAACTGGAATTATTGTAACTTGTTCCAAAGTAAAGGCAGAATGAGACTGGGACTGTCTGCGCAAGGCCATGTACACGTTTACCAGAAACACTGAGGAAATTTTGCTTAACTCCTCACAAGTATAAGTAACTTATCTTTTTTGTTACTGAAGGGAGTTTTAATCATAATCTGACACTGTGTCAGCCTGGACGAAGTGTCGTTCTAAAAGCAGGAACTGATAAGCTTATTTTTTGTACAGGTTGCTTTTTACCATTCTAGTATATTGTCTAGGAGTTATATAATCATTACACAGCTTTAAAAAATTCTGGTTCTAGCCTTTTCATTGATTTGAAGGCTTTTGGAACTTGCTAATTGTTTAGGATTAGAAATAACCTCATAATATTAAACATCTTGTCTTAAATCCCACAAATGGACCAGGATAGTGATAAAATAGCAACGAATATCACATTTGCTTTCTAAAGATTTTGAGAAGGCTCACAGACTTAATGTGGCATACACTGGAAAGCAATTTTCATTCATGAAGACAGTTAAAAAGGGGGATTTTGCAGTGACAATGGTCTGTCGCAGATCTTCATTGTACAGCTTGAAGATTTTCTTGTAGTCTCACCTACAGTAAAAATGTATTTTTGCTTTTGTGCATCTTGTTCTGCATAACATAGAAAGGTAATCCTATCAGTCCTAAACAAGAGCAGTATTTTGTAGGAAAAACAGTAATCTAGTTTGTGTTATATGAATATATGAAGATGGTAAACCACAGATTTATCAAATAGATCTGCACTTCCTGCCTGAGAAGTGAGACTGGGGAAGGGCTGATATAGGAAATGTAGCAAGAGAACTGCATGATTTTTAGAAGTATGGAAGCAACTCAGTGACTGAGGACAGATAACTGCAGATCTGCAAATCAGCTCAGTTTGAGGAAGATCTGAAAAGACCACTTCATTTTTTCAAGAAAGCAAGTACCTTCCCTCCCTAAAAGATTAATCTGGTTTCCAAAGGTGAGAGGTCTGAGGAGACTTAAGGGAAGAGCTATGATCCAGAAAACAATAGCGCATAATACATCATCTGTAATAGATTGTGTTACACAATCAGTCAACATACACTGCAGCAGAAATCAAATAATTCAGCATCAAATGAGAATCTGCAGAGTAGACTTCTCCTTTGGCTTTGCCATTTATTTGGACTGGGGATTTCAGTTCAAAAATGAATGCTGCATCTTGGTTGCATATGCCTTTATTCAAGTACTTCACACTAGATTATCAGAATTTGAAATTGTGATAGATTATTTTATTATAGTCTCATTTAGAAGCTTCTGACATATTGTTCTGACTTTTCATCAGTGACGACACCTTTATGGCAATTTTGACTGAAAAATCAAAGTTTCACTATTCATGAATTCTATATCTAAGTAACTTGTTAGACATCCCAAAAAAAGACGTAGATCGGGGTGTCAAACTCATTTTCACCCGGGGCCACATCAGCCTTGCATTTGCCTTCAAAGGGCCGAGTGTAATTTTAGGACTGTAGCTACTCCTATATTTATACAGTCCTAAAATTACAATTGGCCCTTTGAAGGTAACCACGAGGCTGATGTGGCCCCGGGTGAAAATTAGTTTAACACCCCTGATGTAGATGGTCTCAAAATTTGTGTAAATTTTTATGGGGCCACTAGGTGGTGCCACATGTGTTGTTACATGCCTCAGAAAACAAAGTTTGGGGAAAAAACAAAGGAACAAACAAGACGTAATACGGCTTCATGAAATAACAATGATGTTTTTAGATTTTATTTTCCATCTTCTCCATCCTGCCATTTCTCTCTACTACCTCAAATTAGACTGATCTTTCTTCTGAGCTTTGGGTGAGAATATACACTTCAGAGGTATTGTCATAATGCCATTTCAGTTTAGCGTATGAGATTAATAGCCTGCTATTTCTCGTAGTAGATTTCCCGGAGTCTAATTTCTCTAAAATCTTCAGATATTTTGAGAAAGGAACAAGTCTGTAAATTTATGTACTGACTACATAGTTAGTATTGCTCATCTACAATCAAGTTTTCCTGATCAAGTCAGTTGGCATTGGCTTCTGCACAGCACTCAGCTGAGTAAGACAACAAGTCTCCTGGAGGTCATATCCTCTTGAGTTTTGCATCAGAGTAAGCAGAACTATTCTGTGAATTGTGTAGTCAGTGTTTTTAAGAAAATGAGCCTGGTGGGGTCTTTTCTGGCCTCATAGACAACTGTAGTAAAGCACGTGGTACTTGGCATTTCAATGACTCAACATGTGCTCTCATGTAGCAGTCATGATACAGGGTAGTGAGTTTTATTAAGTTGTTGTGTATGTTCCTTTCAGATCCATCACTTTGAAATTAGCTTATTCTCACCTTTCAAGAAGGGGTTACACTTGTGCACAGCATTTAAGACAGCCCACAGCTCATTGCTGTCTTCTAAGATGCAGATGGCATTTGTACGTTGTGGCCAATGCTCAAGGTATATTTAGAGTGATTGATAATTCTGCAGTGAAGACAAATTCCTAGCTGTTTCACTTTTGAAGTTGAGATTTCATCGCTTACTGTTAGCATCCATGAGACTTTCTGACACATGTCATTCAGGTTTGGCTTCAGATTACTTCAGAAGAAGTTGAATATTTTCATTTCTGATCTACTTTTCATTTTGAAATATTTTTATTGTTTTCCTATACAAATTCTTTTTTTAAATGCTTACTTTGGATAATAACCAGGCAAGTCAATGAAGCTATAAACAGAAGAAAGCAAAAGTGATCAGTCAGGTAAATTGCTGAATATTGAAAAGGCCAAAGTAATAAAGTGTCACACTATAATTCATAGACTATATGAGGCATTAAAAGACATGCAGGTTCAGCTTTTGATCAAGATTTATTTGAGACAAAAATCAGCCAGAACTTGATTATTTTTCCTGACAAATATGGCAGAGAAGATAACAAAGCAGTATAAATTTATTGTGTTCTAAAAGAATTCATGAAATCAGGCTGTTCACTTGCTGCTCTCCATCAGACACACTCAAAGCTGACATTTAATGGAAGACCTTCTTTGTGCTATAGGAAAGTGATCAAGGTAGTGACTCATCTAGTACCATTATTTCTAGCCCCATCCCAATATATTCTTACATAACGTTGCCATAAGAAGTGGTTTTTCTTGGATTATTTTGACTGAGGATTAAAACCAGATACATTTCTTCCCAATATGTCAGCAATCCCCAACTCAAGCAGTTACATATAATTTGTATGTGAATTCAGTTAGGCATAATGAATAGAATGGAATAGAATTTTATTTCACTTAATGGTGTACAAGTAAGTAGCAGGAAGTAGTACTTGATTGGAAAGCCTTACTGTCTCACTTAAGACAGGACAGTCAATTCTTTCCATCAGGAACAGCAGAGTTTTACTGTAGAAAATGGGCCACACCATCAGATGACATTTTCCTAGCAGATATAGCTAGGTGCAAATTTAGATATCATGTCTTAGCGATAAGACAGGATAGTAATAAAGGAAGTGAGAGGCTATTTGCAGGAGATAAATGTACTCAGCCCTCATCTGTATGAAAAATAAGGAAGCAGCACCTTTGCAAGTGATTTATATTGCTATAGACATATAAGTCACATCAGGAGCCAGCGGTTTCCATTCTTTGCTTTATAAATACATGATTGGACATTTTCATTAAACATAAATGACAATAAGTTGGAGCTTAAAAGTATAGACAAAGAAGATGTATTTACTAATGCAGAGAAAAAGTTGTCAGCTGAAAGCTGTAAAGAAACTTATCAACGATAATTCAGAGACTGTTAGTAACAGAGGGCAAAACTGAAATGGTCCTACATACAGAAAGCAGAGAATCAGAGCATTAAAAACTGTGAGCAGACATAAAATTCATTTTTATACATATTTAATTCATCAGACAGTTATTCCTCTTCCTTAACTCCTACTCTGTCACTAATGGTAGCGTGACATTGCTCATACTTCCCAAACCTTGAGGTGACTAACGGTACAAATAAATTTGTCCAAACATTTTGATAATTCTCTTTTCCAAAAGAGTCTTACAGTTTAACCATCTGTCCTGTTATGTCATACCTGATCATGAATGTGAGCTAAATGGGCATCAGTCAAGTAGAAACAATATTCATCCTTTAGTGCCTGACTGCTGTTGATTCGTTCGCGATGCTGCTTAGTACGTCTTAGGAGTATGAAGAAGGTAATCTTCTATAACATATATGCAAAACATTTATATTTGTTTATACTTCCAAAATTTGGAGCAACACAGTAAGGAAATGCAAATTCTGTAACTAATAGCTCGAAAAACACATTTAGTTTCAGTGGCAGAATCTCTACAACCCTCTTTTAGATGTACCTACAAAGACTGCAGCTGTACCCCTCAGCCTTTTCCTTGAAGCTCAAGAAATCCTTTTCCTTCAGGTTCTTGTCACAGGGCATGTGTGGCAGCTCCTCTTATAATCTCTGTGGCCTTCCAGAAGTCTCTCTCTACTTCCCCTGTATCTCTTTGTTCTGAGGGTCTCAGCCTTGACTGGGTACACCAGAAGTGGCCTCCTGGGTACCAAGCAAGCAGCAGGGAGCAACCATTTCCCTGAGCCTGTTGGTTGTGGTCCATCTGTGTACACAGCTAGCCCTGTTGCCACAAGAGCGCACTGCTGACTTGTGTTCAACAAAAACCAGTAACTGGATTCATTGACATCCCCTGAGTTTGATCAAAGTATAACTTCAGATAAGTGCTTTTATTTTAACCAGACATTTTCTCACTGCAGCTCCTCATACAGTTGTTCATCAAAATGGGTATTGGTATCTGTTTGCGTGCCAGTGATTGTTTAGACTCTATGCACGAAACAGGAGCTGAACATCAAGCCTGATGAGTAGTATGAGGGAGAGAGCCCCTGGAGCAGGCATATTTTAATTTTGGCAGACTAAAAGCATTTTTAGGAGTGAAACTTTTTTAAAGTGACTTCAGGGTAGTCTGGAGATTTCCTAGGTTTTTTTTGCATGTGGGGACAGAATGTTGATTTTCTCACTAGCCTTAGAATATATTGTAGCTTAATATATACACTGGTATCTTAGTATTAGGCCAAAGTCCAAAAGAAGCATCCTATGGCCAAGGCTTGAGGCAGCTCTTTCGGCTAGAAACCATAATGTTCCCCGTTTTGTCAGGGCCTTCTATTTGTGGTCTCACGAAGTGGGAATTTTTTTTGTAATCACTGCCTTTTTAGAAGGTCAACCCTAAAGAGAGACTGAAAATTAAGCTGAACAGATTTTCATTTGACCAGAGGTTATAAAGATGATAAAAATAACTATTAAATTCAAAAGCTAGGCATCCAGAAAGTGAAGGTCCACTTTAAACTCACAGTCCACTGAAATGTTCCAAACACTTGGATTTGCTATAAGTTGTTCTCGTTATGAACTGGCAGTAGCCAGAAGATACTGTCCTGTGGGAAGTGACCTCTGAGTGGGGGTTAAAATATAAAGCCTGGATAGGGCCATCAAGATTCAGCTGTGTGTGACATCCTGGAAAAAGTCTCTGTAAACAAAACCTCTTACCCAAACAAAACATCCAACTCGCTCTTCTACATTTACTGCCAGTCATGTCTGTGAGGTTTTTTTATCTTTTTCTTTTTTTTTTTTTTCAGAGGATCCAAGCATGTTTCATAAATTTTCATCCTGCTGGCAATAATGTGCCAGCTCTTTTTAGGGAAAATATTTTTATTAGCCTGGTACCATTCTAGAAACGCTGTATTCTCCTGAGGCGTAATGTAGTCTTGTTTATCTCAAGTGTTAAAAATGCCTGAGCAGTCTTTTGCCTCTTCAAAGCCCTTGCTTCATGTCATCTTACTGAGCTTCATTAGAAAATTTAAAGAGTCAGGAAAGCATGTCTCAGGCTGCCATCTTCACACTTGTTACTTCATCTCTTTTAGCTGTCTGTTCAACATCCAGTCTTAGGTGTTTTCCATCAGCTGACAACAGAAATATGCATTTTTCTGCTATCCTACGAAGCTGTTCAAATCCTAGATTATTCTGGATAATTTGTCAAATATTTGGTCGTTTGTGCGTTTTATTCCTGATCATTATTACACAATCAGCTAGACAAAAAATAATCTCTGTTTATTTCTAAACAATCTCAGGGAATAAAATAACTTTAAAATTACTACTTCACAGATTACCACCTGTTAACTCTGTACTTAATCAGAGAGAATGGTGCGAAAGTGTTTCTGCATTTTGATATTATGTTTTAGCTAAAATTGCAATAATAGTAAGCAAATTGTTTTGATGCCCAAGACCTCATAATAACACTAATTATGTAACAGTATTCGAATGGTCCTGATAGCAAGCTGCCTCATTTTGAACTCCCATTATTTACCCTTTCCAATGCAGAATGCCTTCCTAGTCATTTCTTTCCACTATCACTATGTATGATCTCTTATATACAGCATTACCTTCTGTAATCTGAAAATTTAACTTCTGTCGAAACTTTATTATCCCAGCCATACAGTTCTGTGTCAGAGATTTCTCCTCTTCTGTCAATGAGAAGAATATGCAAAACATTTGCCATAGGTGCTTGAAGAAAACTTTAAAACATAGAAGCCTACAAACTCTAATCTCGTTATATGGGACAGACATCACAGTTCTATGCATCTGCTGATTCCCAGCCTTGGTTGGGAAAAGTTGCTGAAGATGACACGGGTAGAACAAGGAAGCAAGATCTGACACCAGCAACGAGTAGCTCAGCAGCTGAACAGTGTGAGTTGGTGCAAGAGCAGATTTGCTGCCTGTTATCATTCGTATCTTGGAGATAAGTATACAACTTATGGGTCTTTTATTGAGTGCTTCTCTACTACTGATAATATAAAGGTGTGAGTAGCAGCTTTAGGATTTTGATGAAAAGCAAACAGTGGCACAAATTTTCAGCACTTGCATTCAGCAAAGCTCTGAGAATGGGAGAAAGATACGTGGGAGTAAGCAGGTTTGGGATTAATGTGGTTAAGCAGGATAAAGCCAGTGGAGTAAATTAAATCAATAACTGAGATGATGACAGACTACACAAAACAGAGAGTAAGAGTAGCACAGTCACAAAGTCGAGAGCATTTATAGTTTGAATGGGCCTTGAAAGGCCATTACTGGCTGCTGAATCACTTTAGTCATGCACACATTCCTAGCAATGCCATACAACTGCCATAACATATCATCAACCTTCTAATTTACCATTATTTTGATAGCTGATGTCAGTGCAGCAGCTTGCATGAGTGATTGAAGATCTTAATTCAAAATCTAACTGCCATCATATTGATGCACACTTCTGATTTTAAATTAATGGAAATCAAATAAATACTTCTGGTTACTGTATTGTTAAATTGCATATTCCTCTCACACTTTGTCTTCTTAGTGTTCAGAGCTCTGACACTCTTTTCGTCTGTACTTTTATTGTTATACAGCACATGACAACTACATTATAATGCTGCAGAGGGCACTAATGATGCACATGAACAGCTGTTGAGCTAACCCACAGTTTCAGCTGCATGAAATCAGGACAGCAGATATCTGCAAGTATGTGTTTGTTCATTCTCTAATGTCAGACCTACGTGGTTTATTGATGCTAAGGGCCTGGTGATGCAGTCACACCTGTACATATAAACTCAGACATAAAGAGAAATAAAATAAGATTCAAGTAATCAAGTAGTTCAAAGTTCTTGTGTGTTCTGAACTTATTAAAAAGAACATGGTAGAGGGGAAAACAAAACAAAACCACACAAATCTTCTCATTGAAATGATGATTAAGCAGTTTGTTTTAAATCTTTGTGCATTTTTCTCTGGAGCATCTTAGGTTTTAGAAGCTATCATTTGTGTGGACTCATACCAAATCATGATTTTAATATTTAAACGACAGATCAACTTTTAAAAACTTCACTTGTGCTTTAAATAGCTATACTAAACCATAGAACACACTTGATGCATTCTCTGATGAATATTCAAAGAGAATGTTTGTTTCTATTTCTGGATCTGTTTCTGAATAGTACTTTGACTTTAGGCAAGTGACTACTCAGTTCCTTTGTGGCTGTAAATTGGGTATGATTGCTAGTAAAATGATTTATAATTCCTGGATGAAATGTCTTTTATTAGGGTTAATATTTTTAGGAAAACATTTGGGCATCTACTGTCATTGAAATTCTTGCAATTAAGCTGATTTCTGTCATTTTTAGGTTAGAGGTTTTGGATGGAAAATGGAGATTTGGATTATTTGGGAAGTTTCACTATTCAAGTAATTTGTCTCCTGTTTCCTCCTGCAAAGTAAGCAGCCAAGGCCACAAGTGTCCATTTAGTTGTCATCAGATGTCTGCCACACCTACTTTTCTGGTTGCCTAAAGCTGGCTTTTACCATAACTATGATAAAAAGAGTAGAAAAACTTTCATAGTAGGAAGAAGTTCTAGGAAATATCTGTTCACACTAGCTTCAAGAAAGTCAGGTGATGATTTGTTCATCGTGTCTAAACAGCTGGATGGTACAGAATGAGTTCTAAGATTAGCCTGAAAAAGTCTGACAGCATCCAGAGGCTGGAAGTTGAAGACAGATAATTTCGCAGTAGGTTTCTTTGCATTTAAAAAAATGTGAATAACTAGCTAGTGGAATGATATGTCATGCTGGCTGCTCCATCACTATATTAATGAATGTATTTATTTTTATCTCTGATATATATGCTCTTCTAAGGTTAGGAATTAATTCAGGGAGATTCTGTACTGCTCTACCAAGATCAACCTAGAGTCAGATCTGCCATATGATACTAAAGAAGCGAGTATAAAATATTTTACAAGTATATTCCCTAGCTTCTATGTGGCTTACGTAAGGTTTATTTTATACGATTGGCTCCTGACAGCCATTCATAAAACTTGCAGCATTTGCTATCCAAATAGCTTCCAGCCACTGACGTTATATCCTCTAGCATATCTGCTTACAGTCTGCTGTTGTCCTACTTCCAGATACCATTCATCTTTGAGTGCAGTCTCACTAGATGCACCATTGCTTGCTCTGCTGATATCTTCATTGAAAGTACTCAGATATGAAAAACAGCAGGTGCCATTGAAACAAAATATCCATGGGATCTGATATGTTAAAATCCTGCAGATCTGTTCTAAACCTGCTGATCTTAAACACATGCATAAGATTGTTTACTCACTGACAGCTCATATTGCTCTTTTCAGATTATTGTAAAACTATTTAAAAATTAGTTAGCTTGAAAGAAAATTGACCAACAGCACTAAACATGCCCATATCAACCATTTTACAGTTCTAATGTTCAGGTGCCTGTGATGATCTTTTCACAAACATTAAATCTGCATAGATCAGCATATACAAATAAGGCAATGGACCCCCATGTTCATTCCTGTTTCTGTGCCTCTCTATCCCATCTTATCTCCCTTCCTCACCCTTATGCCATATGCCACATTTATAAGGCTATGAACCTAAAATTGGGGTGGGGGAATTGACCTGAGTTAGAACCAATTCAGCAAGATATAGATAATATGTAGATTAGATAGATAGAGAGAGAGAGAGAGGGATAATATAGATAATTGAAGGGTTCTTGCAGTCTGTAGTTTCTCTGTACATTCACTATGCAGCCCCACAAACAATTATTCTGGTATTAAGGAATAAAACAGCATAGGGATGAAAATAAATATGAGGAGCAGTCAGCATCTCTTTGGGTCAACTGCTCAGGCTCAAAGTATTTGTGAAACAACTTCTTTTCTACTACCTTAGACGTCATTGCCTGGTGTGGCCTCAGCTGAAGGTTGAGGAACAATACAGCTGAAGTATTAGATATGTTCTTACCAAGGTACCACATCAATCAGCATTTTATTCATGCAGACTGTAAGGCTATTATAATAATCTTAATTCCCTGAAAACTTCAACAGGAAGTACTTTCGTATGATATGGAAAGAGGACATACGCAAGAAGAATTTTTTATGAAGTATATACAGATCACTTTCAAGATACTATTTCACATTAATTTTTTAAAAGTGGCTGAGGAAATAAAGTTAGGTTTATGCATCACTGAATTAATTTAATTATCAACTTCACTGGCAGTATGTGAACATCAACATCCTGGGAAAAGAAATGCAAAGTTGCATTACATTAAATATAAGGTCCAAATAGGGTGTAAAGCAGAAGAAAATTATGTATTTTATATATATATATATTATATATACTTTGAGGCTTGTTTCTTTTTGAGTGATATAAAAGGTAAATTGGAACTTTAGCAAGAGGGATCCTGAATCACTGTGTTCTTTGTTGGAGGTCTTTATAACTTTCTTATACATAGCACTGTTATAATTTTACTTGACAATCTTTGTGCTTTTTTTTTGAAGTATGTTCAGTACAAGTCTTATTGTTATAATACAATTATATCACTTTCCAGGCTAAGCTGTTGAGCTTTCAGAACATAAACAAAATCTAGCTGGAAAGAAACAGTGAGGTACTCGATCTAACAAAGATCTTTTTTAAAGTACTAGAAAAATCTCTCCAACAGATTAGAAGTATCTACAGAGAGGGTAGTGTTCAGTGGATAAATCACTATGAGAGCAGTTGTACCTTTGTTGCATGTAATTGAAATGTGACCTTAAATTCCACCTGCATAGTACTTCCCATTGATTACCTATAACTGAGTAATTCATCTCACTGGACCTCAGCTGTCAAAGAGTTAGGTATCTGTTTTAAGTTACTCATCTGGATTGCGTCTAACTCTTGTCAATACAGACATAAATATGCCATTCGAATGGGATAAACTGTCCTTGGGATCTCTCTCCATTGCCGGTAGAGAGAATGCAGCTTGAACTGGATGCAACCATTTAAGCTAGGTAAGGTTAAGTGAGCTAAAAATTATACTAGTAGCTCCCTTGTTAATATTCTGTTTCTTTCTGGGTGGTTCCTCAAAGAACTTTTGATGACATTGAATTAGGACTATGAAGTAGCACTGGAATTTAGGCTGAGCACTTTGTCTTTAAGAACCTTTACCATCTCTCTTTTTTATTTTTCCAGGTTGTGAAGTAGGAATGATGTCTGCCTACTTCTGTAAAACAGGTTCTTTTGCAATATAAGTGATAAATACTAAATAAATTAAAAGCTTATGTGATTTGACTTGCATGGAATTTCTAGACTGTCAATTTCATGCTGATATTTATCTGTATGTTGACAGCAAGACACAGTAATTACTGACATGGGCTTTGTTGCTCTAAGGCCACGAAGGCCACATACTGCATTCTTAAAAATAGGCTGTGTTCCTATCTAATCTAACTGAGATTTTGGCTAAGACTGCAATACAGAATAGGTCCCCAAGTCTACATGCTTAAAATTGATGTGAATATTCATTTTAAAAAGATGAAAGAAAGAAATGCACGTGTACTGGAAAACAAAAACCTCACTTCTAAGAGAAATAAATCAGTTGCTTTAGCAGCTCATCCCTTTGGGGCACCTAAAGGCAGTAGTTCATATTATGGACTAATGGGCTGCAAAATTTCAGTGTAATGTCAGAATTTTGTTTCTGGCAGATTGACAGAATTTTGTTATTTTGGGGAAGGCTGTAGGGATAACCATAGCACAAAAGTAAGGTCAACTTAAGTCAGATCATTTTTAGTAACTGGAAGATTGTGATGGTTGCCTGGCAACTACAGCAGATAAAAACTAGCATTTCCAGGTGACTTGGGAGTCTTACATCTTTTTCTCTTGGTTTATTGAGAATATTACCTTTTAAAAGGGTCTGGCAGTCAGAAAGGTAAGTTAAGCATAGCTAACTTGACCTGTAGTAGAAGAAGAGACTGGCTGACCTGGGTTCTTCTGGGCACCTTTTTTCCATATTTCCATTAAATGTTAGTATGTCATCTCACTCAAGACACAGGCTTGATTCCATTGCTACTTTTGGATAAACTGACAACATATGTGGGCTCAAAGCATGTCTCTACGTTCCCAGCATTATCCCCTAAGCATTTCGCTCAGCCTGCAGAGAACACTCAACGGGTTCTAGGTGGGAACTACCCTATGTAGAACTCCAGCTTCACGCCATTTGCTGTGCATTGGTAGGAAATGGTTACAGAAAACCAAGTCTTGTAATCTGATCAAGGAATAATACTTCTAAAAATACAAAAATACTTGTATTTTAAAAGTGGTCTGCTTCACTGACTGGGTCATTCCCATTCTCTGGGACATTTCTCAATGCTATATTTCCCATTATTTCATTAAAGGCGTAATTCAATTGGCAAGTTGGATTCATTTTTTTTTTAAGATTGTCTTACTGTTTTGTCCTAGCCATAGGCATAGCACACAGTTTAGCAGGATTCTCCATACTGAAACCTTGTTGTATAAGCTCTAAAGGTGCACAGAAGGTATTGGTGGACTTCATTTGTTGTACCTAGTCTCAGCTGGTATTACTTTCTCTTCTGGAATCCTTTTTATCCATCTGAATTAATTCTGATATGCCGTTGGGTGTTTTTGTTGCTGTCTCAGCTCCTCTGGTATGTTCACATTGGCCATAAGGTGGTAATTGATGAGGATTTAATAATTTTCATGACTGATTCTTATAAATGTTGCCATTCCCATGTGGAGAATAAGTTATCTTGGAAGAAATCAACTGCATCCACCTTCCACAGGATGCAGCAGGCTATTGTCTTGCTTGATTTATAGTCAGTCGAAGATCGCTGCAACCTTTTACTTACCCTAGATACTTATGATACAATGGGTGTCTGTGACAGCCTTGAAGTGCCAACCCTCTCATCCTTTGCAAAACAAGACTCATTAATGGTGTATGTTATGCCTTAAACAGCTGGTTTTTGCAACTTTGGACACGAAAATTTAGGTGACTATGAAGGCAGACACTCTGTCTTTTCCTCTCAAGGTCTCTGCAAAACAAAGGCATACGTTTTTGAGATAAAGGCCACAGTGTTGCTTCCATGAGGCCTACTGAGGTCTCAGTCCTCATTCCTGGTTAACTGAGATGGAACTAAAATGGGTCATCTAATGGACAATCAACCGCTAGGAGAAACCATGAGCCACCAGCTACCCCTAGCAGACGAAACAACTGACTTCTGGTCAGCATTGTGACCGTCCATCTAATTTTTCAAGCAACGACTCATTTCTGGAACAATTTTCTTAATTAGTATGAAGAGGAAGCAGAGTGAGGAGACAAGCAAATGGACTGGGTTATAGAACTTCCTCACTTTGGACACTGTTGGTGCATGTTTGTGTATGTTTGTATATTTGCGTGTGTGTGCTGCACAACATTAATGAAGTTTCACACCCACCACCAAGACAGCTGCAGAGAACAGAGATCTACCTTTCCTCTGATATCTTAACCTATCTCTCCTTTTCCTCTCCCTCTCTCTTTCTAACTTTATTCTGGGCACATAGAGTAATATCTTGTGAGTTTTATTGTTAAAGTCTTGCTAAGTTTTATGACATAGTTACAAACCTTTGCCAAGCCACTGTTCATTGTAATTCCACTGAGTGGTTTCTAGTAAATTCATGATTTAATTGAACTCCTTGGTTGATGGTCGTCACTCTGCGTTACTGCATAGAGTATTTGAAAGTTAATCTTTGACCTCATCCCACCAGCCTGGGATGGTACAGTGTCTCACTGATTAGTTTAGACTAAGTACTTTCAGAGAGCTACGGATGGTGTAATGTATTCCATACTCGATGCTGCAAGCCACAGCATCCTGACAAGTCTCACAGGCACCACAATCCTTTGACCAAAACAAATTTCTTATTTCCACACTGCATCTGGCGACAATTTCATAGATGATGCAGAAATTGATCCACGGTAAGGAATGTTTGTTTTCTCTTCAGACTGTTGGTCAGTATCTCAACCCTGTCTTTCCAATGCATATGTTCCTCTTCCTCCCCTGTCAGCCTGATCTGGCTATCAGCTCTTCTGAAAAATATTCCTTCTAGTCTTGTTTTCTGATATGAGTGGGTATCATTGAAAAAGGTGATGTTCCTCTATTCCATCATTCTAGCTGATATTTTGCCATTCTTCTGAACCCATCCTCTTAGGTAACAGTACTATACAATTTCTGAGATGAGATACCATATATTTTTCAATAAAGTTCCAAACTGTGAGATTCTTAACTGCTCATAACTGTATGGTTTAAGTACCACAACCCTACTTTTAGAGAAAGGTTGGCCTTGTAGCATCTATTTCTTTAGCAAACTACAAAAAAAAAAAACAAAACCAACCAACCAACCAAACAAACAAACACCTTGATTTTTTTTTCCATTATGACAATCCCTGTCAGATTCAGACTGTCTTGTTGTTCTGTTTGATCACTATACTGTATTCCCTGTAACATGATCCACAGTCTGGTTACATTACAAATTTTATAGTAATGTTTTGCATAAGATTTTCTAGAAACACTTGATCAAATATTGATTTCTCATTAAAAAATGAGAGTTTTACTGTACATCCCTTGTTGAAGACTCAGAGCAGAATAATTTAATTAAAAATCAATTACCATAAAATTGTTTACCTTCAATATAAGTCAGTTGATAGATTTTTTAGGGGTTGTTCTTTATACTGTTTAATCAATGTGTGTAGAACAAGTAACATTTCAAAAGCAATAAACAAGCAATTAGTCTCCATACTATTATAGCATCTACTCAAAGACCTGTATGCTGTTTCACTTGTCAGTGCATGTACTTTTTTTCAGCAGAAGCATTTAGGATTTCCACGAGGATTTTCATTCACTCTTCTCTCATTTTGGCGCTAGAAATTATGACTTCAGAGTATTGTCCTGAATATAGCTTGTACAAAATTTTGTTGCACTAATTCATCACCTGTTTTGAAGATAAGAGATTTGGACACTTGCTAACAGTCACAGTACCTAGTATTATGGAATGTTAATTCTCGTTAGTGCCACCAGCTGCTATAACCAATGTGTAAAATTAAAATATAAGATTATTGAATCATATGTATAACATTCAAGGCTTGGCAAATGCTTTTTACAAGTCATGTTTGTGTCAGGTAGACAAATGTATAAAAATGCATTTTGGGTCACAAGAGTGTTGATAGAATTAGAGATAGTTGAGTGTGATTACACAAATGTGCTTCTCTGAAAATACCTTTACCGTAAGTCTTCACACACCCAAAGGTCAGAAAAGTAGTGTTATAGATTGCTACTCCTTGTACATTATTTTCCTTCATGAATGAGAACCTGTATCTTTTATCTTTATTTCCCACTCTTTTTACTTGATCCCTTACATCATCAAATTTGACTACCATTTACAGCTCATTGGTGAAGAGTAGTAGGTAAAATAGGTGGGAGGTAGCATAAGGAGTAAGTTATGAATAGCTCTTATTCAAAGCAGTATTTCACAAGTAATCTGTAAGAAGTAACATATTCACATAGGACCTTCTGCAGATTACTGAAAAAGAAGAGCAATCTCTGATTATTCAGGGACAAAAAAATCTTAGTTTTACCTACTGGCCCACTAAATATTTCACCTAAGAGACTGTGTTGTAGAATTAGATTTTTATTCCTAATCTGTAGTCTAAAATATGGCAAATTTTACAGCTAATCCAGTACTTTGCCCTCCTTTACACATACTTCAACAAGGTTAGCTGCAGACCTTGTGTTATAAAAAACACTGAGACATATTAGATCACAGGGATAAACCCACCTCCTCTTGGGCTGTGAGTCTTGTTCTCTGCCACTGATGCTGGACATCAGGGGTCAGCAAGAAGCATTGGTGTAATGCAGGGAAACAATTAGTTCCCGGTACCACTACAGGGAGCTAGGAAGGGAATGTAATGGTGACATCTTAGGTCTTTGGTTAGTATACACATTGCCATTTAGCCAACTACAATCATATACAAGAGACTAAATTGTAGCACATGATGTTTAGCACTTTAATGGGAAGTTCATGGGAAGACATTTCAAGGACAGTTTTATCCAATCTCAGTTTTATTTGTCTAATACTTTATCATTAAGCATTCTCTTAGACCAGTAACGTCTCATAATGAATTACTGTTCTTACATCAACCTAAATAAAGAACTAAGAAATATATTTCGTTAAACTGGAACCCTCAGGGGTTTTTTCTCCCCTCATTTTTTTTCCTTCCCATTAATTTACAGGTATATGTAGGCTGTGTCTTTTTAGTACCAGACGCTAACACATTTACTCATATATTGTACCATAACAAAATGCTAACTTGATGATGCCCATTTCTGATTTTGTCAGAAATTGTCTGTATAAGATTTACACTGCACCATTTGAGGAAAACAAGCAAACAATCAAAAAACTGAGAAGTAGAAGAAAATTAAGAAATGAAGCAGAGGAAACGTTAGGTGCTGGAATGTACTTTAGTACAGAAAAAGTACAGAAGTGTTTCATTATAGAAAATTTAAAAATATATTAAGAAAAATTTAGACAATGCAGAAAAATTCCTCTTTTCTACACTAATTTATTCATGCAATGAATGTGCAAATGATCAAGGTAGAAAAGATTTCAAGCATAAATTAAAAAAAAAAAAAAGAAAGACAAAATAAAAAATATCAAAAGGATCCTATGTAAGCACATTCGTGGTGCTGTCTGGTAAAATTAAGAGGTCCCACTGACAAACTAGCACAAGATGAAAATCCATGCTATGCATTCATAACACTATAATGGCACAGTGATAAGGGTTGATTTGAGTCTCCCATTCATTGCATGACTGGCCACATGGTATTGCAGCCTATTACATTTGTCTGAGCGCTTGCAACTAGGTTTTCTCCAGTCTGTGTAGTCATCTTTGTTGCAGGAGCATGGAGATCTAGTGGTTCTTGTCAGTATTAGCTGCTCCAGAAATGTTTACTTACAGCTGGTGGTTACTCAGGAGGAGCATTGTATGCAATGCTGCATAAAAAACATTCACACTGCAATACCGCGTACGAAAACATTCAAACTAAATACTTTTTAGGTATTCATCAAAAGAAGCCCAAGCACAGAATACACAGAATTGGTACTTCGGTACTTGTATCTGGTCTCAGCTACACTGATCTTGAGACAATACCCCTTGTTCTTTCTTTTCCAGCCTTCTGTTCAGTATGAAGCAGCTATCATTCAAAGTTCTCTTTCAGAGATAATCTCCCAGTCTGTCACAGAGTTGACATTATCTGCCTCTAAGAAGACAGATCTTTGCTAGTAGCTTGACAATAAAAGAACCTGACATTTTCTTGCAAACTCTACTGCTAGGCCACTGAAAAGCAACATCATAACCCTGAAGTGGAGGCCCTGCCTTTTTCCCAATCTAACATTCACTGGTATAATTTGCTTTAAAAATTATTTAACTAATTTTAGCTCTAACGTCTATAAACCTCTGTACATAGACTATGGTTTTTCAAAATTAATTGTTCAAATAATTTGCCAAATATTTTGTGTTTCTATATTTTTTCTCTTGGTGGTTAAATAACATTTTGTAGCTTTTAATGCGAACGTACACATTTAGTTTCCTCCTCCATCTATAAAATAACTCATCTAGGACAAGATAAATAGGTTAAAAAAAAGATGTTAAATTATATCTATGAATGACCTCTCACAAACACATCTATTTGAGGGACAAATTGAGGGGCAAGATGAGGCATTAACCTAAGTTTTTATTTGAAAAATACTTACTTAAAACCAGCACACACTATAAATAGCATGCTTACTTAAACCAGCTGACCTAACCTTATTTAACATAGTCCTAGATATAAACTCAGTCACTTTTTGTTAACTTCAAACCTCTGGCTACTCCCTCAGATTGTCTCATGACTATCCGAGAGCCTCGAGCCAGAGCCACAGAACTGACAAACATTGGGAGCGCTGAGTGTCAAAGGACGCCTTTCATCTACACACAGAGGCGAGCACCAAGTATGCTGCAGATTTAGACTAAAATATATTTATCTTGAGCTGTAATCTGTAATCCAGACAGAATCTTCTGTAGTGAGTACATAGGTATTCTTGTGCTGAGGTGTTAGATCTTTAGGAAGGCTTTTAAGGAGATATTTTTTGATTTTCTAATGCTTCTGGAAGTGTTATCAGAATGCATCAATAGGTTTTGTCTGTTTCCAGTTTAGGAAACATACTGTGCTTTTCACCCCAGATCACCTTGCAATTCTCACATTCATCCTTATGTGACATAATGCAGCTGAAACCAGCCCTGAAGCTATTATGCAATGCTAATGCCTTTTTTGTTTATAGTGGAAATCAGCCATTTTCTGTGCAGCTTGAATGTTACCATTCTGAAGTGTCCTACAAAATGGCATAGACATTTTCTGTGTTTGTTCTAAGAGCCTTACAAATCCAATTTCATAGAAACTCAGAAAGAAGGAGTTATCCTAGTTATTGCTGCTGAACAATTTGAAGTAATCATATTTAATAATTTGTTTTGTTATGTCTGAGGTTATAGTTTCTGTACTTGAAAACAGCAAAAATAATGGTATGTAGACTATTTCTTTGAGTATTTGTTGAATGACTGATAAAAAATAGTTTAGAAGCATTAAAAAAATTATGAGGATGCCAGAAAGACAGAAGCCTATCATAAGAAGAAACTATAAGTAGAACTTATAGAACTTTGCTCCTACTGAAAATCAAGGGGACTTTTACCCACGACTGCATCAACAAAATGCTTTTGAAAATGTCCATCACATGTTTCAGAGAAACCTACAAGGAAGGTAAAAGGGACAGCACTCTGCAGATGAATGAGCAGGTGAATTATTTGCCTTAGAAGGGAAAAAGCTATTCCTAAAACATTAATCACCAATGTTCCCTTTCTAAGGGTTGTTGCAGTGATATCACTGCACATTTTTAAGTGGCGTGTGTCTCCTCTGCTGCAGCGGGCCAGAGAGAGACAATTATCACAATGGGCTTTTTTCTTCAGTAAGGAGTAAGCTAACGGAGAATATACTGGGAAGAATGAAAATGCCTGCTGTTGTGCTGTGTTGTTCTCCTTTCATGCTAAAATACTTCTTTTGTGGTCATTTTCCCAAACTAGTCTGAGTTACTGGGCTCCATCTGCTGTGTAAGTGGCATATTACTTTAGGCATGATGTGTTACTGCATCTGTCTTTACGCTAAGCTGGAACATGATCCTCCATTCAGAGTACAGGGAGAGCACAGATAAAATGTCTTTTCTGACAACACAGCGTTACATAGAAGGATACACACAGAGAATTTTTTTCTTTGTTGTCGTTGATTATACAAACCTTCAATTCAATCAACAAGCAGCTGTTTACATTCTCCGAGTAGGGCTTATTTTACGCAAATTATATACATCTTTGCTCTCAGCTAAATTTATAACTATATTCATTTAGCTAAATAATTTACCTAATTTTTTTTCACTGTCATGTGACAGTTATTTCATTATTTTGAACTTTGGTATTCGCATATATACAATTTCACTAGAAATGTCTAAGTTTAATGACTGTATACCTAGTTTGAGAGTTTTTCAAGAGAATGTATGTATTTGTCCTATGAACACTTCATTCACGTTATACTGTAGACACTGTACAGCATTGTACACTTCTTTATCTTATTGTGATTTCATCATCCATTCATTTGAAAGGAATTTTTTTAAATGGCTTTAAGACAGCACAGGGCAGCAACATCTACATGGTAAATTTTACTATAAATGAAAGTTTTCTGTTTTATTCACAAATGTTATCTAATTCTTAAAAGCAGATTTTCATTATTGTCATCGATAATCATCTGGGCAATTGTCCCCTCCTTTGGATAACACATTAACATTTTACTTTGCCTGCAGAAGTCTTTAGCACTCTAGCAATAAAATAAAAGATTCTATTTTCCAAATTGTCATTTATTAGCCATGGTTTCTGACCAACAAACACGTGGAATCTAGACATTTTTGGTCACTGAAACTTGCTTTAATTCTCCAAGGTTTCAAGAACTGATAGAGGTTGTCAAAGAATAAGGAAAAAGAAAGCCACAGGATGCTGAGCCCACAGGATGTTAAGACATATGGACATTCAGTTCCATCTGCTTTTAATCATCTAGAGTTAAACTAAAGAGCAGGAGTTGTCTTTCAGGCATAAGATTTGTTGCTTCTGAAATATTGTACACATTAATTTTTATTGTCAGTTGATTCTTTGCTGTGGTATTTATAGTAGTTTTTCGGGTCAACATTAACCTGTTTAATAGGTTAGTGATTCATGAAGATTATAAAAAATGTTAAACTTCCTGTTAGGTTGGAAGCAACATAATATTAATTATTACAAAGAAAGGTTTATAGTTTTGCTGCTAGTAGATGAATAGGCTCTAATGTATCAGATGGTATGCTAGGGGGATGCCTATAGTTCCATGTAAAATGAGGACTTCCAAAGCAATGAGAGAACAGGGATATTGAACAGTCTTTATAGTCAGCTTAGTAGTGTGCAGTATTTGCCTGACCTTATGTAGGTAGTAGAAATGTTATTCAGGTTTTTACAAATTAGCCTCAATTGCACATATTTCATCTTGATAAATATGAAATCCATTTAAGAAAATCGAGTCACTCAACAGCATAAGCATTAACTACAGGTTTAAGCACATTAGAATATGCAGTTCTGTGTATGAGATAATTTTTCTACAAACCTTTAAGTCTTGATCACTCATTAAAATTAATTGAAGACTTTTATGAAATCAAAGTAACATTGGATCATTAGACATGGACAAGGATCTTATTCTTTAGTCAAAAGGCTTTAATAAAATGAATTAGATGTAAGATATCTCCATCTTTATGTATTTTATGCCTTGCTTTTCCTTCAACAGGGAGATTTCCAAAGAGCCTTACCCACTGCAAAAGGTAAAGTAAATCCTGTTCATGTTGAGATCAGACAAAACAACGGGAAATATGAAGAATTTAGAAACTGCGTGTAGGGGACTGTTTGGTTGGTTTGTTTACATTAATGTTAAGGAAGATAAGTGGTGTAACTGAGTCCAGAGAGAGATCACTGATGAGAAAGTGTTTTACATGGAAAAGCCACAAAAATTACTTTCTGAGGATGAAAATAAATCTGACTTTTTTCTCAGATGCTTCGCAATGTCCCATAATTCCAAATTTTGAACATATTCATGTTTTTATTATTTCTAAAGTAGAGAGAAATATTGGCAGTTATCATATCTCCAGGTTTCTAAAACTTGCTTTTATTCCTAGCCAGAAAATAGTGGTAGTTCATGTGTGGGGGTGGGAAGGGTCAGGGAAGAGGGAGTTTTTGCTTTTTTTGGTTCCTTAAGTTTAGTATCACACTAACAGGGAGGAAAGAGAAGTCAGTGATAATCTTCAGATATTTTTGGAAAGTTGTGAGTCAATTACAAGCAAATCGATATTGTTAACTGTAGGGAAATGGGGGGAAAAAAAAAAGTACCCCACCTTGCAGTGACATTTTGGTCATACGACAAAATGTGGAGTCAGCTTGGGTCCTGGTGATACAACAGAAAGAACCGAGAAGCATTAAGAACGTAAGGAAAAAGATAAGAATGGCCATAAAATTTGTATCATTCGTGGTTCCTGTTAGATAACTGATTTAGCATTATGAGATGTAAGTGTAATTTTTTCCTCTGAAAAAAATTTAAAAATATAAATGACGTCAGCAACTTTTTTAACAAAAGTAATCTCTTTTATTTAAAAAATTATTTCATAATATGCCATGCAACTGTTTATAAATTGGTGGGTTGAGACTTTTTTGTTACAAATATTACACAGACTAGATAAAGCCTAAAGGGATTATGACTGGGAGATACAGCCCAGTCTTTTTACCGAGGAGAGATACCAGCTTTGTCTTGTCTTTTCTGCATGGGCCATATGGAGGTGTTGCTGGAGCCTCTGTAGGAGGCAGACATCCTCATCCATCCATCTTTCCACCCACGTGGAGGAAGCAGTGGCAGCTCATCTGAGGAGAAGGCAGCTGGCCAAGCAGAATCATCCCCTGGGCTACATCCAGCTCGCAGGATACCAGAGACCATCCTGGCCAGAGCTGCTCATGGTTGCATTAGTATGAGCTCTGACAATACCATGAACCTCAGCTGAACCCAGGAGCTTACATTTCACAGAAGAATGTTCTTGTCCTGATAATTGTTTGAAAAAAAAACCCAAACCAAAACCTAGCGTGTTAGTTCTTCTGCATTTCTTCAATTTGTCAGTTCAGACTGCACAGCTCCTGTGAAAAATTGAGTAAGATGGGTGCATTTTGGAGGGCTTTCCTTCTACAATTATTACTAAGCATGTGTCTATTGCTTTTGGTTAATTGAGCAAACAATGCCCTTGATAGCCATTTATTTTCACTATAGTCAAAGGCAAGGTAATTAGTTAATTGCCAGAAGGGATTGTTAACTGCTGGTAATGAACCACTATTGAGGAAATTACTACTACAGTACTGTTAGATACAGCAAGCATGCATGAAGGGGAGAAATACTGTTTCTGTTATTTTTATACTTTATCCTTCAAGGGAGTTTTAGCACATATATTGTTGAGAGAGATAGATAGGAAAAACAAAACCAAACCCACATTTAGAGCAATACAATTATCACACTGTTGTGAATTATTCTTCATGTGGCTAGTAAAGACATGAATTTTCAAGACAACAGTCCAAACCCATTCTTAACCTTTCACCTTGAAATATTGATTATTCAGTCCAGCAGTATATAGGATAACAATACTTTGTTAATATTTATGTGGTGAAGTACAGTGTAATGCATTTCTATGTTATTTGCACAAAATAACTTTTAAAAAAGCCTCATTCTAATCTACGTGTGATTTCGTAAATAGATTTGGAACAGACATTTGATATTATAAAGATTATCACAATTCCACTAATAACTGTTCTTTGTTTAGCAATACCTCTGGTATCTCAAAAGAAAAAGGGTTAGGTTATGCTTATATCAAGTATATGAAACAGTTTTAAGAAGGCTAAATTACAGTGTAACTCCAAAAAACCAGGAATTAAAAGTTCAATCAATTTTTCAAGAATTATTTACATTCTTGATAAAGCACGGAAAGCAGATTTATTTTTAGTCTCAGAAAAATGTCTCTGTGCGGTGTATTTCAGATGTTCATACAGAATCCTATAACAAATAAATTTAGTTTATTAAACCCAAGTATATATAAGAACTATCAGTGCAGGATAAGCCCAGTGCAAAATACATTATGCTTCAAGAAAATTTAATTTCCATGTGTACTGTGAGTTCATAAAATCACAGAATCACAAAATTACAGAAAGGCTCAAGTAGGGCCACCTAGAGCTGTTTGCCAGGAGTATGTCTGGATGACTTCTGAATGTCTCCAAGGTTGGAGACTCCACAGCTTCTCTGAGCAACCTGTGCCGGTGCTTGCTGTTTCCTGATGTACAGATGGACTCTCCTGTGTTTCGTTTTGCACTGAAAGTGTCTGGCTCCCTCTTCATTACACCCTTCTTTCAGGTATTGAGATACATTGATAGGATCCCCCTGTGCCTTCTCTTCTCCAGACTGAACAGTCCCAGCTCTCTCAGCCTCTCCTCGTAGGAGAGGTGCTCCAGTCTCTTAGTCATCTTCCTGGCCTTTCATTGGACTCTCTCCAGCACCTCTTTTGTACTGGGGAGCCCAGCTCTGGACACAGTACTCCAGAGGTAGCCTCACCAATGCTGAGTAGAGGGGAAGGATCGCTTCCCTTGACCTACTGGCAACACCCCTCCTAATGCAGCCCAGGACACCACTGGCCTTCTTTGCTGCAAAGGCACATTGCTGACTTGTGTTGAACTTGGTGCCCACCAGGATCCCCAGGTCCTTTCCTGCAAAGCAACTTTTCAATTATGTATCGTAAGGATATGCACATATGAGAAGCTGTTAAAGGCAATCACATTAATAGTATATCTGGGAATAAAATCTAGAAACCAGCAAGCTGTATGGAAAACTCCACCTCATCTGAGCAATTCTGTCTGTATACAAACACTCCACAGATATGACTGCCTGTCTGAACAAGCCCTTGAGGTGAGTTTTATATGCCATACATATACCAATTCAGTCATCTACTAGCTGTCCATGTCTGCTGTGTAAAGGATTATAATTTCCTTTTACAAGAAGAAAATCCCCTTTTCTTGTGAAACGAGATATTCAAAGCTGACAAAAACTGCACTACCACATCAGAAGAAAGTTTAGTAGAAAACTCAGCAAAAGAGTGCCATTAATTATGAAGATTCTAGCAAGCTGCAACAATGTAAATTGTATGAGTTTCTACAAATCAGTATATACTGCCAAAAATACTAGGTATTTTATCCTATTTATCTCATCACAATTATATTAGTATTTATTAGTAATATATTACTATCTATCTATTAATATTGGATTATTATATAGATTATATTGCGGCTTAACTGCTGGAAATATTTCCATTAAAATTAATTTATATAATTACTAGCTAACTGTAATTTATTGAAAAATGTTGTGTCAGGATTAAAACTTAATACACAGCTTCTCAAAAGGAAAGCATTTTAGTAACAGGAGAAAAATGGGATACTTTTGGATGATATTATTTGTCATCATTGTTTTCTTTCCAGAATAGTTCTGAAGCAGATTTTAGCAAGTATGGAGCTTGAGTCTGCTGTTGTGTGCAGGCAGTACATAAGAGAATGCACAAAAACGAAGGTACTATATATAGGTAGCAGATTACATATTAGTTTACTACAGGCCTTTGAAGGACAGGAAGGAGACATTGGGAAGCAGAAATTGATGTATAGAAACTCAGAAACTAAACTGACTGTAACCAGATCTCCCATTTGTGATCTATTTCAGGCTACATAGACAACACCTACTTAAGGTATCTAAGTTCAAATCTTTTAGTTCTGAGTACTCCATTAAGTATGGAGGAGATTCAGAGATAAGCAGGGACCTTGGACTGGTGGTGAATACTTCCCTGTATTTCTGTACAAGAAATTCCCTATATTTCTGTGCAAGAAACATAATTGTTAGCTCAGCATAGTCCCAAACCAGCAAGTACTGAAATCTCAGTGTCTCAGTAGTTGTGCTGGCACATGCTTACCTTAGGTCCAAGCCTTTGGAAATAGCTATCCTCCCCCAACAGAAGATTAACTCCCTACCTCTCCCACATAGCTCCGCAAAGGAATTTAGATAGCACTTCAGCTCTCTAAATTTAGTCTGCCACTTCATTGCTCTAAATCCAGCTGTGAGACCCTCAGAAAGCCCTGCTTAGCTGCTACTTAACCTGAAAGGCACTGAATTTATCTCAGCACCAAAATACTCAACCAATAAATTCTTCTAGGTGCCTAAATTTCTGATGCTGGATAGTGATATCCTATGCATATCCTGAAGACGCTGAGCAGCTGTGAATGTGAACGTGGCAGATTCTCAAATTAAGCATTTTGCTACTTGGCTTCTCTATTGGGACTAATCTTATAGACATCCTTATTTGCCAACTATCAAATCGGATTTCAGATGTCCTCTTGCCAGAGGAATGGATGTTATCTCTGAATAATTCACTTCTAGTTAATTTTTTGCAGAGGCAGAAGATACGCTTTCAAATTCTTCTTCCAAATCGGGCATGCAAGGTAGGTAAGAACCTGAATCTTTTCACTGGAATGTGGTATAAAAAGAGAAACAATCATTTCCCAGAAAAAGGCCATTAGAAGCTAATATTAATAACCTAAATCCAAATTCCCTCATATTGCAGAAAGACATTTCCTGCTGACTGCCTCAACAATATTGCTGTTCAACAGTCTCTTCTTTTTCTTCATTGGTCTTTCTTACAGACTGGCTTGGGTGACTTTTTACTCTGTAAGTGTCTGCTATGGGTTCTATTCTTAGGACCCTGTTTCCTTCCATGTGCAAGGAATTCCTAAATCTGGACTGACAAGTTCACTAGAGAACAAGTACCTACCAATCAGCATTACTAAAGCTAATCCCACTTGGAAATTTAATTTCTGGCTGCTTCGTGTCCCCTCTGTCTGATCTCTCAGTTCAGCACTGCCTACTCTCCATTTTAAATGCTGTCTCACTGCAATAAATCCAGTCCCTGCGACAGATATGAAGTTTGTTCCTCTCCAATTTGAATTCTTCCTTCTTTAAATTATACATAGCTGGATGTCATTCAGGATCACAGTTCTTTGGGACTTTTCACAAAGATATACTGGGCAGGTGCAGAACTGTTTGCAAGCCCATAGTCTCAGCTGTAAGCTCCTTCAGACAAGTACTGTCTTTCAGTTGCTTTCAACATCTAATGCACACATGGAGCACTTAAAAAAGTATAGTCATAAGAGGATGGAGAAAACAATTAGTGGATGAAAGGAGTTTGTTAACAGTGACCATAAATAGTGAATTAAAAAAATATTCCACTGGGTTCAACATGCCGAATAGAAAATGGATTTAGCCTGGAAAATCAGTTTTTGTCAGGATTGTCTGGTCAATTGGCATCCAGTTAAAGTGGAGTCCACTATATAGCCTCTGTAAAAAAAAATCAAATCAAGGGTTAGCCTTATCTGAGAATTCAACTTGCTGGTGATGTAAAAAGTTACTTCACAGAAGAGTTTTATATTCAATAACTTCTAAAAATATAAAGAAAGAAAAATTAATAAATGCTATTTTTTAACCTTAAGGGTGTTATGGTAATCTGCAGTTTTCTATTTTTAAATTGTATTTCAGAGAAAAATGTAAACATTTTATTTCTGTAGCTGCAAGGGCAAATCCACAGTTCAGAAAAATAATCATCCCTGTTGCAAATTCTCCAGCTGTGTAATTGAAGTAGGTGAACATGAAGTGGTGCATGGACAACTGAAAGCCAAATAAGATATTTGCATAACGTTGTCCCATAACAGCAAATAATGAATGTATTTTCAAGTGTAATTATTACAAGCCAATTTGGTTGAACAATATTTGGGGGAAAAAAATAAAAAATATATTCTTTTAGAATAACTTTCAGATTTAGCAGTTTGCACTATTCAAAGCACGCTGAAATCTTATTTTGTTTAAACTCTAACATGTCCTCATAATAAAGAGAATAACTAAGTGTGTTTCATTATACCTGTAATGTTTTAATCACTATAATTTTAAAATATATTATTTTTCAGAATTAGTATACCTAGTTTCACACCAGAAACTAGGTGGGGTTTGGGGTTTGTTTGGGTTTTTGTTTCTTGGTTAGGTCTACTAATGTTTTGATATACTTAAACTGAACTAGTGTTATCATATTGCTTTGCAGTTCCCAGTGAGATAGAATGGACAAAACATATTTTGAGGTGAAATAATGAACAGAAAGATGTTATGAGACATGTTTTAACGCTCTTCCTGCCGAATTTGTCGGTTTTGTTTTCATCTAGGTTTGACAGATCATTTTCTTATTTATTTCATCCTGAAGATGATAAAATTACTTAAATGTTTCCACATTGTGTCATGGGTGACATTTGCAACTCAACTCCAGATTGAAAAGTAATGTATCTGACTTCAGTGCCACACTGTACCTGAGTTAACCAAGCTGGTTTATGGGTCTGACCTGTTAGCCTGGATGCAGAACTAACATACCACAGCTGTATTTTTTTCAAATATTATCTGATAGCTCTAGTTAGCTGTAGCCATGTATTGTGCTAAAGGACCATATCAGCAAGCCTGGAGCTAGCTCAGAGATCTTCAGGATGAAACCATGTGTTACTCTGTTTTGTCCTAGTCAGAACACAACAGGTTTTATGAATATGTGGGAGTTAATCTTGCCAAGCTTTTTAATTTTCTTGGAGAAACTAGAGCTATAGGAATAATCTGTAACATATGTTGTTATCACTAGCTAAATTGATGTTTTTATTTCCTGTATTGTCCTTATATAATTTCAGCAACATATTACAAGCCCTTTGTTTCCAGCATAAACTGATCTGCAAAGCAGTTGGATTGTTTTAAGCAGAAGGTGATTTTATTTGATTGTAGAAAGTTTGAATGATTTGGGTTGGAAGCGGCCTTAAAGATAATCTAGTTACAACTACCCTGCCATGGGCAGGGACACCTTCCACTCTACCAGGTTGCTCAAAGCCCCATCTAACCTGGTCTTGAACACTTCCATGGATGAGGCATGTGCAGCTTCCCTGGGGGGCCTGTTTCAGTGCCTCACCACCCTCATGGTGAAGAATTTCTAATACGAAATCTAAATCTACACTCTCTCAGTTTAAAGCCATTACCCCTTGTCCTATCACTGTCCCTCTCCAGCTTTCTTATAGGCCACCCTTAGGTACTTGAACAAACCTGACAAAACATGATGTTCACAGAAAAAATATACTGTGAGTTATGAATGTGTTTACTATTTCATCCAGGGTTCATTCTTATTCTAGTTCAGTTTAATAACACGATGTTAATTAAATTCAAAAAGGATGAGAAAGAGACTAATATAAGTGGTGATGCTCTATTAAAAACCTTGAAGGCAGCAAATCATTTTTGTAGGGAATTTGCTGCTCCTCATTACAAAATTATGTTAGGCTTATGGTGAATATCCTGTACATTATTCTGTATTTTATGTTGAGGAAAGAAAAGTCTTCCAATAAGTGATTTTCATTATACAAGTAAAACTTCAATGTCGTGTGCTGGCAAAAATCCTGACATCTGAGTTGTAATAAATAGCATTTGAAGAAGATGATTTTCCCCATAAATATCACCATTGTACATAGCTTGTGAAATTTAAAGAAAAAGAAAAAGCAATTAAAATAATGCAAGAGAAATGTTCAAAAGATTGAATTGCTTTGTCCAGTTTATATTACCTAAACACTAATTAGGTTTGAGGTTCCTCAATAGTAAGTAATGATTATTCAGTACTTCACCAGTGCCAAGTTTGATATCTATGATACTGCAGAACAAGAAATGCAAGCTGCACACTGCTGGAAATGGGAGGAAACCCAGCTTTTAACCCTGGGGTGTTATATAAGAACTGCATCACTGTGCCAGGAGTTCTGCTGGCATCAACCAAAAGGCTGCAGGAGGAGCTGTCCTCCAACTCGACACCCCATGTGAATCCATAACTACTAACAACCACCTCCAGAGTGAATAGGTCCGTTCTGCATAAAGCAAAGGATCAAAGCAGCAAAGAGTAGAAGCTGTGCAAATGCATTTGATAACTTATATTTAAAAAACTTAGCTGGTATTAGTTCCATCAGTTCTGTACTTCATTTTTCTCAGGTTTTGACCTTCTAGAAAATGTCAGAAACTTTGCAGATGATATTTTGTTGATAACATTATTAGCCTTGAGTGTTTTCATTAGAATAATTACATATGGTAAGTACGGGGAGGTATTTTTCTGTTTTCTAGTGTCCCTATTATAGGGTTGGTGTTATTATAGGTCAGAAATGTTTTGGGTTTTGCGTTTTGTTGTTTGGTTTTTTTTTTACTGTTTAATGTTTCAGTATATTTTAGGAAGAAATCTTTGTCATCTTAAGTGAATATAAGAAATTATCAAAGCAGTAATTTGTCCAAAGACCCATTGCCTGCTGTTTTTTACTGTCAGTTTTTTTTCTGCCATGCACTTGCCAACTTATATGAAGCAAAATGTGTGGGCACACAAAATTATATATCCAGACTTACGTTCTATTGTGAATAACAGAAGATATTTGAATCTTGGAATGAGTACAGTACTGAGAGAAGAATACTTACATATTAAAGCAAGGGGTTATTAAAACTGTACAGAGAAATACAGGAAGACTGATTTATCATTATTTTTTAAATTGTATTCTAACATATGGGAAAATGGGTAACAGTAAACAGAAAAAAAAATGCCCTGGTAAAAAGAAAATATCTTTAATGTTGGAAGAAAAACAGCAAGCTTAGTTTTATTCGGTTACGACCAGGAACTCGCCAGCTTTGCTTACAGATCTGAGAAGTTAAAACTGGGATAGTCCTGATTGGTACTGTAATGTTAGTGTATTGTGTTGCTGTTAAGAACATCCCGGCTAACCTAATGTAAGTAGAAAGTATTTTATGGGTACAGCTATATCACTGAGATTTAACTATTTATTCTTGTCTAAGATTTAGAATTTCTGCTGAAGAAATTACTCTCCAAAGCCATGGACTATGACTGAAAAACATGTTTCAGGATTGCTGTATATCATATATCATATATCATTTAAGCCAGTGATAAATGACAGTCAATAGAGGGTGTTCAACCAGAAATCCAAGAGTACCACACATTGTTGTATCATTTGTGTTCCACATACAGGTTTCAAATGTTGTGGCACCAAAAAGTATCCACCTCCATAGCTAGCAAGATGCAGGTGAGAAGAAACAATTACTTTTAGACTGAGATGGAAATTAAGCCATCAGATTGAAGGGAATATGTTAGACTAGAAGCTGGGGTAACGCAACACAATACAGACTCTATTTAGTTGTAATAAAGTCCTGCCAAAGAGCTGCACTGATCATTGATCTTTGAAGGATTAGGATAAATATTCAGCTTGTATGGAGGAATTAATTTATACTGTTCCAAACTCGCTCCTTGGCCTCTGAGCCCTAAAATGTATCAGCTTACTCCACACTGATTTGTGGCAAGGAGGAAAGCACAATTTGAATCATTGCCCAAACAGAAGGTGAAACAGTGAATTTTCTTCTAATCTTGCCAGTACTCTTCCTGAGGAACTGCAGTATAAAATTTATCACAAATGCAGTGGCTTCTAAGGCTAAGGAAGATGGAAAATTCTGTGGTAATCCAAAATTTTAGGTTAAGAAAGGGCAGCCCATGGATATCATCTAGTATACTTGTCAGAACCTATAGCATCAATTTTCTTTAAATTTTGAGAGTGATTAATATGCAGAAAGGCAGTTTACCAATGTTTTACTCATTTGTAGATTAAAGAAAGGCTCATTAGCTCACATGAGACAGTTTGGTTTTATTTTTATCTACTGTATGGCTGGTGCAATGCCTCTACTTTTAGCATTTTCATTTCGCATTGCCTTCAGTCCTGACATGAAAGTTAACATTAATCTGCCAACTCATTCTGATTGGATTGCTTTGGAAGTCACTCCAAAGTCACAATGGCTAAATGGGATGAAGCTGTAAGACAGAAATGCATTGCAGTTAATACCTCTGCAGTACTGAAGTTAAGCTAGGGCCAGCCCTAATTCCTGAAAGAAAACAAATCCACAATAATCCATCCCTTAATTCTGAACAGAGTGGCACAGTGCCAAAAAATATAAAACATGTATTCCTTACTAAAACACTGCATCTTATTCCACCATGGTTTCTCTTGGCCTTTTATTCATGTAGTTTGAGGTCAGCGAGCAGCATACATGTGAAGGTGTTATCTGTACTGACAACTACAGCATTCCAGTATTCTCCTGAAGTAAGAGGACTTGGGGAGAGAATGGCTGCTGAAACAAATAATTTCAGTTTCTGCTGTCACAATTAAAAGGCAAAAATTAAGATACCTCCTAAACCCACAGGCAAACCCACCCAGAAATCTTCTGGGAATATTTTCAGTCATTTAATCCCTCTAATGTCCAATTGGGAAAAAGTACAATTGGTATTGTTTTTCATAATCTGGGTCAGATTCTGGTTCTGCAAAAAGCAAGGATGATCCCATTCATGTCTAATTAGTCTCAGTTTGGAGATTTTGATTAGGAGCATGCTGATTTTAGCCCGAACCTAGACTGTGTTATTTAGAATCTATTCTCCCTAAAGTGCTTTTGTGATGATAACTTAGTGTGACAAAAAGAACCAGTTTAGACATTTCTATCTTTATCCAAAAATGTGTCCTCATGTAGAAATAAGACTTAAAAATACCTTACTAACATGAAATGTCCTACAGAAACAGATAAGCGTGTTGGAACTTGCTTAGGTGGCTACCAAGTATTGCTAGAGGTCAGGCCGAATTTAGACCCCCTTAGGATTCCTTTGTGATAGCTTTTTTGTAATGTAAGCCTCATACATTACTAAAATATAATTTTGAAATCGAACTATAAATGGAGACTTGTTCATTACCCAGCCAGAGCTGAAAAACAAGAACCAAGTGTCAACCTCCCCCACTTGTTTCAAGGTTGGCAGGTGAATGAAGGCCTGGTAACTACTCTGAGGCCTGGAAGTTACATATCTCTACAAAGCATAGAAATATTTCAAGAAAATCACAGAATCACAGCATCATAGAATCACTGAATGTTAGGGATTGGAAGGCACCTCGAAACATCATCTAGTCCAATCCCACTGTCAGAGCAGGAACACCTAGATGAGGCTACGCAGGAAGGCCTCCAGGCGAGTTTTGAATGTCTCCAGAGAAGGAGACTCCACAACCTCCCTGGGCAGCCTGTTCCAGTGTTCTGTCACCCTCACTGTGAAGAAGTTTCTTCTCATGTTTAAGTGGAACCTCCTTTGTTCCAGTTTGCACCCATTGCCCCTTGTCATATCATTGGTTGTCACCCAGAAGAGCCTGGCTCCACCCTCCTGACACTCACCCTTTACATATTTATAAACATCANCTCTCTTGACCTACTAACCACCCCCCTTCTAATACACCCCAGGATGCCATTGGCCTTCCTGGCCACAAGGGCACAGTGCTGGCTCATGTTCATCCTGCTGTCCACCAGGACCTCCAGGTCTCTTTTCCCTACACTGGTCTCTAATAGGTCATTCCCCAACCTATGCTCGAACCTGGGGTTGTTCCTGCCCAGATGCAAATCACTTTAAGGTGCTTAATCAAATACTGAAAACGATACCATTTTCAAGAATTATAAAAATATAAAAATATATTTTTGCATTATTCTTTGTGAATTCAATTTGAAATGCTTTCTCTGTCACTTCGTCAATGTTTCAGAAGCCCAGATGAGATAAGGAGGTGAAACATCTTGTTTCTGCCCTCTGGCACAGCTTCTCAAACACAAGTGCAGAAAGCTGTACAGGCAAAAATGAGCATTCCCCTTCCACCACGTTTTAACAACTGTGATACACCTGCCTTTGGCACCGTTGGCTGTATATGGTTGGATGGTTGGATAGTGGTGCATAAAGGTAAGTAACCATGAGCCAGTCCCTCATAGCCTGGCAGATCCAGGTTTAGGTCTGTGTAATAAAATGGTACAACTTTGAAAAGCAATACAGTTTCATGTATGTCCCTACATTTGAAACAGGGCTAATCAGCTCATCAGTACTGTGCTGATGCGGCCGTTTGCTTCTGTTTGGATGGCTAGGTGTAGCTCTGTAGTAGACACTCACACATATATGCATGTAAGATAATATTCATGCCTATTGTTAACATCTATTTTTAAAGGTTGAAAACCCTACTTACCTCCAGCAAATGCTGCAAACAATTGACTCACAAGTGAACTATAAATAATGTTCGCAGCACATAGCCCATGCAACATACTGTTCTAATGTTACTGAGTATTCAGAACCTGCTGCCTCTGGTAGCTATATACGTCATGTTCATGACAGGTTTAGGCTTCAGTAGCCTGAAGCCTAAGATACGGCATGTGTTTTGGAACTAGAGCACTTGCAGATTAGTGAATACCAGCCACAGGGCCAGGTATGATGTGGAAACTTGAAAATACAATGTGTCTGTACTGACATTATGAATATTACCCCAGAATAATAAAAAATATAAGGGCGTGGAGTAGGTGAGGGGAATGACTGACAAATTCTGCCAAGCATAATGCAATTTAGGCAGCTACAGGCCCAGCTTCCATCGTTTGAAAGCTTCTGTCTTAGTTAGCTTTTCGAAGGAAAGACTGCGGGCATGGAAAATGGGATGAAACTGGGTTTAGCAAGGATAGAATTTAGCAGACTAAGCTCGTAACTGATTAGACAACATCAAAGAAAATGTGATACAGGATGGAAGCAACTCTGGAAGTGCAGATACATGTTTCTACCATGCTGTTTTGGCTCCCTTTGAGTCAACATACCAGCCCCTGTGCTGCTCGTCTGTACCCCAGGAAAGGGCAGAACACTTGGTTTGCTGGTGGCACCAGGGGAGAAGGGAAGGAGGAGGAATGGATCTTCCACATATTGCCAGCCAGACTGATTTGGTAAGTCTCCAGCATCACCATCACAACAGGGCAGCCCTGCAGTCAGTTCCTTATTTGGCAGGAATAGAATAAGGGGAAAACGAAACACATGAGTTAAGAAAGGATCCCAACTACTGCAGCCCGGTGCACACTGCATCAACTCAGTGTCTATGTTCAATGCTGCATCATACCCTATTCCAAGAAGTTTTATTACCTTGGAGGCAGAAAGACAGAAGATCATGGAGGCAGGAGTCTAGTAGTAAAATGGCTCCACATATCACATAGTACTTACATAGTATATTCACAACCAGAACCTGAAGTGCTGCAATACACACACGTCTCAGCTGTTTCTGCATAAAGTCAGCTGGTGTTCATCACACCTAGTAGCTCAAAATCTGTATGGTGAGAATGTAGATACTTCTACAGATATTGAAAAAAATCCACTGCATTTGTACTGTGTTACTTGTCAGTAAGCTTGCCAAACCAAAGCAGGCTGTGCTGAGCTGTCTTGGAGTCTGTGCACATACAATGTGAATTGTGGGCTAACTGAGCAGTCTAGTTGACTAAATTAATGCATATACCTGCATATGTGCTGTTTCAGAGCATATCAAGGATAAGAGGGTCATTAGGGGCAGTCAATATGGCTTCACCAAGGGGAAGTCATACTTAACCAATGCCATAGCCTTTTATGAGGACAGAACCAGGTGGATAGATAATGGTAAAGCAGTGGATGTGGTGTATCTTGACTTCAGTAAATCATTTGACACAGTCTCCCACAGCATCTTGCTGCTAAGCTGAGGAAGTGTGGTCTGGACGATCAGGTAGTGAGGTGAACTGTGAAATAGCTGAAGGAAAGAAGCCAGAGAGTTGTGGTCAATGGGACCGAGTCTAGCTGGAGGCCTCTATCTAGTGGAGTGCCTCAAGGGTCGGTACTGGGACCAGTACTATTCAGTATGTTCATCAATGACTTGGATGAAGGAATGAAACACTGTCAACAAGTTTGCCAATGACACCAAACTGGGAGGAGTGGCTGACATGCCAGAAGGCTGTGCTGCTATCCAGTGAGACCTGGACAGACTGGAGAGTTGGCTGGGGAGAAATTTAGTGAAATATAACAAGGGCAAGTGTAGAGTCTTACATCTGGGCAAGAACGACCCCAGGTACCAATATAAGTTGGGCAACGACCTATTAGAGACCAGTGTAGGGGAAAGGGACCTGGGGGTCTTAGTGGACAGCAGGATGACCACGAGCCAGCACTGTGCCCTTGTGGCCAGGAAGGCCAATGGCATCCTGGGGTGTATTAGAAGGGTTGTGGTTAGTAGGTCAAGAGAGGTTCTCCTTCCCCTCTACTCTGCCCTGGTGAGACCGCATCTGGAATATTGTGTCCAGTTCTGGTCCCTCAGTTCAAGAAGGACAGGGAACTGCTTGAGACAGTCCAGCACAGAGCCATGAAGATGATGAAGGGAGTGGAGCATCTCCCTTAAGAGGAAAAGCTGAGGGAGCTGGGTCTCTTTAGCTTGGAGAAGAGGAAACTGAGGAGTGACTTCATTGATGTTTATAAATATGTAAAGGGTGAGTGTCAGGAGGGTGGAGCCAGGCTCTTCTGGGTGACAACCAATGATATGACAAGGGGCAATGGGTGCAAACTGGAACAAAGGAGGTTCCACTTAAACATGAGAAGAAACTTCTTCACAGTGAGGGTGACAGAACACTGGAACAGGCTGCCCAGGGAGGTTGTGGAGTCTCCTTCTCTGGAGACATTCAAAACTCGCCTGGAGGCCTTCCTGTGTAACCTGATCTAGGTGTTCCTGCTCTGACAGTGGGATTGGACTAGATGATGTTTCGAGGTGCCTTCCAATCCCTAACATTCTGTGATGCTACGATTCTGTGATTTTGAAGAGCTGAATGTGGTGTCAAAATGTCAAGACATACATCAAGCTACAGATTAAATATTGAGGTTTTGAGCATTTGTTCTGAGATTAAACCTATGAAACAGATAATTTACTTCTGATTATTCTAATCTTTTGATGTTTGCCCAGGCAAAGCTATTTGGAAGATCATTCAGACATTGCTGTCAAAACCCAAGGTTATAGTAAGTTTCACTTCTCATGTGATAAATGGTGTCTTTTCTTTATGGGAAAGGATAATTGCATATAGAAACACTGTAATCTTGAGTTACAATTTGTCAAAAAAAAAATCGTCTATTGGAGTCCATAGCAAATTTTTAAAATGCTTTCACTTTCTCATTGTGCTGCAAAAATCCCTCTGTAGGTACTTGTGGGAAAATGCTGAAGTTGATTAAACAGAAATTCCATCAAATACATAAAGGGTTGAATTGCATTATTTTGATCTAAATCCCAAATAAGTATAAGTGCATTCTTTTGCTGCCCTGACATAGCAGCAGTAATTGAAATTCAAGGTCTGTATTCTGAATTGTTTTCCGGCTCTGCTGTAAGGCTAAGATGTTTGAATGAAGATAGAGTCCTGACTTGACCCTCTGCCCTCTACCTTACCACATTTTACTCATTATTCTGTTTCAATATGCTGGTAAAGGATTCTTCCATCAGCTTTCAGATATCTGAACATTACACATAAAACTGTGCAAGTTCAAATAAAATTAATCTCCAATGTGCCCCTTTATTTTTAATGTAGCAGTTCCTTGCAGAGAAAAATAATGTTTGAGCTATTCTTAAAATCAGTCAGAAGCATCAAAGATTCTTCCCTGAGATTTGTCTGTTGTGGGGTTAACATTTAGAAGAGAAGATTTAAAATCTCTGCTGATTCTGGCTGGCAAAGGATTACGACACAGTCTTTTCCCAGAAATACTGTAGATTGTTCATGTTCTTTTGGCTTTTCTAGGGCATGGTTGAGGACTCCTAAACCTGTTGTTTCTTACAGGATATTGGATTTTGCTAAATTATGTCTTCACCAAGGGCTTTTGTGATATTTTTAGCAGAAGTGAAATAAAAAGAGGTTATTAAAAGGGCAACTAGCAGATGATTTGGCAGCGTTACAGATAAAGCATAAATACCATCTTCTTCCACCATCAGTTCTGCTGTTCGTGTACCTCTAACCTAAATATGTCTGATATTTACCACCAATTCGTTTAATGTTATGAAAAGAAGAGGGGAAAGCAGAGCAATATTTTTGGGGAAAAAAAAATATCACATTTTCTTACATAAAAACTTATTGAAAATTTGGTTGCAGACAACGGTAGACCTCTTGAGGAGATATTAAAGGAATTATATTTTCAAACATCTGGGAATTTATTTATATAAACAAAGGTATTTGTTATGGTTATTAATCAAAATTATTTCTGTGTATAGCTGAAATAGTCTTTAAACTGTCTCTACATTTTATATGGTATATCTAAATTGAATTTTAATAATATAGCTTCAATTAAAAGAGCTTACAAAGCAGTAAAAGAAACAGACTTCTGTCTAGAGCATTGATAGCTGGTGCTTGTTACACAGAAGTTTGAAGAAAAATTGTTATTCACTAAGTATTATCAGATATTTTGGGAAATAACCTGATGAATATGACTTCATTTTACTTTAATTCTTTCTAATGAACTAGCACAGTAGAAAAAAATTGTCTGATTTTCATTTAAAATCTAATTTGTCTTGAGATATTCTTGCTAAACAGAAATGTGTCCTATGAGCATCTGAAATATTTCCAAGAATTCAAATTCCTCCAGGTGTTTTGGATGAAAACACTATCAGCCAGAGTCACCATTGCCCTGAGTCCTCAGTGACATTAACAGCGTATAAGATACCATTAAATTACAATAGAGTTTTCCAGTGGTTTAGCAAACTTCATAAGAGTATGGCAAGAGGCCTCCTTTCTGATGGTGATCTCCTTTGCACCTTGTATGGCCGTCAGATAAGTGACTGAAGAGCAATCCCTGTATAGGATAGCTCAAACAACACAGACTTAGAGAAGGGCTTAGAACAGCTCGATACTAACTAGGAAATCAATAGAAAGAAAAGGATTCCAACACTACCTGGCAGATTTTTTTTTTTCCTTTGGTGAAATTTCAGACTCTATTGTTTAAAAGGATGTTGGATTAGCTATGGCAAAAATAATGTAAAAACCCTGTTGAAGTTTTAGCTATCAGTTTAATAGTATAAATTAATTTAAATGCTAAGATCTGTAATGATTGGCTTTTATTATGTAAACTGATGGATGCTGAAAATTGAATTAGAAGGTAATCAGACAAATTAAAGACTTGGTTTGCAGTACAAAATCAGAATTAGATACAATCTACCAGAAAATATATTAAACTGTTTCCTAGCAAAGATTAATCTGCCTGAATTTTGGATTATCACATTTGCAAAGACGTTACATGCTATTTTGATTTTTAAAAATATGTTTGAGTTCTTCTTGCTGCACTGAAATTTCAGTTTATTTCCTATACCTAGTATTATCTAAGCTTTCTCATATATAATAATGGGTCTAAAAAAATTGTTTTAATATTATTTATCGTAAGGAGAGAAAATTGTCATTAAATCTTGTATTTTCAAATTTGAAAATAATGCATGTTTTGGTGCTACAGAAGTGTATCTTGCAAATTCAGGTCTTCCCAACACCAGAAAACTCCAGGGGTAATAGTAGGAGCAGTAACAAAACAATAAGAAAGAGACAAGCTGAGAAAAGTGATATTTATTAAGGCTGCTTCAAAAAACTGTTCTAAATGCTTATTAGATATATTTTAATAACTGATCACTTCACTTAATGTTCAGAATTTTCCCTGTATGCAATTTTATAGCATTCAACTCTCTATTAGAGAGGGGAGTAAAAGACTCCACGTTTCAGAAATTCGCAATGACAAAATTCTTTGGGGAAAAAAAAAATAAAAAATCTGAGCTTTTTGTATATCCTACTGATATAAAAAAAAAAAAAAAGAACATCCCACAACTCCTGCTTTTTTGTCTTCAGAAAACTTTTCTTTTTAGAAATGGGAAACACAGTGAGCACACATGCTTATTTTCTCCCCTTTTGTTTCTTGTAATATCCTACGTGATGTCAAACGTAGATCTGGATTCGTTCCTGATACCTTAAAATCCCAGATAAAGCTTCTTGCTGCAGTATCACAAGATGCCAACTAGCTTTACTGGAAATGGCATCCTGACATCTTGTGCAGCTGTCTAACTATGCAGAGGGCCAAGATTTTCAGAAGTGACTGATAATTCAGTTGCCAAAATGAAACTTTGTGGGTCAGACAGTGGGTAGAGGCGTATCTTAAAAATCAATATCTAAATTTGTCTGATGTAGCAACTTAAGATCTTTGGAAAGGCTTAGCTTACTATTTAGAGCAAGGAGTGAGCTGTTAGGCAATGATAGAGCCGGTGAGTGTTGTCTTTACCCTACAGAACTTATCCTGTGAGGAGTGTTTGCCAGGTTCCCTGGTCAGATGATACTCTTCTTGTACCATAAAATCATTTGAAAATGCATTGTGAGGTTTCGTATCTTGGAAAAGGCTTCATATAGCCAGATTTATGAATTCAGTTTGAGTGAAGAGTTTTGAAAATCTATTTCCATTCCTCTGTGCCAATATGATTCTGTAGGAAATTACTGAACAGTCGAAGTAATGAAAATGTCATCTCAGGACTGTGCAATCATAACTGTATATCTGATTTCCACTCTAATAAAAACTGAAAAATCAAATTTTCTGTGATTCTATGAAGATCTGAACAATTTTTTCAGGCACAGTGTTGCATTGTGCTATGCATTCAATAGAATATTTGCACAGAGTATTTTTGAAAATGCGGCAACTTCAGTGCAAGCAAACGGACAACTTGTCAGTCACTTCTTCCAAGCTAGTCTAACAGACAACACATGCCAAATGATCCTTCCATGTAATACGAAAAAAAAAGCTCTGTGTGCTCCTAAACATTGTAATTCAAATGTTTAGTAGGCAGGAAAAGTGCTTTTGCAGAAGAACAATAACAACAAAACCCCAGTAACTGCATGTGCTCTAATGTCAATCTTTTCTGTGTAAATTCAGTATGCCAGCTAGGGAAGAAAAAACTTTCAGGAAAGGCACCAGCTGTTTCGCACAGAGGCCACATTTTCAAACCACAGAAGAAAATTTAATTTTAGAAAGAAAATTTGATGTATTAAAGAATTAGCAATGGATTCAGGAATAAGACCATGCAGTAGGAAACTTTCACTTGTCCTACAGAACTAGACTAGGAAATGTCTACCACCTAGGTGAAAGGCATAACAGCAAGTCAGGTGCTTTTCACATGTGGTTGTTCAACAGTTGTGGGAAGAGCCTCCATCACTCCATGGCCTTTAGCCTGTTTGTAAGACCATATGTCTTTAAACAGTACTGACAATTTCAGCTTTTTTTAAAGAAAAATAACAATCCGGCATAGCAAGTCAGCAACTCAAAAATGTTTCTGGTCAGCAATGAACTGTATGTAATGTTTAGATATGCCTAATCTTTCAAGTAAGTCTGTAAACTTCTGCACGACTTAACATCTTAGGGCACGGATGTGTTTTCTGAAGTAGATCTAGTAAAGAACTTTCCGATTATTAATAAGTGTAGATCCTAGGAGTAAATGCATGAAACCATTGTGCCATTAGTGGCATATATTTATAAATAGCTTGTTTGCAAAACTAAGCACAAATTCAGGTTTACAAAAAGAGTTTTGGAAAGCTGAAAAGAATACAACACTAACTATGGAAAAGGAAGCCACTTGTGTCGGTATTTGCAATGCTGGTTTCCCTTCTGCAGTAGAGAATGATGATCTTTTCCATATGATCTGAAAGCTTATAATTACTAATAAGATGGAGATTATGGCCTTTAGTGTGACTTAATTTTTAAATCAAAAGTGTGGTTACCAAGAGTGAAGTTGTGTCCTTGAGGAATGGCTCTGAGAAGTACAAAGTAGAAGATCCCTTATATGCAGGCCCTGATTTTCTTTCACTGTTGTTTTGAGCAAGAACATTTACAGATATAGCTTTATTTCCTCTTGTCACTACAAAAAGTATTTGATTTGTTTCTTCTAGCATAGAGGACCCCAAATCTAACCAGACTCATCACCTCTGTGGATAGTTACTGCATTTGCCATGCAGTAACTTGACTTAACTGTTCCTTTTCTTGCACCAAGCTGGCTGTGCATGTTCTCACTTGATGAGATTGGAAGAAAGAAACACTGGGAATCTGCTCTGTATTACAGAGAAAAGAAAAAGGAGGAATCTGTCACAGCACTGTGGAGAAAGAGTCTAAAACTCATTATGGTCTTGTTCCACCCCCAGTAACAACCAGAAGCCCCTAATGTATGTGAGAGGCCTGGGGAAATCTTTACTGAATATTTAAGGAATTTACTGACCTTCAGATTATAAGAGAATGTCGAGGAAGGGCAAGATCAGGAAGGTGGGTCAGCAGCACTGATACTCTTTTTTATGCTGTAACAGCTGTTGCTATCAAACCAAAACCATTTCCACTCCTCTTATTCCCACTTTGAGCCTGAACCTAATCCTATGGGCTGGCCAGAGTAAATAGTGCATAGATCAGGCAGATTTCATCACAGAGCTTTTAGCAGAGGGCACTTGTGTGAATTACACAACTTGAAATTTCCACAAAAATAATTTATCTCTCTTGAGAGAGATCCACAAAAATAATTTATCTCTAATGATCTACTGGTTTGACTAATGATTTTTTGTGAGGAAAATCTTCTCTTGCCTTCCACCATGAAATAGCCATAGAAGTGTCCTCGTCTTGGAGCACCATAATATATATCTTGCAAAATATTTTCCACCAGTATAAATAAAGACTTTAAACATGTCACTCCTTATTAATATCACAGCATTAGAAACCAGAGACAAAAGGGAGGAGGGCAAAATTGTTGTTGCTTTATTTAGAAACAAAGTATGTGGGGAAAAAAATGTCTCACCACTTACAAAGTACACGGTGATGTCACATTCCACAAAGATTTTGGTGCAAGGAATATAACAGTCTGTATCTGTTAATTTTTATAACACTTAACACTAACTGGAGCAGAAGGAAAATACAGTATGTTCCTTTGCTGCCGTTGTTTGTGGCTAAATATAGAAATCCTATGGAGCCTGTAGGTAAATTGTTGTTATCTAAGGGTTTCTCATTACTCAGTCAAGTCTGCACAGGAAGACAGGGGCATCATACACTGTTGAGATGCCTGATATTTGCTCAAGAGTGTCTAGAAAAGTCTGACCTGAGTTCATTTTTAAGATAAGTTGTCTTCTTCAGTATGTTCACAGCCAAATCAACTATATGACAAAAGGCTTTATAACAGAATGGTGCCTGTATGCACACCAAGACTTCACACATCCTTCTTTCCTTTAAGGAGAAATTTGAATGTTGAGGGAGGAAAAGAGCAGCAGTGTAGTCAAATGCTTTCAGCAGTCTGGATGACTGGGGACCAGAGCTGCAGAAGTAGCCAGTCGCCTGCCATGTACATGTAGCCAAACAGTGACAAGCGATTCTCAGTGCACTGAATGCTGTGTACACAGTGGTGTGCAATCTTAGGTGACATGATTGCTCAAAGGAGAGGGTATCTTGCTGATTTGAATTATAAGCACCTTCTGGCATAGTGTGGTATTGACAAGATAGGCAATTCTGTACCCAGATTGTATACTTGCGCCTATCATCTGTACCTCCTTAGTCAAATGGGTGTTAGGTTTTGCACAAGAAATATTATAATTTTTGTAAGTTTTGTGCGTTGCTTGTTTCAGCTTGTCAGATTTATCCCAGTATGATTTTCAATAGAAATTTTGAGTAACTTAATAAAAAATTTGACACACATATGTAGCAGGTATGAGAACAGATATATTAACAGAATTAACAGGTTCAGATGCTGATATTTAAATTATCAGTGCTTTTAAAATTTTTTTTATTCTGAGAGATCATGAAAAAGTGTGATAGCAGCTGCTGATATCAGGAAGCAGGATGGTATCCAACATATGCACAGATACAAAATATGCAGGACAGAAAGTTCTGTTTGTGTGGAATCTACTTCAGCTGTTTTGAAACATGAGTATGAAGTGGTAAACAGACTGACTATAATCTAATTCACTGTTTGCAGTTCATGACTGATAAATGCTCCTTAATAATCATAAAAGCTGATGGACACTTGAAACATAACACACAATTTTTACTGTGCTTTCTCCAGTTTGTTAAGATTCTCCAATTAACCAAGTTTCAGTCTTGCACTTGAAAGCATACAGTGTGGCTTCTGCATCCAGCATCTTTAAAACCATCAGAACTCGGAGTGGGTTCAGTTTTTAGCTCCTCAATGATATCACTTGCAGGTTATTCAAAGTGTTTCATGAAATGTTCTGTTTTTGTGTAGTTTTAGAAGTGTACCACATGAAGCCAGCTGAACTTTGAGGTTAGATGCTACAAGAAGATGTATGGTACGAACATTGTGGAGACCAGACCATTCAAAAAATACATAATTCTGAAAGAAAAGTGCGTCAAGGAGGAGAGATCTCTAGTTTTTGGGACACATTTGTTAAATGATGGATAACAGCTTCTGAAGACTGGCATAGTGAGGCTGAGTGTAGCTAGGCAATGAAGCTGTTGCAGAGAGATCAAGATACTATTAACTGAAGCACAAAGCAGAACAAGTACAGCCTGTGGTGAGTGAAAGTAAAGAAGGAAACAATGATTTCTAAACTGTGGTGTTAGTCCAGAGAATTTGGGGGTTTGATGCATCTGATAGATGCTCAAAGACAAACTGCATCTTATTAGACTGGTGCAAAACTAACTGCAGTTTTGGACCATGAATTTTAAATCATTATAACTAGGTTCAAACACATCTTTATTAATCAAAACAGGAACCATTACAGTCAACACATTTTTGTCAAAAAAAAAAAAAGTTTGTTTATTCCTGTAGGATAAAAATCTGTGCTTCAGGATTCAATGAACTCTAGGAAAGCATTTTCTGTATCCTTCTGGTTGTGGAAGCGTTTTCCCTGCAAAAAGTTGTCGAGATGCTTGAAGAAGTGGTAGTCCATTGGCAAGAGGTCAGGTGAATATGGTGGATGAAGCAAAACTTCATAGCCCAACTTATTCAACTTTTGAAGCGTTGGTTGTGTGATATACAGTCGGGTGTTGTCGTGGAAAGGAATTGGACCCTTCCTGTTGACCGATGCCAGCTGCAGGCATTGCAGTTTTCAGTGCATAGGGATTTGGTTTTTGGCTAACGTAATTTCCATAGTCTAAAATAAGTATAAAATAAACAGCAAGTAATAAGTCAGTAGCAAAAAAAATATGAAGTGAGAAAAGTGCACTTAAATGATGTATAACATAACCACATTTATTTAAGAATGTATTCCAATGTAAAATAGCAAATTTCAACAACACAAAAACTGCAATTCCTTTTGCACCAACCCTGGGCCCAATTGTATAAGCACCTATACAAGTGTTTTATTTTACATGGATGCTACTGACATTTTTAGGATTTTGACAAATACATATGTTTGCTTTCCCATTTCTACACCAGAAACTGGACACAAACATTGACTAGCAAGCCTCCTGACAGTTCATAGACTGCACATCCTAGGATTTAAATGTGTCAAGTAAAAAAATTTCCCGGTTCTCCAAAGAACTGTATACATTAAGAATTTCTCGTTCCATGATACCTTCAGGAACTGAAAAGTCCAGGCTCTGTTTTCCCCAGCTGCATACACTCCCATGTGAGTGATGATGGGCTCAGCCATTCATGAGATGCAAAGGGAAAGAGTGTTCACGTTACTCTGCCACAAATGTGTTGTATCCTCATGCCTTGCGAAAAGGAGGAATGTGGTAACTGAAGCTCCTCATAGCTGAAAGCTGACTGCCATGCAAACTATTGGTCATGCACTTCAGTTTCTTCAGATGTGCTGGAGTCCTAATGGGGATACTGATTGCTACTACAGACATTTTGGAGATTCTTTTTATGTTACTGTTTTGGGGAAGCTGCTGGGAAAGAAGGTGTCCAGCTCTTCCCAACATTCGAAGTGTTGTGGTGGATCAATCTTTCCTCTTGACTGGGGAGGCACAAATGCAACTTTAGTGAGTGCTACAAGTGCAGGAAAGGCATTGCTTCTTTGGGGGTGACTAGTGCCAGCTAATTTACTGAGTTGGAGAGGGAGAAGAACGGTAATATGATAAAAGCCTAGCTATAGAAGAGAGAAGAATAAGTCCGATTTTTCTCTCTTTATGTTAGTTTAAATTCTCCCTTCCGTTTGTACAAAGAAAGTGGTAGTTTTAATTTCCACACATCCCAACACTTAAAGCATGGAATTTATTAAAAGGGGCTAATTTGGTCTTTGTGTAAATAGTGCTATGAAAATAGTTTAACAAGTTATTTTCATTATTAGTTAGTACTGTTCAGCCAGTCCCTGCTTATTCACAAATTTTGCAAACTTTTTTTCTCTATTTTTTTAAGAGAACAGTGAAAAAACAATTAAATTCAATCTCTGCCTTAACCTCTCCAGGTAGAGAAAAAAATGCAAAAAACATGTCACTTGGGATTGTTGTAAAGTGAGGTTCATAACTGTACCCTGCTCCATGTTTTTTGTATATGAAAGTTACACAAAGGCTGAGAACATTGGGTTGTATGAAAACATTGAGACATATAAACACCATATGTCTAAGCTAAAGTAATTGCCTGCAGGTCATGGAGAAAGCGAGCTGTTCATTCCACGTTAAAAAGGTTAATTGTTTAAGACTTGCAGAATTAGTTGTCCTCCCATTTCTCATTATCAGAGGGAGTAAGAACAACTAGTTTAGAAAGTAAACTTGATATTTAGCGTATGAGATTAGTTACTAGAGAAAAAAGTAGAATTAGTCTACATTTTTTCTGCAATATTATAAAAATTTCTAAGATCAAAATGATCAAAGTTTGTGAGGTTTCTATCCTCTTTGGTGTAAATCTTTCATTATTATTCTGCCTGTAATACTATACTATTTCTTTCAGCTTGTCCCAGGTTTCTTCAGATTGGCTGTGTTCCTGACTGCATGTGAATACAGGTAGAAATTAGGTCCCATATGGTTCTGGACATAACCCAGTACTAAAATCAGAAGGGTTACTTCTAATCTGGGAATTCAAATCCACTCTGTACTCAGAAATCTGGAAGTACTCAGATTCAAAGTTCTTTTTTGGCTGGGCTCTACTCAACATCAAAGGTCTAAATGTAACATGACAAGAGGAAGGCAATGCAGAGATAGGAAAGAGTGAGTAGGCAGAATTCCACTCTCTAAGGCCAGGAATAGATTTGCCGTTGTTAGCAGATCTGCCACTAAAGAGAGCGCACAATGCTGTAAATATCACACCATGGCACTATCTGCATCTTACAAAAGATCACACCAGGGCAATAGTGATGTGGTCTCCTCTACTCTGTACACCTCCAGCATTAAAAGCGGGGAGAGTTGCCATCATGCCCCTACATTTATGCTGTGAAAAGAATGCAAGATATTTTTATAGCTGTCTGGGTTCCCTCTTTTCCTCTAGGCATCTTTCCTCAGGCAGCCTTCCAAATGCAAAGCCATCATACAAGCAAAATAAATAAATAAAGTAATTGGATTAGCATTGCATATACAAAACCTAGGAGTTTCAAAGAAACAGGTTGGAAATATGAGGCTTGCATGGCTTGCAGTTTGAAAGGTCAGAGAACAGATAAAACCTGACAGCTAATCTTCAGTGATCACTGAGAATGTTCTAAACCTGCCTCTTAACGCTTTAATTTTCAAAAGCATATAAAAGAGTCAATAATTGCTATAAATTTTGGGAAATTGAAGTTATTTGATTAATCTTTTTTTTTTCTTTAATGATGCTTCGTTCGAGATCAGGCTATTCTAATCCATATGTTTTTCAGGCACGTAGAGTGAAACAGTTTCACAGAGTTCTCTGAAATGAAATGGGTAGGAACAAAGTGATACACATCATTGATTTGGTGGAAGCCCACTGGCATTGGTCAGATTACTTTTAACAGAATTAGAACCAAGGAATAATTTTAGAGGTCAAAACAAGCATTTGTTCAAGCACAGATTTGCTGGGAAGTACGCATTGGTGTTCCTGTCCTCTCTTAGCTTCTACCCATGACTCTTCTCCAAGAGCACTGGAACTTCTGAAACTCTAGTGAAGAATTTTTCCAACTTATTTCTGTGAGGAACCATAGTGCTGTACTGTTCTGTGAACACCACCAGTATTGCCAGCACTAGGACTACAAGAGATTGGCCAGCTGATTCAAAGTAGGGTTTCCACTCTCATCACATCTCTGAACACAAACACATGCTCTTTTGACGTGATTCACAAGGTTCCTGTGAGGTATAGTTCCCCAACCTCATTTTTTTTTTTTTTTTTTTCCTGGAGCAATACAAAAAACCAGTCAGATAAAAAGAGTATCTTTGTAAAGACAGTGGGAATATAGAAGGAACCTCCAACATGAAGAGATAGGTGAGCAGTAGACAACAATAAGCTAGTAGAATAAGCTAGAATGGGAAGTAGAATGGTAATAGTACTACAAAAGCAGATGATTTGGGTGTATACAACAAGAAGTGGAGAGGATGGTATGTGTCTTAGGAAGGCCAGAGTAAGAGGAATGCCAGCATTTAAGATACTGCCACAAAAGAAAAAGGAAAATTCTGACAAGTATGAGTAGAAACCACAGAGAAAGAATGACAAGTTTAATTTGGAAGGAAAAGACAAGAAAGCTAAATATTTCTAGAAAGCCTTTGTTATTATTATTTGAAGTACCTGAGTTGCAGATGGTAATGCTATAGAGTTAATCCTACTTTGCATCTTTCATCATGTAGAACCTTTGTGGTACTCAATGCTTCAATCTGACACTGGGAAACAAGGAACACACATTTTGCTGCTGAGCCCAGTCCTTCTGTTTATACTGAATATTGTCAATTTTTGTATTTATATGCTGGTTTTATGCACTGCTGTACAGTCATACCAGAAACTTCATGGTAAACTCATAAGCAACATGAAGAAGATCTGGTAGTATCTCTTGTGTGAGGTATCATTCATATGATAAAAGAAATTTGTTATTCTCCTTCCCTCCTTCCCTCCTTCTTCCCCTCCTTCCTCCCCTCCTTCTCTCCTTCCCTCCTTCCCTCCTTCCTTCCGTAGAACTTTACATCATATATACCCTGAAAACTCAAGACTTGCATGTTTCCACATACACATATCTAACAAGGACTACCTGATTGAGGCAAGAAAGGAAGACAATGAGAATCCAATATTTGAGTCCTGATAGACTTTGATACTTATAGAAGAATGACCAACTTGTTTCTTGAGGGACAGAAGATCATCAACAAAAGGAGGATGGATGCAGAAAAAAGACAGAAGACAGTCAGAAACTTAAGACGTGGACATACATCACAGGCATTACACAGGTAGTATTGCTTCACCAGCAGAGACAAGAAGAAACATAGGTAGATTCAAGACTTTCTGCAGAAGTATTCATTAAGCTGGAAAGACAAAAGGAGAGAAGGTATGATCTTGCAGACTGCAGGGCGAGAAAACACATGACTGAGGGAGATAATAGGAGGAATAAAGTATGTTGGTAGATTAAAGAGTACAGAACTGATTAGTTGAGACTTGTAATGTTGCACATGGCATTACTGCAGGCAAAATACAAAGGAGAGAGCAATTTCTTGAAGGATATGATCAACAAGTTGGGATTTTCTCAGATTTTTAACTTAGAAAGTGCTATGTCATTCTTGTGTCAGGGAAGACATCACAGAGTGTAGTTATGCCAGCCTCCTCAGTAAAATAGTGAAAGATACTGTGCCAGAGTGTTGTGGCTTAACCCCAGTAGGCAGCTCAGCCCTACACAGCTGCCTACTCACTCACCCCAGTGGGATGGGGGAGAGAATCAGAAGTGTAAAAGTGAGCAAACTTGCATGTTAAGATAAAGACAGTTTAATAGGCAAAGCAAACCTGTGCATGCAAGCAAAGCAAAGTAGGTATTATAATTCACTACTTCTCACCGGCAGGCAGGTGTTTCACCATTTCCAAGGAAGCAAGGCTTCATCATGTATAACAGTTACTTGGGAAGACAAACACCATAACTCCAAATGTCCCTTCCTTCCTCCTTCTTTCCTCAGATTTTTAATACTGAGCACAATGCCATATAGCATGGGACACCCCTTTAGTCAGTTGTGGTCAGCTGTCCTGGCTGTGTCCCCTTCTAAATTCTTGTGCAACCACAGCCTAATTGTTGCCAGTGTGAACATGAGAAACAGAGAAGGCCTTGATGTTGTGCAAACATTGTTCAGCAATAGTGAAAACACTAGTGTGTTATCAACACCCTTTTTGTCACTAATCCAAAACACAGCACCATAAAAATCAGCATACTGAGGAAATGCAGTACCTTCTGGAATGAATTAATGTGCAAGAAATGTAATGACTTCATTTAACATAAGCTCTTTTTTTTGTACTGCCTCAGCTTTGGGAAGTGTGGATGAGGGGCAGGGTGTGTGTGGAAAGAGTCTCTATATATTATCTTTTTACTGCAAAAAATGAGAATTTATTGAAATTTAACCAGGCAAACAAAGGATGAGGAGACCAAACCTAAACATCTGCATGTGCAAGCAAGGTGTGACGATAGTCTGCCCTTACTTTTTGTGTGTGCTTTTTTGGTTATCTGTGGAGAGCTCTCTGTCGCACCGCTGGAGCTTCCTTTTCGATATGGTTCTGGAAATGCCATCATCAATACTGCCAGCTGAGGTGAAGCGATTGTCACACGATGGGGGAAATGGCTGAAGCAAAACCAGCCCCCTAGCAATCCTCCCCTCTGTGCTTGCCTTCAGGGCTGCCTTGGATGAGTGTTCAAAGATTATATAACCTGGCATCAGCTCTTTAGGCTGGTTTGTGAGCCTACAGTATCTGCTATAGCTTGCTCTGCATAAAATAGATTTGTTTGTTCAGAGTTGTTTAAATACTGCTGTCAGAATGTAGCCTCTCTCAGAAGTCAGGCATCATCAAAAGTTCACATTTTTTCTAATTAAAACAGTATGCAATAATTAAATGGTATATGTCTGTGTTTAACTTCGAGAAGGCTAAATATTTAGCAAGCCTCCTAAAGCAGGATTAGATTGCAGACCAGCTCAGACAATGCTTCCAGGCATTGGGGATGTACTGCAGAATCAGTTTAATAAACTCTGATTAGATTATTTTCTCTGGTCAATTTGAAACATACTGGCCATGGGATAAATCATCTTTTTATCTCACTACACTGCTCTTTTTCTTTGCTGAATCATATTTTAAAAGCATTAAACATATATTTTAATCATCTATGTACGTACAGATGCAAAGAAGCATAACCTTATGAATCCCCTGTTGTTTCAGTGTAGTTTGATATTATAACCCAGCCTAAAGGATCCACCCATTGCTTGAGAAGCTTGTAGTCAGTTGCTTCCCTTCTTAGTACGTTATCTCCCTTTTTCCCCTACATAAATGATGTTGTTAGCATTACAAAACAAAACCAAAACAAAACCAGGCTTGTATTTCTTATCCTGATCTGTCAAGACAACAGCTTATGTACTGAAAACAGTGATAACATCAGATGTTTTATGACAAATTACCAGTTTGAGAAGGGTGTTGAATTGTAGTCATTTGGAAAAACATGTACATGGATCTGAATATCTTTAAACTTGATTTATTGTATGCTATGTTGAACAAATACAGAGTTATTCAGAACATCTGAATCTAGAACTCCGTTCAATTTTCAGTGCTTGCAGTAACAGAGTTTACACTGTGTTAGTCTTGTATCTAATGCCATGACTGGTAGAAGAGATATTTAAGTATTTAAGTCAACATGAAATATGCCTTCCTCTGGCCTCTTTCTATGATGCTGAGTTATGCCAACAAACCTTAGCAACCAGCTCAGCTCCTTAAAAATGCATTACTCCAGCCTGGTTTGCCTTTCAACCAGTCTGTGTCCAATCACTTCTCCAAGCTGTTATCTGGTCTGGAGCTTCTCTGCTGATGTGAAATTTGGCTGCATTGTGTACATTTGTATTCCATTGTCCATTGGAATCAAGAAACATTTCACCTTCTTCCAAGGTTATTGTCTTTATATAGTACTGTATTAAGAAATGAATGGGTGTAGGTGTTCCCCGTGGACTCTGGAATTACATTCTCTAAAACTATTTGTAGTACCTAAAGGTGATAAGCATATACAGTACCCAGCCCAGAGGCCATCTTCTATGTCAAGCACCAATCCTATCAAATGCTGATCAAGTTTCTGTTTCACTGTCTTAAGCTCTGAGCAAGGGTTTTCAGTGGTTTGCATACTCATTTCAGTGAAACAGTCTAGAATGAATATCAAGGGGAAAAAAATGTGTTATTACTGACTACTGTCACAAGAATGAAGAGTTATAGAAAATAAAGAGAAAAAATAAAATCAAATATTTCCAGAGTTCAAATTTAAATATACGGTTATATTAATAGTATTTTCATGCTTGTTTGAAGTTTATTTCATTAAGATGGTAGTTTAAAACATTATGTTCATGTGGTCTGTGTGTTCATACATTATTCTAGTTTATTTTCTGCTAATCTAATTAATATATAGACACATCTAGCTCAAATTATATTTATGTATTGTTTTAAAATACCCGGACAATGTATGATTACAGAAAGGAGAGGAAGAGCAGCAAAATCTTCTCCTCATATTTTCTGAAGTAGCTGCAAGGACCAGACATGGAGCCCTGACACACTCTGTTAGTACTGTCTAAAATTCAATGAAAAACACAGACTGCAGTACTCATGTGGTGCTTTGTTAAATAAGTTTTCTGCAAATTTCTCAGTGAGCACTAGCTGCCATTGGTAGCTGGCACACAGAAAATGCAAGATGTATCTCTAGCTTCTACATGTGGCTATAACAGCCCAGGCATATGTACAGCTTGAAAGCCTGAGATGCCTACTCTGACAAACCATGTTTCCTTAGTTTCCTCCAGAAAATTCAGTCTCCTGTTAAATCTTACAAAAATTAAATACTGATGCACTTCAGAACCTGGATTGGTGGGGTTTGTCTGATTGATAGTAAAATGTAACTAGACGCTGTTAAAACTTGGTTAAACCTCACAAACCAACTCACTCAGCAAAACATGTTAAAATAAACTGGTTAGGAGCCAGAAGAGATGAGACAGGATTATTTAAATCTAATATGTGTTAGAATACAGCTTAAGTCCTCTGACCCTAATCACTTTCCACCGGAGTACATCAAATTAGGATCCTGGGACAATTTACGTAGGAGTGTATGTACTAGCTTTGCCCTAGGGAAGAATTCATGCCCTTTAATAATAAGTGAAAAAACACGGATGGCCTCATATTAGTTCCAGAGGCAATCTATATGCATGAGAAAGCCCAGCATACAAATTGCAGTGCTGATTCTGATCTTTAAGTAAGTGCAGTTGCAGTGAATGATGAGATGTGCTGCACCTTTAACAGCCTCTGTTGCTACTCTTTTACATTCACACATTAAGTTAACCTTATATAACAGTAATTACTGTATAGTTAGTAAGCTTTCTTTTTCTTTAGGTATTCTCCTAGATTAATATTCGCCTTCAAATCTACATTCCTCAGCTAACGCACTGAAAAAAGCTGAGTTGGGCCTGGATAACATGATCCTGTCTGCAGTGCTGTGCATTGTTAGAGAAATTTCAGTCAAGATTTTGAGCAGGTCATGGCAATGACATTGCCTTAATGGGGGAACTGAAAGTCTCAGGAGAGTTGTGACATGGCAGTACTCAGAGACGCTTTGGACCTCTCCCATTGCACCTGTTACTGTGAATAACCGGATGCCTTGAAGTAACCAGAGAAGATCAGCAGTGCTGACACCTGGGATTGTTTTTTGGCATGGATGTATTTGTTCCTGTTTCTCTCAGCATGATGAGGACAACTAGGTGGGTTGGGGGTAAAGCAGAATAAATGTGATTTTTTTTCATTTTTCTTTTACTTGGTTTTCCAACTTTTCATGATTCCTTTATTTTTTCTTGGGATGTTCAGAATAACCCAGTTCTCAAAGCAAGACTGTGTGCAGTTTGCCATCAAATCACTTGCAAAGCACCACATTTCTGATAATTTCTGCCTTCAGCTACATTTTTTTCTCTAAGCTCAGTTCTTATTTTCATGAGGCTCAGAGCAGCAGCACCAAATGTGGGGTCTATGAGTTTCTTATGGAAATTTTATGCAGAAGTAGCGATCAGTATCATATAGGTACAAAACAGCAGTCTTCAACATTTTAACATGTTCAATAGAGACAATCACAGAAAACTAGTCAGATAAGCAAACAATTAGATATACAAGGATAGATCCTTAAGCACCTCCTGGCTGCTTTTAACCTGTTCTATATCACAGCAGTCAAGGCAGCTAGCTTCTGTATAGGTACGAATAATCTATAAAGCACACTAAAGACAGGAAAACAGTAGAAATAGCCATTACCTGTATCTAATATATCTACATAAGATTTACAAGTATATAGCTTAAAAAAAAGTAGAGTAAAGGGAGAATATGTCATCTGTTATGATGCTGATAGAAAGAATTCAAGATGACTTTCAGTGCAATGAAGTCATCAACAAGAAATATATGCTTAGAAGACTAACACGTACGTGATATTTTATGGTGGTGTTATTTCCAACAGATAGCAGCCAAACGTTTCTGCAGTCTTTGACTCCTTCCAAATTAGATCGAGTTTTTCATTGGAGACATGTTTTTAAAAAACAAGTACAGCTGTAACAGTCTGTTTTGTAGGTTAACATTTTCTGTTATTTTGTCTTAGTCCAGTTTCTTGCAGGGTAGCAGAACTGTAGAAGCAGTTCCGCACTGAAAGCAAAAAGCCAAGAAACTCCTGGCTTTTCACCAGAACTGAAGCATTCTAGAAAGATTTTAACCTGAAATACTGCAGTAGCAGCATTTACTTTTGTGAATGAAAGCTACTATTTCTACATAGGAAGAAATCTCCATCAGCCAGTACATTAAGAACTTTTAAAAAATACTCCGCATTCACTGTCCTCACAAAATCCTTCCATTTTTCAATAATTAAAGTAACATATTTCTCAGTGATTTAAATAATATACCAGCAATGAATAAATCATTTGACCATAAGGCCACATTCGAATTTTTATTTATAGCCTCAAAAGAGAGAAAAATGTTTACCCTAATCTGTATCTCCTGTTGTTTGGTGGTTCTCACTAGGCATAGCTGAGGCTGTGACTTTGAACTGACTCTAGATCAAAATTTGTGTTTGCTTTGGGACTTATACTGGAATTATTACCAGAATGAACCATAGTATCATGAGAACGATTGTAACTAATGTCAATCATCTTTTTCAGAATTCTGACTCATTGCAATACAACTCCTCTTCTGAAAGCAAGAAATCCTTCACAGACAATGAAATTAAACTTCAGTTAAATGTAATTCAGACTTGTGAATAACCATGGAAAGCTGCTGAAGTTTCTGCTGCGGTTGCTGCTACCGTTCATCTCCAGCCATTCAGAGTAATTCTTTTAGCAACTAAAAAATAATACAAGGATTATTGTGGTCTCTTTACAGGGCTGAGTAAAGGCCTTTTCCAGGACTGTGGTTTTTGCCTACACATCTCCTCTTCATCTAGGTTCACATCTACAGCACCTGATGAATTGTAGGACAGAAAAGTTTTCACAGGAAATAATTGTCGCGTTGTAGAAAGCTGTAAGGTATAACAGAGACCTTCGCAGATCTAGAATGATCAAGCCCAAGAGATATATTTAATAGTCAGTCTGATAGAAATTTATCTAAGTTCACCATAACCCCAGCAGATAGCCAGATCAAGAGGTCATAGTCTTCTGTCTTTCTTCATTTCCCTTTCAGAATTCTTAAGTTATTAATTCCAAACAGAACAGGTCTGGCTTAGGTTTGCTGACTTTTTTATCTCCCTGTTTTCTGTTTTGAAATTTCAACAACCTTCTTCTCCCTCTTCCATCCTCTTTCCATCTTTGTGGCTAGCTTTATTCACAAGTTCATCATTTTTGTAGAATCAAAGAATCATTTTGGTTCCAAGAGACCCTCAATACCATAGGGTACAACCGCTGACCTAACTCTGGCACTTAGTGACTCCATCATTTCCCCGGGCAACCTGTTCCAGTGCTTGACAACTGTTTCTGTGAAGAATTTTTTCCTAATATCCAATCTAAACCTCCCCTGGAGCCCAGTCCTACATGATAATCATATATGGCAACACCGAGAAGCAAAATATATAGCTGTGTAGAGGATGTGCATCTACTTTCATTATTGGCCTATATTTTAAAAGCATAATTTCTTTCTAATGGGAAAACATTTGCTGGATAATTGAATTATATTTATTTAAATAAAGTAAAATACAACATTTTAATGTTAGAAATAAACCTTTTGTCTCCTCCTCTATTAATTGCTTGTATTTATCTGACTTAGTAGGTGAGGTGAGATGTTCTAAATCTTATAAATTCCCCATTGTCCATAAAGTTATCTTGGATGTATAAAGAAAGCAAAACAGATACTGTGTCTTAAAATAGTAACTTATCACTATAGCACAGCTGGAAAATATTCATGGCTGCTCTGTTGCAGTGTAAAAAGAGAGAGAAGGAGAGAGAAAACGATCAGTTTGTTTATTCAAGCTGCTAGAAATCACAACCCTGCTGTTTTCAGACTGTCCCTTCCTTCAGTCAGAGTGACTGGCAGTTGCAAACACATATTCTTTCCTTTCAAAATCCAGACATGGGCACCCTGGCTAGTACTGCTTGCTGACATGTAGAAATTATCCAGGAATACAATGTTATTTATAGCAATGTGAATTTTCATTAAAAATGTGAACACTTTCAAGCCAAAGAGCAGAGTAGCTGTGTTCTCACAAAGCCATTACACATGCCAGAAACAGAATTTTAATTTTTAATCTTTGCATTTTTGCTGTTTAATTGAAAATTGTTTTTCATAATTACTCAGAGTTTTCAAAAATCAAGGAAGCACATTGTGATTGTAATGCATCTGTAAATTAATACATTATTATTGACACGGTATATAAGCTTATCTTCAGTGTGCCTTAGAGTTATAAGCAGTGCCTGGAAATAAGCAAGTGCACAAGTGATATGATCAAAGACCGGCATAAGAGCACCCGCAGGACCACGGCCCTTCAGTGAGATAAAGCTGATCAAAAGTAGCCATCCCAGAACAGCACTAGTCTTCCTTACTGCAACTCTCACATTTTTAACGATGTACACTGTAGCAGAGAATGATGGGAGGTGAAATTATTTCTCCTCTAATATTTTTATACCTTGCAATGCGTTAAAACCTATTGCTAAGAATTTGTGCATCTAAAAACTTCATCCACCTACTTTGCAGATGCCAGATAAACAACTCTGCTCACTGGCTGAGGACTTGCAGGAAGTGGAGAAGCAGGCAACAGGTAGAAAGTTCACACCCTTCTAGCCAATCACTTTCACTAATGCATGGTATGTTTAAGAAATCCTTTTACCATAAGCTTGCTTGACACAACCTTAAGACTCATTACTAATCCCTCTGAAGGGTTTTTTTCTTCACTGTCTAATGAAAGAACTCAAGGAAGTGTACTGAGCAAATTAAAAAAATGAGGCAGGCTGAGGGAAGCAGGACAGAAAATCACTGATGAAATACAGGGCCTCAAGAGACTTTCAAGTGGGATGATTCACGAGGTAGTGGAAATGGTTGTTTAAAGCATAAGAATAAAGATGGGTTATGGAACTCCATGTTTTATTACCCAAGTGCAGCTACAGCACCATCTGCTTGTAGTACTCTTCCTGCGTTTTGGAAAAAGACTAGCTCTGGTTCCCAATGCATTGGCACATGTCCTCCTGTTCCAAATGGAAATTTCCACTTCTTCTTTCAGTTGAGCTACACCGATTTGCTTTTTTGAGAAGTTTCCACGCACAAAAAGCTAAGAACCACATTCCTTCATTTGCACAAAATCAGTACTATTGAGTAATAAATTCCAGAACCTCTTCTGCCATCATTAATACTTTAACTGCCCTTAAAAAATGTTGTTTCTTCCTAGTAACTAAGAAACATTCTGGCTATGAAAAGTGAGCAAATTATTGATGGTTGTTTAAGGCTGTAGGTTTGTCATAACTGCTTAGCAAGGTAAAGGAGATGGCTACAGAAAGGAAGTCACAATTTTGAGATTATATATTGTGATCCAAGTGACACAAATGATCAAACGAGGGCAGTAAGAGTTTGCAACTCCAGACTTTAAGGCACATTTTTGCAGAATTGAAGGTGGGTAAGGTTGAGCCACCATTAGATGACATAGTGGTGATATCTAAGAAAAATGTCAAGACAAATTTAGAAAGGCTAGGGTGTATCTGAAAAATGTCCCACACAAGTTACTGTTAGCATGAAAAATACTCAGATAAGAGACACTCAAATGCTGATTTCAATATTTGTTGTGGACTCAAGTTTAAATAGTCAACAAAAACCCCACAATGGCTTCCTGCTTGCTTTTCTCCAATGTCAAAGATGAAAACCTGTACCTAAGTGTAGTTAATAATTTTTTTTAAAAATAGCTTACTGAAAGCATTGAAGACTGCCTAGAGTATGACACTCTAGAACTACCAAAAATGCAACTCCGGGAATGAGCAACACTCAGAAAATGGTCATAATTAGCCTCAGTATAAAATTTAAGGATTCATTCATGTTTTCTTCTATCCTTTCAGATGCATCTGTTACACCGTTATTAACTCCTTTTGGATTTCTTTCTGTTGCTTCAGTCTTTGTGTTGGTGTTTTTTTTAAAGTGGGGGACATTTTTCAAAAACAAACAAACAAAATCTTTACTTCCTGTCTTTTTTCCAATTCTGTTGACATTTCCTATAGAAACAAGAAGAGTATAGATTTTTCAGGACACTATGATATTACATGCTTACCATGAAAAATGTGGATTTTTGGGGGTGATTTTTTTCTTAAAAAAAAATGGAAAATGTGTAAGAAACCTTCTGGAGAGACTGTAATTGACATGCTGGTTAAATCCAAATGTAGAAAAGGGCAATAGTGGCCAATGAGGTTAAGCAGAGATCTAAAGATTAGTGGAAGCAATAAACAGAAGGATTCTAAAAATGAAAAAAAAAAAAAAAAATAGAGGGTCTGGGAAGAAGAAAGATTTAAGAACTATAGAGTAAAGAGAACAAAAATCTGTATTGCAACTTCAGCTACAGATAATGTTTCAGTACATGTTCATAAGTCATCAGAATACATACTTTAAATAAAAACAAAAGGCTCAAGGACTAGTAGCTGACTAAAAGTAGAAACAAAAAATACAGCCAGTTTTATAAAATGATGCATTTACTGAAGCCATTTTTATATTTAAAACAGTAAATACAGGTAGTAATAAAAAGCCAGAGATCAGCTTGAAGGGAATACTGGAAGTTAACACAATATTATAATACAGAATTGGTAAAAGAAAAATACTAATAAAAAATAGTTATATGAGGTTTAAGTGAAGTTCAGAAGTTTGATATATCACAGAAGATTTAAGTGGAAGAAAATGAGATCTAAAACATATTTTACAGCTTTAGTTTCTGTTTTCTTTTAGGGTTTTCCTCTTTTAAATTATCATGATTTTGAGCAATTTTTAATTCAGCAATTTAAGCTTCTGAAAAATACAGTACATTCAAAATCAAAAACATGTATAAAAGATGGTGCTTTTTCTTCAGAGTTGACTTAAGATTACAGAACCAAATTCACGGTTACACAAACTTATTATTCTATTAACTTATTCCATTAACTTATTAGTCCATTATTCTCTTCTATTTTTGTAACACATTGTCTCTTTCACACCAGTGTGCAAATGAATTTTGCTCACAGACAGAAGTGTAAGGATGTAAGAATAGAGAAGAAGACAAATAGGAGACAACTTTTCTGTTCTCAGATTGTGCTGAGTGCTGAATTAGTGAGCACTGATGCTGAATTAGTGAGCTGATTAAGTGGGTTCATTATATTCTCAAGAAAGCAAATTAACCTTTCTTTAGTAGATACAAATTGCAATTTTGCTTTTTGCACCAGTCCTGTTTTGGAAGTAAATACAATATATTTTCACTCCTGTGAGTAGGATGCTTCTGATTTTAACACACAAAAAAAGGTTAGGAAAAGCAGTCTTGCTGAGCATCATGCACTGCTGCCAAGGCTGTTCCAAATCTATGACCTTGAATGATCAGCTTATGGCCTACTTTTCAATGTGTCCCTTCGTAATACAAATAAGAGTGTCTAGACTATAAGAGCTGGATGACTTGTCCTTTTCCGTGCATGCATGTGCATGTGCACACGCACAGAGTGGATGAAATTTCAGTCTTCTGTAGAGACGTGTATTTTACTGACCTAAGTGTTCTACAAATGTACAACAGGGAACGTGGCCGCATTTTTTTTTCTTCTTAAAAAAGCCACCACAGTAAAAAGCTCTTTATTTTTTGTGATAAAAGCTAGTCCTTAATTTAAAACATAGCAAGTAAGTTGAAGAATATCTTTAAAACAATCTCCTGTATTATTTAGCTTTCTATTATTTCATAACTCAAAGTGCAGAAATCTTGCTAGTATTAAAATCAGCATTCAGCCTTATGGTGTATAAGAAAGCAAAACTGTTTGTAATACTTTCTCTGACTGACAGCTGACCCAGATTTTTTTACCTTTTAGCTATTTATGCAGCTTATGAAAGGAACTCCTTTGTTTGTCTCAAGTTGAGGACCAACTTCAAGTGAAATTCCCATGCAGGTCCACTTTTTCTTCATGCAGGTACAATTATACATACTCAAATGGAATCAAGTTGTTTGTGTCCCTGTTTGAGTAAAGGTTTCTGGAGTTGTGCAATAATGTTCACAAGAACCCATATCTTACAATCCTGGTATGACAGCTACAGAGTCCTCTCTTTTAGCCACTTGTCCTACTTATACTTTAATATCTTTTCACACCATCTCTCACAGGACCATGCAAAATTTTCAAAATTGCCTAGTTTTGTGCTGGCCCTGAGAGCATAGTATCAATATTTAATTTCCCCAAATCAATTCATTTCTCTGCTTTGGATAGCACAGTGGTTGATAACTGCTTCATTCATGTTTAAAAGGCAATTCTTGTACCATTTTTTCACTTCAAGGAAGGTTATATAAGAGGGTAAAAAATGACATGAAGAAAATAGGTTTTGTCCAAAGTGAAAACTTGAAAACCTGGGGGTCAAATGTAGCAGAAAGGGATGTCGAAGGAGTCAAGAATGAGAATCTAAAGGACAGACGGAGAAAGAACATTGTGAAACACTGTTCCAAGGGAAGCATGAGACATAGAAAGAAGCCCAGCAGAGCAAAAATGAAGACTTCAGAGGCATAAGCAATCAGCTTGGTTGATCTCAGTTACTAAACTTGAGATGTCTGAGACATCTTGATGTTTACGCAGAAAACTAGTTAACAACATTGGTGATGTCAATTTCATTGGCATGACAGGAGAAGGCAAAAGTAATTTTGCTTCTGAAACTTCCTAACCTATGATTCACTGACATCCGTTTATGTAGGTCATATTGCTGCTGTGGACATTTCATCAGTTCTAGGTACTACATCACCTCTCAATAAAGATAGAACAAGTACAAAGATTTTAATCTGATTACAAACCATTTAGTAGATTAAATTGTAAAATTATAAGAAATAATTAAGGGTAAAAAAATATCACAGAAACACAGAGTCACAGAACAGTTGAGGTTGGAAGAGACCTCTGGAGATCATCTAATCCAACCCACCTGCTAAAGCAGGTTCACCTGCACAGGAATGTGTCCAGGTGGGTTTTGAATGTCTCCACAGGAGACTCCACAACTTCTCTGGGCAGCCTGTTCCACTACTCTGTCACCCTCAAAGTAAAGAAGTTTCTCCTCATGTTCAGATGGAAACTCTTTATGTCTTAGTCTGTGCCTGTTGCCTCTCATGCTATTGTTGGGCACTACTGAAAAGAGTCTAGTCCCATCCTCTTGACATCAAACCTTGCTATATTTATAAGCATTGATGAGATCCCCTCAGCCTTTTCTTCTCCAGGCTGAACAGACCCAGCTCTCTCAGTCTCTCCTCATAAGAAAGATGCTCTAGGCCCCTAATCATCTTTGTAGCCCGCCAATGGACTCTCTCCAGTACTCCAGATGTGGCCTCACCAGGGCAGAGTAGAGGAGGAGGATAACCTCCCTCAACCTGCTGGTCACAATCTTCCTAATTCACCCTAGGATACCATTGGCTTTCTTGGCCACAAGGGCACATTACTGATTCATGGTCAACCTACTGTTGACCAGAACTCCGAAGTCCCACTCTGCAATGCTGCTTTCTAGCAGGTCCATCCCTAACCTGTACTGGTTCCTGTGTTTATTCCTCCCCAAGTGCAGGCCCCTATGCTTACCTTTCTTGAATTTCATCAGGTTCTTCTCTGCCCAGTCCTCCAGCCTGTCCAGATAAAAAAAATTGACCCATTTTAAGTTGGAAGGGGAAGAAACACTGGTCCTACTAATTGATGGAGACTTTGACCAAATCTCCTTTGACAGAAGAAGTCAAACCTATCCTGTCCAATAGGAAAGTACCTAAGCCAGAATTATATGGAAAAATGAAATTCTGAATCAATCCAAAGAAATCTTTTAGTACATCACCTTCAAACACTTTCAAAAAAATATTGGAGAACATATTCTAAGCAGCAAGTATTTGCTTTCCAGCTTTAGATAGCTGTGTCTATCAAAAAGAACTTATTTGTTTCAGGTGTCCATTGTACTGAATGCTAAAATGATTCCACCAGGAGCCATTTAGAACACATCTGCAAACCCATAGTGACTGCAGAATAAAAGAGAGTGAGTATGTTGATTTATTCATCTCTCTGGAATTATTTCTAAAATTATCAATTACTTATTCTGGCATTACTTCGTAAAAACATAAAATCTTTTTTATTACAGCTAAACAGTGGGGATCTTCTGAGGATTTTTCTGTGGTGCAGAAGAAAAACACTTGTGTGAGCAAAGTGTTTTTCCAAAGTTTAATTTGGGAAGCTAACCGAAGAAACTGAAAAATAAGACTAATTATAGTTCATAGTATCATGGTCTGTGGAGGAGGCGGGGCCTGTGCATAAGCATATACATATACGCACACAAAAAGTCATACAGCAGTTAAACGTGTCCCTGAATGTCCCTCTCTAACAGTTGCTAGACTCTTCTTTTCTAGTTTAAGTAAGCTTTTTAAATAAACCATCTCTCTTTGTTTGACCCTCTGAGTTTGCTAGCATTCAAAAGCTTTGAATTATGCACGACTGAAAATAAATGATGTGTTGTTAACTTGAATATAATAATTAATTTATAGAAATATTTAACCTTAAGTTTACTGAAATAGTACATGTCTGCCATCTATGCTGTACTGCAAAGCCTTTCAAAAGGCTTTTCTAGATTATACACTGTAGTTAAAGGTAGTTATGATGGCCCTGGTCTGAAATTTAAAAGCAGCTAAGAAAGAATAATCACTTAGAAATAGTTAGTCTGTGGTTACACTAAAACAATGTACATTTCCATAGGGTTTGACTTTAACATGTGAATTCTAACGTATTTGAAAGGTTTTGTCCAGCTATAATTAGATAAAAATTTTCTGATAATATTCTTTGACAGTGAATTTTATTATAAGACACTTAAAAAATCACCTTACCTTAAGGAATTATTATTTTCATATAAAAACTTAAAGAATAACAAATAAAAATAAATTTCTAGGGCTTGACTTTTAGGTCTTTACTTAAGCTTTTGGATCATATAAAATTTTGGAATGAAGTGTGAAATACTTTTATGGTTCAGGCAGTTATCTAATGTATGTTGATGAGTATTCAAGAAAAGTTTGCTGTATCATCAACATATATGGAAAATCAAATATCAGAGAGAGGAGAAGAGTCATTTCATAAATCCATGTAGGACACACGTATCATCTTTGTTACAGGTCTTTCACCTGACCTCAGAGGCAAAACACATCTGAGACCAGGAAATTAAGATTTTGGTATAACAAACTGTATTTGATAAGAGTTCTTCCACGCTACTTACTTCATTTTAACCCTTCTTTGGGAAAATATAATCCAAACTGAGGGATTTCTTTAATAGCTCCTGATCTCTGGAGTAATTAAAAGTACATCAGCTTTTAAGAAATAACAGTGCAACATCCATCCTTATAAAAAAAAAATGTTTACTGTTGGTGCAATACGTTCCATGTGGCATTTTATATTAAAAAAAAAAAACAAACAAAAACAACTCATGTTTTCTCTCTTTCACTCTTTCAGTCCCAAAATTTTCTGTTCATGCTTTCACAGGGAGATCAACTCTTATTGTAAAGAATTTTTTTTATTTGATTTTAGATAATCTGAACTATTTAGATTACTGTTTTGAACCAACGGTCAGTTCTCTCAGGTAACTGTCTTGGGATATCACTTTATATAAAAAAGTTCTAAACTTAAAAATAGCAAGAAAATATGTCTGCATCTATATATGCATATAATGCATACAGTTCCCTAAATCAGCTCTGCCTAGTTCCAGTTTTTTCTTGAAATTTTGAATACTGCTTTAGTATTCTTTTGCCAGTCCTGTAATGACAAGATACTTGCACTGAAAAGTAGTTTGCAAAAGAGAAGTGGAGAGCAATCCTGGCGTTCTTTTTTTTATGTTAGTGAAAAAATAGCACTGATTTCAGTGTTGTCAAAATAATGCCAAAGTAAACAATATTTGAAAATGAAACTGTATTTGAATTAAACAGTATATTTTTTCTAAATTTGTGAATTTAAATCAAAAAAAATTAAATCCATATAAAGCAGAATAGAATTAAATGATATTTCTGCATGAGGACTTTCTCCATTCATAGGTGTACCAATGTGTTATATGGCACTAAAAATAAACAATGAAGAAATAAATCATGAACTATCAAAGTATTACTGGATTCAGTTTTTTTTAAAAATTGGTTCTTCAGTGTTTACAAATGTTCCAAAGCTAAATAAATGTTAATAATAACCTCAAGGACATTGAGACAGGAAAGCTTCAGAAAGGTGACTCAAAAAAGGGAGGATTTTAATAATATTTAATCTGAAAAACTAGGATAAATTGAGCTTATCCCAATTTGTAAAATCATTTTAAATCTGGTGCACTGGAAGGGCATAATTTAATTTCAAGAGGTCAGGAGTTTGCCTAGATGTGTACACTCTTAAGTATATTTAATAGGTGACCAAGTTTGCAACAAAGAAAGTTTGCACTTACGTGTATTGTAGTAGTGTGGAATACTCCTGATAAGGGTCAGGGCTGAACATGCAATTTTAGATGCAGTTTTGCTAGACTCATACAGATAGCAAATTAATCATATGATGCCTGTGTTCATTCTAAAAATGAATCATTCAGCCTCATTTGGAGTGGCTTAAACCAGTTTAAAACAGCTTCCCTTTTTTTTCCTGCAACTACATTTAATTAAAGTACAGTTCTCAGTGAGTTTCTTACAGATACCTCTTACAGGTATTTGAGTAAAAGATTTGGCCTCCTGAGAAGTAGGCTGTTCTTAGGGATGACTTTCTAGACTAGAGTTACAGTCAAGGTCTCTGGCAAGATGTTATATAACCTTTTTCTTGGCATGTTCAAAATGTATTAATCCTTTAAAGAAATGTAACAGCCAGTGTTTTGAAGATCCCAGCAAAAACTAAGATTCAAAGAGTCAGTCTACAATTGAGCCGGGCACACTTTATTTACAGCTCACTCACAGAGGTGAACCGAAGTGAATCAAGGAAGTTGAATAACTGACAACAAACATTAAATTTTTACTTGATGCAAGACTGACCTTTTTTCAGATTTGTTCACGATTGTCTTTGATTAATCTCTGTTAACTTTCATAAACTTTTAGGGTACAGATGAAAGGAGGACAGGTTTTCATTTCCACTATTGAGATGGTTCTTTGTTCTGCTTTTAGAATGTAATTATTTGTATTGTGTTTCTGAAATATTTCTTTTCCATTAAGAAGGCAGAGGGGGTGATACTAGAGCATTGGTTTTAGTTAATCAGAAACTTTGTTAGATTCCACAGCCTAACAGAGATCTGATTCAAATCCTGCATATTCCTGTGTAAGGCACTATGTTGTCAGATTCACTCTCTTTTTTTTTCTTTTAACTCTGATGATACATAATCCTTTTAACTTGTGACAGAAATTCAAGATCTAAACACAGGTATTAATAAATGGAAATGTCAATATGTGTTTTTGTTCAATTCATTGTTCAGACAGGCCCTATAGTAAGTTCTGTCAGAGATAATAAATTTGCCATATTTCTCTAGATTTTTCTCCTCAAATGCCCCTTCCCTTGCCTGCAATACATAGCACATTCTCAGCTTGCAGCAGCTTCTACCACACCAAAAGTTAATCAAAAAACATATGTTACCTGTACTGTTGTAAGCAACAGAAAGAATATGAGGGCCTTTCTACTTTTGCCGTCAGGCACAGGCTTAGATGGGATAGATCTGAAGTTGCTTAAACTTGCTACAGGCATTTTTTCCAAACAGCTAGCATCTGTTTCCAATGAACCATTTTATCAAGGTATTATTTCACTGGAGTGTGAAGTGGCAAAAGTTATATTCATATAAGCTGTTCAGTTGTAAATGTTAAGTATGGTTAGGCTTTTATTGTTATTTTATTTTATGCATAATTACAAGTTAAATTATCTAACATCTACATCACAGAATTCTTACAATTTGTTCCCTACAAAGTTATGAAAAACTTTCTCTTGATGGAAGAAACTTGGCTTAACGGAATGATCCAGATTTCAAATTCTGAGATATTCTTCCAAAAGTGCCTATATGCAAACTACTTACTAAAGAAGGGAATGCATTTTCAGGAAAGATTCTATTTATTGGCTGATTATTGCAGANGACCAAATTTGTAGTTTTTTTTTTTTTTTTTTTTTTTGGAAGAAAGACCAGAAGTGTTTCTTTTATTTAATAGACAAAAAGAAGTTCTGAGCAGGAGACAACTTCTTAGTTTGAAACGTTGCTCTTTGAACATAAATACAGATGTGAAAGGATCAGAAGCAAGCCACATAATGCAGTCTTGTTCTGCCCTGTACCAAAAAAACCCCAGTGCTCTAGTTTTCTTGTATAATGTTTCTTTTTCAACTACAATGCAGTCAAGGAAAGCCAGTCATAACTATATTCACACGTGCAATAAGATGTGACTGTTTTCACCGAGAGAAAAAAAATACGTGCTTTCCATCTGACAAAACAGTCTTCTGAAATTTCCTGTTCTGAGACTGAAAAAAGTGCTGTTATAAATGGACAGAAAAGACCTCTAGGACACTTTTTAAAAAATTCTTAATTACTTAATTTCTTACAAGAGGAAAATCATAATTTCTGCTTCTCTCAGATGTCTGGAATTCTCATGTTTAACAATCAGCTGTTATTTTTCCTTTAAACATGAATTGCATCAAACACAACAAAGCTTATATTTTTTCCTACTGCTTATCCTGCTAAAGTGTGTACGGTCAAAGTGGAGTCCAGCACAGCACACAGATGGTATTTCAGCAAGTAGATGCTTACTGTACATGAGCTGATGAGCACATAAGCTGTGATGAGCACAGACTGCTAAAAGTCTGGGTCAGGTCATACTAGAGCCTGCACTGTGGGGAGATAGTGCTGCTTGTCAATGACACATTATCAGTGTCCTTTGGAAAGAGGGAGAGAAGCTAAGACATCTACCTTATGTGTCTAGAGGAGGAAGTTACTGTGCATAAACTCCTCTACATGGAAAAAAAAAAAAGAGTACATGAAGGCTCTTACAGAGAGTGATCTGGAGTATGCTCCTAACATGTTGAAATATGAGTCCAAAACAAATAGACTCCTGGTTTAGCCATAACCAGTGTTTGTCAATATAAATGACTATAAACTGTGGTGAACTAAGTTTGTTTCATAAATAAAAATAAAAGCTAAGCAAAAGTTTTCTAACCTATTTTTGCAAATTCAGCCTTTTTAACATTAGTCAAAAGTCTGGAAATATTACCTGTCCCCCTGAAGAAATAGTACTTTAAAGGAATCTTTCTTTTTCATCCTATCATTTGCTTTTTAAGTGGAACAGCTAGCGAAACTTTGAAAGTGGAACACAGTGGAATTGAGCTGAATAATAAACTAAAATTTGCTTCTAGCCAAAAGAAGTTTTAATTCTTTTTTCTTCTTCTTTCTTCCAAGCTTCCATGTCTCTCGTTCCCTGCAGTTCCCAAAGGACTGAAGATAATGGCCTTCAACACAGACACTGTAGGATGGGTAAGATGTCTGTAATGTATAATTCAGTTTGACTTATCCAGTCCATATTAGAAGAAATGGCACTCTTATCACCTTCTACAAAGAGCTAGCATCATTTCTTGGTTGCAGCTCCTTTTTCACCCCGTGTGTGCTAATCTGCATGGGAGAGAACATTGAAGGGAATGATGAATAGACTGGACTCCTCAGGGGATGAGGATTATTTATGAAGTTACTCCAGTTCAGTGAACAGTGTAATTCACATAGAATTGTGTGACTTAAGCCCAGTGAATTACAAACTTCACTCCAGAACATGATTTGAAACCTGGAGATCAGAGGAAGGCAGTGACAAGGCAATGGGTAAAGCACATTTTCTAATGAACCTTTTCCACCACACACCTAATGAAACTCCAACTCCAAGATTCTCTGTGGAGCTTTCAGCTGACAGATATAATCCACTTTTTCCCGCTATTGCACCATGTCACACAATTGTCTGTGCAGTGACAGGAAAGCTCATTTTTGCTCCTAAGCAAAATACAATGCTCAGTCTTAAAACGTTTACAATTTAAGGGATCACGTGAGAAATTACTGCAGAAAGGATATTCTGCAGAGGATGTTAGTAAATCATCTGACCTGTGAAATTTGTCAGGATCAAAGACAACAGTAGCATTTATCAATTTTAGCATCACCCAGGTTATCTTGCTGTTTGTTTTCATACCATAGCTGTCAAATCAACACCATGGTGCTAGTGGGAACTCTTTTGGTTGTGACTCTAATACTTCAGTCTTATTTCTGTTTCTCGTTCAACTGCTGCTATACAAAAAAGCATGTCATGCTCCTCTATACTTTGTATACTGCAAAGGCAGGTAAGGTTCACAAAATCTATATTATTTAACCTTGTTATTAAGTATTTGTTTACATTCAGTTGATTTCATTTTAATGAGCGTATCACCCTAAACTATTAAGGGAAAAATAAATGAAACAAGCAGGCGCCAGGTTCACAACAAAGACAGTAACTCTTCATAAAATGAGCAGTTATTAGTTAGAAAGTTGCAGTGTATGTAACCTCTAAGCATCTCCCAGTCAGCTAACAAACCAAATCAATCCCAAGTGTGGATGAATTCGGACCCATTGATTCCTCAGGAAAGCATTTAAGAACACTGGCAGTTTGACATGAATTCTGACCATGGAATTGGGCTTCCACTCCTGAACTATGATATTTCCAGCCTCTTGACATCTAGACCATTTAGAACTAGATTAAACCCTATTTTTCCCAGGCAGCTTCCTCACTTGGAGTCTTTCATTTTTCTTTATGTTTTAATTAATTTTTATCATCACTTCCTTTTTTTTGTTGTTTTTTTTTCTGTGAGATGAGAGGAAAGATTGTTTATTTTTTTCATCCCTGTTTCTTTACATTTATGATCTTCTCTCATTTACCAACGGTTGGCCACTTGAGATGATGGCACAGACTGGCTTCTGAGCAGCCAGCCTCAGCCGATACCAGGGCTGAGAGCCTGCAGCTCTCGCCTGTGCACATGGTCTCCTTCTTGACTGATTGCATTAGGGTGGCTGTCAGCACAGACAAAGTGGATGGTTTTCAAAGATCTCTCCTCTATGCAAAGGTGGCTGCAAGAGCACAATCACCCTGAGGACTGGTGGATCTGGGACACACAATATTTTTATTATTTTTTTTTTAAGTATGGACCAGCAAGAAGCTGATGAAAAATTATATAACTGCAAAAATTAAATAAATAAACCCTTGACACAACATATTTTTTTTAAAAGTGTAAAAGTCATCAAATAATGTGCTGATGTTCTCATTCTTAACAAACGTCTGCAGGCTAGAATGCAAGTCTCAAATCCACTCTGTAAAAGTGTAATTTTCTAATTGCTCTTAGCTCTTCCTCAAATTCCCTTCTGCTATAGACACTCAGAAAGCAGAAAACCAGACATCAGAGACTAGAAATGCAGAGATCTGTTGTTACTGCTCTTGCTTGACCAGAAATTCACAATTTTAGCACTTTTGTTACTAATTTATGTCCTTCGTTTCTTTCTCTGGCCTACTTGTTTGTTGCATCTAGCTGATTAGGGTTTGCAATCTCGTTGGCATTCTAATAGATTTTTCCATGGGCACTAGATGAGTGTGCTCTAGAAGTTCCTCAGAAATAATACAAAATTATAACTTGTTAATTAATATGTGTGTCTCAGTGAGTGTACAAACCAGTGCTGGAGTTCTGCTACAATGGATATCATTCAGTTTTTAAATACATAAAAAGAATTAGAGAAACTCTCAGATTATGTACGAAACTCCAGAATTTCAGTAAAAAACCTGTATAGATAAGGTTGAGAAGAAACAAATTCTGTAGTAGGAAGGATTTTGTCAGGAATGCATTTCTATATTTTTACACAACAGATATATAAGTAGCATACCAAAAATAGTAATATCCCTCTTTGTTGTTGGAAATATACAATTTCAGAAAACATAAGTTTGTTTACTCTTTTCTAAATAAGTAAATGCTGACAGAAATATTATATTCACATCTAGTAAAACTGCTCTAATTTCTTTATTGCTTCTATAACTTCCAGCAAAGCAAAAATAAATCTGAGGATTGTTCAATACCTTTCGGACAGACAGGCATGACAAACACATTTTTCAGATATGCAACTTACTGCAATCTCTGTTTTGAATAATGAAATAAAACCTTAAAATTTAAGCATTTTTTTCAGTTGCTTACAGGACATGTTAAAAAGTGTTAAGCCACAAGGTAAAATTCAGATTTCCATTAACTCGAGGACTACCAAAGGTTTCTGACTTCTTGTCAGTTTAGCATTATCATGCTGTTCTCTGGTTTGAAGCCTCTACATTAAGAATGCTTCAAGTCCCTCACTGGCACCCTGTCTTCCACCACAGCTGAGCTCAGGGATTTTTAGTGTCAACGAATTAAACCGAATGTCACACAGATGTCTCGCCTAACAGCTTTGCTCAACGGGGAGCCTAGCAAGCTCCCTTCAGCTGAAATAACCCCACTAAGATCAACACGCAGTTTCAGACATGCACACAGGCAGAAAAGCAAGGTCAAGCAACAAAATACTGAATGATTCACAGTTTTGAGACAAAATTTCATGCCTAATGATGCTGACAGACATTTTTTTTCTCCTACAATGCAAAGAATAATGGTAACTCACCTAATTCAGGCCAAATGCAGTAGTATCTATGTTCATGAAATGAGAAGTTGATAAACCTAAGTAATAGGAGGGACTGGTACCTTTTTTCTTTTTCCTTTTAAATTAGGCTGCAAGGACACTGTGTCTGATGTGACAACCAACCTAATTTCATATCTGAAGTTTGTCTGTTCATTACTATCTAGACAAATGTTAAAAAAATAAGGTTTTTGAACACTCAGTTCTAATGACTATCTTGTTGCATTTTTTACTATTCTAAACATTAATGGCTTTTAGAGTAGCCATGAGGATATAGGATCTATTCAATTGTTTGCAGCAGTCACTTAAGAGTTCATTGCTGTTCAAACTGGTGGTAAGAATTTTACAATTATTGTTTCTATGAACAGAGAGAAGTTAGAGTATGCAGTACCCTGTACAAGACAGCAATAGTAACCTGCATCTTCTGTACAGTGACATTTCATTTAAAGCTCAGAAAATGTTACTGATAATGAAAATAGCTGATAGTTAAGTTCTGTCATTGCCATGCTAGGAGTCCTTAAAAAATCACTCATGGTGATATTTTCACATTATTACACCTATCAGTAAAATTTCCAAAAGACTTTGTACTTTTTTGAAATGTAATTTGCATTTGAAAAATTTCATAGAATTTAAAATCTCCTTGCAATTCAATAATACATATGCTCCTCAGTTACTTGTACCTAAAAATGGAATATGGGATCTTGAGCCAAGTAGATAATTTTGGAATTTTTAATATACAACAAATCTAAGCACCAAATACATTTTTTTAGAAGGATAACTATTGATATAGAACGTCGTATTTGTCCACTACTTTTGAAAATACTAGCCTCTTCCCTCTGTCCCGTGTTCATTCATCTATAATTTTGAGGTATACAATACATCAATGAGATGCAGTATAGTGATATCTAGAAAACCAACTATGGACCTGAATGAAACTGTATATTTTCTGTATATTTTATTCACATATTATATGAAGTAATGCCTTACAAAGCAAAGCCTTGCCCTGTAATGACTCTGTCATGATCTTTAAATCATTGATAAAGCATTAGTAATTAATTATTCATTTAAATGCTAACTTTTTAATTTTTATTTGTAGCCTGCTGAAATGGTTTTTAAGTATTTCTTTATCAAGATATTCAAGTGGCATATTCTTAACATTAGGCAACTCATTTTTTCTCTGCCACATTTTGTAAAGGAAAGCACATTTCTGCTGGTATATTAAAGAGATCTGATTTTTTTCTATTCTGCTCAGATGTCCAGTTATGGTGTTTGACAATTTTTTTTTCAAAGCGTTGTAAATGAGAAGTGTCACCTCCACTGTTTTTTCAGGTAAGCTGTTTTCAGTATAATCTAAATAACACTGCAGCTTTTGAGAATCTTCTGCTCAAGTGTAAATAAGAGATTCAAGGGTTGGTTCCAGTATTTTTTGCCTGTGGTAGAAAACTGCTTGTCTGACAAGTTAATATTTCTTGTCCATTTCCCTAGAATGATCAAATTTAAAATCCCACATAAGACAGAACATCTGTTTATCCATATAAACCCTTTCCCGTTCATTCGTGCAAGCTAGATGAATATCAGTTCTGAACTTTCCTTCACCAAGAAGGAACTGTGGAAAGTCATTAATGTTTACATGTCTTTCTTGAGAGACACGCTTCAGTGATTCTCTGATTCTGTGAAATATGAACTGCAGAGCTCCAGAAGTGAATAACTGAGTGACTTTTGCAGCCATTGCAAAGCAGACCTCTGTACTGAGTACTCTTTTCTTGTCCTGGTATCTGCTATAACTATAAATAGTTACTTTTGGGAAAGTACACTCATGCATAACACTGGATAACAGTACAGTTTAAGTAGAATATAAATGCTGACTGAATAAGATATTCTTAGCAGCAGCTGCATGCCAGATACTACGATCTTCATTCATTACTAACAGTATTAAATTTGTCTAAATAGAGCCTTGCCTAATTAGCTTCAATGACAAGAGAGAGCGTTCTAAACCGCATCATCTGAGCTGGCTGCAGGAAGGGATTCCAAACTAGACTCAAGGTACAGTGCAGAATGTTCTACTGTAACTCATCTTCTTCTGTTGTCATTCAGGTTCCTCTTAAGCTTATTAATGAAGAAGGAATCCTGATGATAATATAATCCTCTTACGTTTGCAGTATTTTACTTCTGCAAGAAGGAGGGTAGGACTACCACTGTGATATCTAATGAGTCATTAAACTCATTTCAAAATAGCGAGAAAAAGAGGTCACAGAGGCATAATTAAGGATTTTGCTTCAACAGTATAACAGGATTTCTTTCCTGTTCAGATGTGGCTGAATAGTCCTTGAGGATCTTGATGTCTGAAAGATCGAGTAATTTTGCTTTCCATTATGAAGGCTTAACTGAACCTATATTCCTAAAATAAATTGATCTTCAACACATTACAGCAAATATAAAAATTTAGTCACGGCTGACACATAGGGTGACGTACCAGCAACTGCTGCCCTCATAAACATTCACTGATTAGTCATGATTAAACACTTGCTTTATTTTGAGCGTGAGTTATCGTATTCATATTTAATAAAAGACTTAAGTTTGTGCTTAAAATCCACCTAGGTCAAGTTAAGCATTTACCGTAAGGCAAAGATGAGTTTTAGCATCTTCTTTTAAGCTGTGGTCAGAATGCGTGATGAGTAAAATGGAAATGCATAGCTAGATAGAGTTCTTATCTTTATTTTCCTTCATTTCTTTCATCCATATTTACTTCACCTCTAGAAAAACAAAATAATGGTCACTCTGCTGTTCTTACATTTTTCTTTATTCTTCACGTGTTTATAATGAGCGTTATTGAGAACTACAAATATTTATTAGTTTTTTAAGCATGCACTATTTAGTATAAAATGTTTGTAACTCTGAAGTGAGAAATAAGTATCTCTGTATTTACAAGTCGCATCTCAAAATTGCTTTATCACACTGGTTTATATTTTAATAGAAAAGGAAGCAAAATTGAAATTTTTGCACTGAATTTAAATCATATACATGTTCTGCTAAATCATTGAAAACAATGAAGATTACCAAGGTTGTATTGCATCATGAAGAAATTTCTCATGCTAAAATTACTATTTTATGAGAAAAATTGTGTTCTTAAGTTGATGGTTTTTGGTTTTTGGTTTTTTTTACTGTAGGCTACCACTTACTTTCAAACAGTTTTGAGACCTGCACTTTTATATACTGTATGTAGTATATACCTAATACCTCATTAAACACCTAGAGGCATTTCGAATCAAAATCTGTAATAATGTAATAATTTTTAAAATAAGAAAACAACTGGTGAGCATTCCTGGTTCACTAGATAGTTTTTGTATATATTCCATCTCTGCAATGAGGATGCAGATGATTTGAGCCAAGACTCCAGATGGTTAATTTTGTAGGAATATATACTTTAACAGACACTGTCTCTTAAGCATAAAAGTCTCCCATGAAAATGGACCCATTTGATGCATTGGTTATTTTTAACCTATATATCCAGATTCCTCAGCCACACAGACCTCTAATTTCTGCATCATTCTCAATTTCCAGAAAGCTAGACTTCGGAGCAACTCTCTTAACACTATTACCAACTGCTTGCCACAAATGACATGCTTTTGGGAGAAAAGCCAAGAATGGTGGCTGAACATTAGAAGTGAAATTGGTTTCTGGTGGTTGAAAGAAAGGTGTTTCTCTAGAGAGTTAAGGGAATCAAATATCAAAGGTTTAGATGATAACTGGAATCGTTGGGTTAATTCTAAAAAGTTAATGGAAGAAAAAACAGCTTTCATTGTCTTCTTTGCAACCATGCATTGTAAAAATTAAAGAACTGCAGGTGTACTAAAAGAGGTACTATAAGCTTCTATATCTTTCAGAGAAAAAGAATTTTCATAATCACATTTGTATTAAAAACTTGTAGCTTGCTTTGTATTAGCTTGAAAATACAGTTGTGAATATGGAATGACACAAGATCTTACACTGGTCACACCTGAATCATTCAGTGCATTTTGAACTGCCCTATTTAAATCCTAAATCCCTTGAGACTTGAACCATTTCTTCTTCATTTTTATTTTGCTCAGGATTAGACATATGTCAGTGAGACATTATCTGTTGCATATCTATAAGCAACAGCTCATGATAACTACTCTTTAGAGAGTATCAGAATAATGTATATTTTTAAAAAAAAAAGTTTTTTATTGACAAATTAGTAAAGTTTTGCCCTGAAATAAGGAAAGCATAAACTGCATATCTCAGTTAAAACAACTCCATTCTCAACTTCAATATCTGATTGGCAAACAGACCTTATAATCTTGACAATGTGAAATTAAACCTTAGGACTATAAAAGCAGCTGGGATATTCACCAGACAGTATTTCATATCCAATTGCTTGCTAGCTGAAAGTAATTGCAATTCAAAACCCAGAGTTTTACTTAAGAGACTAAATTGCAAAATATGGACAGACAGATAGCATGAGGATATTCCAACACAGCATAGATCCAGAAAATTGCAACTTGTCACTAAATTAATCTATTTGCTATGGTAGTACTGTTCAAGCAGGCACAAGTAGCAAAGGGACGTCTGTCTGGTGACATAAAAAGTATGTGTTTCAGTTATGATAACTGTCTCTGAGGATCTTTATGATTTGGGTGGTAGAGACCAGCTCACATTCCCAAAACTGAAAGTGCCCTACTATAGAGCTTTTACATACCCACATAAATACCATTCATGACTTGTGATCCCTGTTTACTTGGTTTCTAAAATGAAGTCACAAAACTCGATGAAAAGAACAGCATAACGTCAGGTGGAGGACAGACCACCTGGGCCTCTGCACTCGGGGACTATCAAGACACCAGACCTACGTCCTATAAAAGTTTTTTGAATGCTCTGGACACATAGTTCACAAACTGCACTGAAATTAAGCATTCTTGTTATGTGTTTCAAATAACCCCTTGAGAGACAGACTGTTTAGACATGGACATTGATTTTGGTAGCACTTAAGTCCTATTTTAAAATGAGACTAATTCCAAAAAGAACATAGAGGACATACACCATGCAGTGCAGCAATTTCTGAACCAAGAAGTAAGGCTGACTAGTTCACTTGAACTCGGTGCCACATGTCTGCGCTTAGGCCTTATCTGGGTCCAGAGTAAGCCTGAGTTTTGAGTTGTTCTCCTATGCAGACATGACTGTGAGTCCATAATTAGCAACTTAAGCGTCTTAAGTTCAAAACTGCATTTCTCCAAGCCCACAATTCGCTGCCACTCATTTTTTGAGGTGCTCAGCCTGTAGACAACCTACTTTTCAGTACTTAGATCCACCTTATGCTCTGAGTTCAACTTCTACATTAAAAATCCTCAGTCTTTATAGGGACAGGAAGCTTTGTGCATATCTCAAATGCAAATTCCCTCAAGGTCCAGAATTTACACATTTCTCCTTTGTCTTCAGGAGGCAACTTCATTCTGTCAACATCCCTTCACATATCTAAGACATAACTGGTGATAGGCTCCTTATAAAATACAATCTCAGCCAGCTTTTTCTTTTATAAAAAGGTCTCCTTCTCTTCCCCCAAAGTAGACACTTAGGCTGTGAAAGAAATTAGTTTAATTCTGACTGAGATTATTCAGAACCACACCAATCCCCCAGACAAAACCCTACCTAGCAAATTGTAAGCTTTTCTTGGACTTGGTGCACTTTGTACACTTTCTGTGAAGCTAAGTTGCTGTTCAGGATTTATTACAAAAGCAAAAAGTGATCCATCATCTGCCAAGTATGTAACCAAACTCCCCATCTCATTAAGAGGTCTTCAAACCTGTTAGATATTTGTATGAGTAGCATCAGCAATGGATTAGCTACTGCTGTAGGTAGACAGGCATTGCCCCATTCTGCATAGCTGATACTATCATAGGAAATGAATCAATAACTACCACCTACTAGGCTTTCAAGCTATTCAGGTTTCAATTAGCATTAGTATTATTTTCTACAGATTCTACAGTTCATTAGCAAGATGCGACAGTCCTGACAGCTGGTGCTTTGGAGCGCTCCTGTATAGTATTCTTCAGTGACCTTGATGAACCTTTTAAATCACTTTAGCTCTGTTTTGGAGAACAGATTGTCCATGCTGAATTTATAACCTGCACTGCTACTGAGGCAGCTTTCTTGGCCAGCTTCTGCCTCCCAGTTTCTGAACATCTGCTCTTCAGAAAATCTAAGTCATCACCTGGATACTGGATTAACTTAAAGGTAACCAAGTTCATTAAAACATAGTTGGCCCCATTTCCCATATAATATATGGACAGTAACATGTATTTTTCTAACTTCTAAAGTATTGCGTGTTGCAAAATTAAACTACTGAAAGTGAAATGGTTGGTCATATAAATGTATCAGCACAGTCAGCAACATCTGAAACTGTCACAGGAACATTTACTACCATGCCCTAGAAAAAGTAAAGTTTGGTTCCTTTAAATTTTTTTTTGTTTAATTTCACTGCTGTTTCCATGCCAGCTATCAGCACCCCTCTCCGTAATCCTGCACTCTTTCCTGTGAGTCAGACACAATTTTATCTGTCACTATAGAGTTAGGATTTTTGGACTACTGCCCAGACCCTTCGCAGAGTCACATCTCTCCTTTGTCTTTCCAGTATGCACTAAGTGCTCATAAATCACATTAACCAGAGCTGAGGCAAAGCAACAAACTGAACAAATAACTGTAATGACCAGGCAGGAGAGCAGAGACCTGTCTATAATTGCTTGGTTTGCTGAGTACGTGGATGTTAACATGACTTACTCTAGGACAATTATGTTGTAGCTTCTGACAGGTGTGATATGATATTGCTGATTTTGGCAGATATCTCTAGTACAACTATTCTGGGTGACCTTGAAAAGTCTGATGTCAGCATTCACTGCTGTGGCCCTGATACTGACCCTTCACTTCTTTGAGAAACTGAACTTTAATCCTTTTGCTCAATATTCCAAATAAACCTCTGGTTTGCCAGATTTCATGGATATTTTTTGTTTGCAACTTCCTCAAAATGACTGTTGATACAAACTTTTGCAGAATACCTTGCTCTATAACCTCTTTTCTGAGGTCTAAAATGTACCTGGGGTTTGCCCCAAAGGTAAGGGAATGAAATTTGAACATTATTTTAATGATTCATTCCATACTCAAAGTCTGAGCTTCTTCCACATGAGCCTGTTCAGTCTGAAGGTCCTGCAAGCTTTACACCCCACCTTTCAGCAGGACTTACTCCTGCAATCTAATCTATGTAAGCAGGATCACATACCTTCAGGGTCACAGTTCACTTTTGTCTGTATTGAACATTTTTCTGGCACAGCAACCTTGGATCTGTGTACAAAGGATATACACTGAACAGCCAACTTAGACTTACAAATGGATTTGGGTTCTCACTGTGTTTATGTATTTTTGATAAATATTCTAGATCAGTCCACCTCCATTTTGTGCTAAAACACAGAATGCAATAGAATGGAAAATAAGAAAATAAAACCATGACATTGGGATTCAATTAAAACAAACAAATAAGCAAAACAAGCAAAATGAAACAAACAGAAACATACTTTCCACTCCTTTTAGTATCCATATTTATTGCAGGTAAAAATGTATTTCTTTTACAGGCTTTTTTCCTTTTTGTTAACAAATTTTAACCCTTTGGGTGACATTTTCATTTCTGTTGAGCAATGCCTAATTGTTCTAATGTCTCCACATTTTCTCATGAAGCTCTCACACAATACTTGGGAGCACTGGTAACACATGGTTATTGCACAATGCCATTTCCATTCTCTGACCAGGTGTCGAGCTCTGGCAGCATAAGAACTTATAATCAACAAAATTTTGCTGACTTGCACATGAGGGTAGTGATCTGGACACCAAGCTAGCGGATTTCAAAATGAGCTGGTTTATTAAAGATCAGTGTTTAGTACATGTTAAAAATCAGGCATTTTAAATTTATCCCTATTTGGCACTAAATCTAAGGGACAGAAAGGTGTACACTTCTAAAGTTTATAACTTGGCTTCTGCATACATCCATTTCAGGAAAATTCAATTAATTGAATGTCAATGAAAAGCTCCTCCAAATACAGACCCAAACTCATCTGAAATAGATTCAATTTTCTACAGCAAAATGCTTGAGGAATATTCTTTTTTCTTTGGCAAGTCCTGATATTTATTGACCTTCAGGTGAGTGTAAAGTAGACTGCAGTTATCACTGCAGTCTTGTAATAAAGTTTAGGCTAGCAGAATTTAAAAAAAATATGTGATACAAAATGGCCAAACACATTTTGTGCTCTAAATGATTAATACACTGATTAGAACTCCAAGGCAAAATCAAAGACTGATTTCTTCCCTAGTACTCAAAATGTATCAGGAGTAACAACATTATAATACATAATTTTAAAAAATATCAAAATATACATTGGATGCTTCAGTAAAGACAGTGGAATTGTTCCCCACATTACTAGCAGATGCACAAGAAACTTCTACTGTCCATAGAATGTGGTAAGTGACTTAAGTGAAATACTTGCCTTACACAGCAGTCTTTCATAGCATGCTATAACTAGTAATCTACTCAGGATCAGAGCCAAAGAGGGATTAACCCATCACAGAAAGACATTCTATTTTAGGCAGCAGGCACAAACGCCTAGTGACTGAACATGCTGAGCTTTGTGCAATATGCCACTGCAGTTTGCTGCTTGATGAAAAAGAAAACTATAATTTATCTTGAGCTCGCAATACTGTGTTGATACATCACACCTGTCAAATTTGTGTTAGCACAGTGAACTGATAAATCAGATACACCTCCCAAAAACCTTCTTTGATGACTCTTGCAGTTTAAAAACAAGGCTATATCTTAGCAGCAGCATTATTGCAGTGTAGGAAGAATCAGATTTTCCTGCCATTTCAGCAGGTCCCCGCATTTAGAATAGAGAATCTAGGTTCACTACATGATCAAAGTCTTTATTGCTTTACTAAACCACCTATTGAGCCATTGATACAAGTGGCTTTACTCCCCAAAGAAACATGATTGGATTCTTGCATTATAATTCATGAATCTAATACAAGGACTGGAAAGTATTTCTGTGCAAAGGGTGTATGTGCACCCTTTTGAGCTATTGTCTGTAGCAATGACTAGATATTTCTGTCTAGTCTTCTTCTACTACCTTTGAAAACACTGTCAGTCACAAGAGCTTTTCTTTGCAAATCAGGTTTAAAATTGAAAAAGTTAAACTTTCCCACAAGTATCCCCCACCCCTCCAGTTTAAGGTTTCATTTAGAGGTCCACAGTTCTTTTTATTCCTCCGTAACACAGCTATCACAAACCCATGGATTCCAGGATCACAATGCTTGCCCAAGTGCTGTAAGACTGCAGTCATTTCCTTGGAATGCTTCACACCTGCCTGTGCCAAGGGGCCTGACATAACACTGCAGAGGTTCAAAAATGTGCTCGGCTATCGAGGGAAACGTTTACAGTGCATGAGGAACTCTAAAATTCTATATATGTTACCTTAAAAGTATTTTTTATCAGGATTCCCCAGAGGACAGACCAAGGAATATGATCCGTAGACCCGAAAGTCAGCATGAGAATAAATGTTACTTTATAACATTTATTAAGTGCATATTAATCCCTTTTAAATTATTCTGGTTGTACATTGCTGCTATTGATTTTAAAGCATAACGGAGAGTGTTCTCTGGCATTTGAGTGATCAGTCAAGATCTCTGTCTGATATAGGTTACCTGAAGGAGGCTGACACTTTAAATAAGCTGTAAACTTGAACATTTATCTAGCTTTGTACATCATTAAAATACATATGGAAATCAAAAGGCCTATTTTAATATACTTTAAAATAGACTTTAAAAATTAATTTTATTTTCTACAGAAGCATTTGTCATTTCATGCAGTAGAAGAAGGAACAGCTGTTTCCCATTTTACTTTTTCTTCATGAATGAATGTGTGGTGCTGTCTTATTTACCCCACATCAATTGGTGTCTGTTCTGAACACAGTTATTTACCTCTTTAGGTAATTCTTCTATTTGTCCAGCATTTGTAGCTCTTCACAAATATTATTGAGCTTTTTTTTGTACCACTGTGGTGAGCTGGTATTCTTACTGCCAGATACATAAATATCAGAATTCTGCACTAATTTGGATACCAATTTTAAACATTTCTGCAAAGAATTTAGCATTCTGTGCCATCATTTGTGCACTTTTAATTGCAGCTTTAAATGTTCCGCATTTACAACAAAGTACTAAGTAATTGAACTTCTTCGGAAATTAATAATTGCGTGTGGAAACCCAGTCTAAATTTACACTACACAGAAACTGTGTGATACAGTCAAGGATAGAATCCAGTTCTCCAGAGTGCCTGTCTTTCGTTTGGTTGGTTGGTTTTTAAGCTTACCCATTCCACCCTATATATCTCACAAATTCTCCAACAAATGGAACAGTTATCCCAGAGACAGCAAACTAATTCAGCCACAGCACAGATCTACCTGGTGCACTGAAGTAGGCATGGCTGAGGGGAAAATGGTGTGTGATCACGTCATTTTAGATCAGAACTCCATAGGTTACAAAACTAGAAGGGCCCATCTTGATCATCCAGTCTGACAACCTTTATAGGAACAGGCCGTGGGAACAGCCCAGAATGAATTCTCCTTTCATAATGCATAAGAACAGAGGAACAGAATTAAAAATGTGCAGGCAGCTTTCATTCTGACAGTCCACAATTTTGAATGCCTCTTTTTGCAGCGTAGATCTTTTTCAAGTGTGGAAGGGTACAACTGTTTCATGCTTAATGCCTAGTTGCTGTTTTTCTAAAGCAGTCATAAATTCCATCAGAATAATCTACAAATATCCTCCTGATCCAATTTCCCTCCCTCTGGGGTGTGTAAAGTATTGGCTTTAAAATGTGCCAGTGAAGTGACCATGTTGACTTACTACAGTAGGGAGGAAGGCTATGGAAGAATTGCCACGACAGATGAAAATATGACATTGGTGGGGCAGTGAAGAAGGTTGGGGGATGGGGGATGTTTACAGCTGAAGAAGAAGGAGCTGGGACAGAAGCAGAGAGGGGGATTTATTATATCTTGTTTTCTGCGTGCCGTAGTGACTGCATTCTCAGTCAGGTTGCATGTGTTCCTTGGAACAATGACCACTCCCATAACTATTTCACTATTTCATTAATTATGGGCCAAGTACTGTTTCTAAGTCACTACGATTCTATTATTTTAGCGGCAAACATCTACACCACTATATAATTTACAAATGCCATGTCTCAGTTAGCTTCACCTAAGGAGGTATCTTATAGACAGATTGTATCCCTGCTAATAGCTTGTAAGTAACAAGCAGTAAAACTTGGCAATCTCTCTGCATGTAGTAAATATCAGAAGTCTGTTTCAGTGTCTGGTCCGAATAGGGTAGATTAAGCACTCAGCAAACAGCAGAAGGAATCCCTTCTGCTCCATGCACTAGCTGAAAGAGTAGATATGCTGAGGTTTCTTCAACTAAAGGCAAGGCTTGGGGAATGCATGAAGCAGCGGAGCTCCTGCCCCGCTGCCTCCCTGCACTATCATCATCCTCCTTGCCCCAGATGTCAGGCTGTACGATACACAATGTGTGCACCGAGACTGAGGTTTGGCCCAATTCCTGCACTTCTAAGGGGACTAGTTGCCACAGGTGGTGTTTTTACCTCTAGGTGTGTGACTTTCTATAAATTCATACACAGGAAGTATGATAACAATATTAAAAGCTTGCAATTGTGGGCCAAATCCTGCTCTCAGGCATACTTGAATACAGCTGGAATGTTAGACATTTTTCAGATCTGAGAATAGGCTTAATCTATTTCCCTCATTCAAATGTTTCATCTTTTAATCAATCATCCAAGAAGTTTGATCCCAATGCATAGATTTGATTTACAAAATCAAATGGAAATGGCCTGCATAAACCCCACAGTACTTTAAATATCATTTTACCCAGAGTCATCATGCAGTTAATGCTGTGAAAGTAACAGTGCTGCATTTGGGGGACGGGCTAAAGCCCTGCTTGAATATTTCTTACCTAAGAAAAGAAGAGATCTTTCTTATCGCTCCTATTAATCTGACAGCAGAGCTGGAGGGACCAATTCAAATTTAAGAGCTAAATTTAATCTGAAATTATCAATACCCTGGAACTTGGCATGTCCCAAAAGATTACACCAAATAATAGCATCATGTATTCCGAGCTCATGTTTCAAACCACTGTGTAGTTACTAATCCTATTAGGGAGAGCATATTTCCTCCTCCTCACCCATTTACAGTGTACAAGTCCATGCTAACAAATTTGACATTCAGTGGTCAGAGAGTCAATGGTTAACAACATACAGAAAAACCTTCTTCAGAACCAAGCAAAAACATATCTCACATTTCTGCCACAAAATAAAACATTTCTTTTTTAATCTAAATGTGTAATGCCTTTACCATCAGAAAGTCAATTTTGAAAGCTATTATTTGTTCCTGACTTACAAAACCTTCACTGGCACAGTGTGCATGAAGCTGTGTACTACAAGCTTAGGGGACCATTCATCCACACAGCTAATTCAAGACCAGAGTCTTGGCTATTTTCCAGTCATCACCGTAGCATGCATCTAGAAGTTACTGTGTCACTGCTGTTGGCACCTCATCTTAGTGTGATACACAAAAATGAGCTTTGGATTCTGAGCAGTGTGACAGTCAGTTTAAATTAAGCTTTTTCTAGTGGTTAGATTTTCTGGTTTTCTATGTTACAGGGGTTTTTTTGTAACCCTGAATTCTTCCTGTATGGCACTTGGTATCAAACCACTGAACTATGTAAGAAGAGGCTGATTGTTTTGTATTAGTGGCCTACTGAATCTAGAAGCTAAGAGCAAGGTTGCTACTGTAACATTCCATGACATTATTATCCTCTTGGCCCCATGGAATCAAATAATTTGTAAAAGTGTTGATATTTTTTCCATGCTTTATCTCATCTGGGCCCTTGCCTTGTCTCAGGTCTTGCTCTATATACTCCTTTTTACCACAACTTCACTCAATGCAAAGAAAAACTCTGTTGTATCCCATGCCTAAGCAAAACCTGAATGCCTGTTAACAAAACTCGGAGGATCAAGGAATAAAGCTGAAAATTACCTCTCAGGCTTAGTGTTTAAAAATGGAATAGAAACATGGCAGTTTTCTGTGCAGTTGTGACTGTGTTTTAGTAAATTCACGGAACATTTAGATTCTAAAGGGTGCAGTAATGCTGCTACTGTACACAGAGCTGTCAGATCTCAGGAGAATCACATATCACAAATTATTATAACCTGGTAACCTATTATTCATTTTCTTACTCAGCTAGAAACAGTGGACCAGACATTGGACCAGATAAAGTAACATTGCATCAGTGGTATTTAAAGACAGGTTTTGATGAAAAGGGATAGCTTTCTGAATCAGGGCCGCAGACATCTCCTTACCCTGTTGAAATCAAATATTTAGTTTTACTCCCTTGAGAGAAAAATAAGTATGCACTGTGAACTAAGATAAAGGAAAATTTACCCCAATTGAGTTTCAGCACTTTTGAAAAGTTTCAGAATCAGTGTACATATATATATATTAATCTATCCAAAAAGTTTATATATTAAATGACAGGTGAAAAATATCCACACAGATCTCTAGCCACACAGAAAGAAGTACTATATCTTGTCTGATAACGCTGAATGTAAAGTGAATAAATCTAAATACACCTACAGTGTAAATATTTTAAATGCATAATTACTATTATTTTAAAGCTAGCTCCAGATTGTCACATTAAAATTAAAATCTGCTTTGGAAGAAGCAATTTTAACATGAAAACAAGGTTGAATGTGTGGACAGAAAGCTGAGCCCCAGCCTTTGTTTTTAACTTCACTCTTTACTTAACATCCAGTTGCTTGGCCAACTGCAGTAGCAACTGGTTGGCTTGGAGCACTGTTTTGTTTCTCTTTGTTTTGCATGAGTGACATGGCACTCTGTTAAATGTTCTTCCTCATTGAGTAGCCAGTTTGGAGACTGTGTAGAAGTCTTTCAAGACACCCTAAAACAGAGAGGGAGAAAGCCTGACTATAAGGACCACCTGTTGTCTGTAGTACAGTGAGTTCTCCCCTCAAAAGAAAAAAAAAATATCCTTGAAACAGTTGCCTCAGTACATACTAGTTTAGTTATATGAACAGTGTCCAGTTCTGAGTACTGTCAACCATCACAAAAGGAAGTTATTGAAATATTCTGTAGAGCAAGAAAAACACATTTCTGCTCTGCTTTGTAATTGTCATTACCAGCATAAGTGTCGAGCAAGAGCTAAATTCTCATTTCTGATTTACAGAAGAACAAGCCCTTCCACTTCACGATGTTACTTTGCTATCCCACTATCAATCTGAGAATACATAACATTCATTAATAAGAGAACCAAGTTCCCAGCCTCTTCTTGCTTCATTTAAAGTCAATACCAGAATTTCTTAGTCTGCAATGTCATAGTAAATTTGCCCCGGTCCTGCTCAGATGCTAATACCTCAAAAACATCTATGTTTGGCTTTTTACATTTCAGCACAGACGAGAGCAAAGAGACAAGTACACACCAAGTGACCTCCTTCTGCAAAACATCACAAAACCTTAGCAGGAATGTAAATCCAACTCCCTTCCAGCTGAACAGTTCTGAGAGATACTCTGTCTTTCTGATCCATGGCTCATCCTTGAGTTTTCAGGAGCACCATTCTGCACTTGGTCTTGTGTATCGTTAGTAATCACTCAGTTTCCTAACCTGACTAAACAGCTATATTTCTATAAATCTGTATTTCTACATCACATAATGCACAACTGTTCAGAGATACTATGGTTTTTCCCACAAAGAAACAGTGGTTTTTTGCTCACAGAGTACCCGGCTGATATTGTTAACTGATGGAGCTACACTATGCCGTATAAACATAACCTGATCAAATGTTCAAATATCATTGTGTTGCCACCAATGGCAAAAAGCCCACTTACAAACCAAGTATGACCAAGATCTCACTATAAATATATTTCAGCCATTTAAGTGGGAGGCAAGCATTGGGAGTCCTTCTTTAAAGCAAAATCACTATGTCATGGTGATACTTAATGATTTTTCAGGGTCAGCAAGAGAACTCTAGCCATTTGGACTCTCAGAAATATCATAGAGAGAGGCAAGTATATATATAAACTTTAAGGAAGCTTTAATCAGCACATAAATCAGTATTTTGCATGCAGGAGAGTTTCCCACTGAGCATTTGAATACAGGGATTTAGTTCCATAAATATAAATAGCCACCACTGAAACACTGGGTTAATAACAAGAAAAGTCTGGAAATATATCTGAAATCCAAGTACTTTTCTTTCAGTCTGTGTTGTGCCACTCAGTGCTCTTAGCACTGCATGAAACTGGAAGTCTGTTTCCATGAAGAATGCAAAGAGCCTACTACAACTTTTGGCTGTGAGTGCCAGAAAATTCTGACTGAGAGATTTAATGGCTGACGGTTCCACATATGTTTCTGTCAATGTGATCCTGGACTCCAACTGCGTCCTACGGAGAAATGCTTGAACACATGAGAGCTACAGCTGAGCCACACAATGACAGAGGCAAAGCTGACATAGTGATCTGGTTTTAGAGACAATATCTTAATTCATCATCTAGAATAGAAAATGTACTGCCTGAATACAATGCCATGATTCATAGCTGGTTTGACATCATGTATTTTTTTTACATGAGGCAGCAAATAGATTTGATAGGACTCTTGTAATTATTACCCGTTAATTTATTCTAAGGATTCTTTTGCATGAATTCGCAGCTTGAAATCTGGTTCAACTTATGCTATTGCACTGTTGGTTTACCTGCTGTACCTCCCCACCAAAATCCCTCTATTTTTCTATATATGGCAGATTCTCATCTCATTAATAGCTAAGCACATATTCAGGGTTACCTACAGTATTCTGTAAAGCTTTAAGAAAGATACTCATCACATTCCTTGTGTTCACTCATTTCTGTCACAGGTGTGGACTTAAAAACTCAGACCTCTAACATAAGAGGCTTGATAGATTAGTAAATCACTCAATAAAGCCAAGCTGGTCCATAGAATCTGAGTCACAATCAGGCAAGTTCAACAGTGTGGACTAAGGTTTTGTTTGTGTTTCATATCAAACCCTGGCTCATAAACTCCTAATAAATAAATCCAGCTGTTATGCCATTCTAATATCAATGCCTACTGATAATGCAAAGAGAAGCATCTTCCTGGGCAGAGCAGGTGCTAGAAAAAAAGGCAGACATTCTGAGACTCGAGCCCAGTACTTGGTTGCATCTCACTGGGTTAAGTTACTATGAAATCTAAATCATTCAGTGTGTGGGTGAAAGGAGGGAGACGCCCATGCCTTTCTTTCTCCTTAGGCTCCTCATGAGTCTAACACTGCCCCACCTCTTTGAATATGGTTATCAGCAAATCTGACTCTGAACAACAACTAAGTGATATTCATGATGGCAGCAGCTGCTAAGTTGTTAAAAATACACAAAATGTTTCATTGTGTGGGTGGAAAGCTTGCCCTTGCTGAACAGAGACAGAAATCCTAGCGGCCCTATATTTTTGGCCGCAGCTTGCTATATTTTGACAAATAGTCTAGGAACCCCAATGCTTGTCCTTGTTGTTGCCCTTGTTACCCATGTTGAAGATATTTTCAATGCAACTCTTTAAAATAAAACTGTGAGGCCATTTTTTCCCCCTCTTGAACAGGGCACTCATATTCAGAGATGAGAAAAGAGAAATTATTTTTCCACCTGCTATCAATATACAAGGCCAAGCTGCCTGGGGTAGCTTAAAAAAAGCATTCCACAACTCCACATGGATTCCTGTGGATTGCTTAGCAGAGCCAAGATTTTCTGCTTTCAGCTGCTCTTGTGGATTTGTGTGGCAAAGTGCATAGAAAATGCCATACCAACCATTCCTTCAGAGCAGATGGGGAGAGGCATATTTACTAATCGTCAGAGAAACTGTTACACATTTTTAAATCCTCTTTATAAAAACAATTTGCTTTTTAGCCATTTATTGAGCAGCTACTAATCTGAACCTCTGCTCAGCAGTACATGACCACAAATTCAAGTTTTTGCTTTCTCTCCAAGATCCAGTTGGACAATGAATGGCAATGGCCACAACATGCCCCCACTGTAACTGTGACTCTTAGCAGCATTTCTGACAGCTAAAATTGTCTAGGATCTTATGGCTCTGTATTTCTGAAAATAAGGTTGCTGATTACAACCAATGCAGAACATAATATCTAAAAGTGGGATTTTTTTTTTTGTTAGCCTAGCTTTTTTCCATAGTGATATGAATTACCTGTAGAAACACACTCAGACCAGACTAAGAGGTCTATCAGGTATAACTAGCGTGACTCAAAGCTGCACTTTTGCTTCTAGCCAGAGATCCAAGTCTTTAACCTAATTTTGAAAACGTCTGAGTTCCTTCGCCTCTCTGAAAACTTCCGAAAGCACCTAAAACAATTTTTAAAAAATATATTCTAAGACTGAAATGATGCTTTCTATAGCTGAAGGTAGACAATACTTCCAAATACTTGTGCATTTGACAGCCATTTTCCCTTGTTCTAAGCCAAAGGGAATGACTGTACAATTTCTTCTGCATGTAGTGAAGAAACAGTAAATAAGTAGCCCTGCATCCTCCCAAAATCGTTGTTGCCCTCTGCAATTACCTTTGTCCTTCATCATAAAATTAATACAGAGATGACTTAGAGCATTAAACCAGATACAGGCAGCCCAGTTCTGTAGTTTCACAGTTGCCGGGGTGGTGGCTGCAGGAGGCAGCACCACAGAATGAATGAGTACTCTGGCACTTGTCTGCATGGAGTCTCCTTGCACATCATCCAGTCGATACTAGTTTTTGTTGTTTGTTTGCATCTAGAAGAAACTCAACACCCCTACTATATTTTCATCTTCAGCTGAAATCACTGAAAGGGTTTGAGATAGTGGCAGTCTTCCTGTCCCGTGATTCAACACGATGTAAAACCTTAGATCTCACTCATGGCAAGAACTTCTTTCAGCTGCATTAGTGTAACCACTAATAATTATTAATAACAGTGTTATTAGTACATTGCAGCTATTTTTCTATATATTCTGCAATATTTGCTCCACTGGTTATTTCTTTATTTCTCTCTTCTCTGTGTTTGTCTCCAGTTTGAGGAAATTTCTTACTGAGTGAATTTAAAACCACTAGTTCTTGCTCTTTCATAAAGTGGATTGATCCCTATCTTTATCCCATCTATTTGCATTTTCATTCAGTTGCATTATCTGCAGTGTGCCCACTTTGCACTGCAAAACTTAATTATGTTTCTTAAAGATTCACTTTACAGCAATAAATAAAAATACCTTAAGACACCATCTTGTGTCCTCAAGAAACAGTGTCGTTTGTTTACAGCTAAGAATCATGACAGCAGCTGCATTCAGTCCAGGATTGCACTCATAATTATGCCATAGTATCATGAGAATGTTTTCTCTATTTGTAGTTGCAAATATATTAGAGCTATCAGTCAGAATGAAAATGTCTGCATCAATACTCTGATGAGTGAAATAGATACTGAAACCTAACATCTTGACACCTGAAATTGTAAGAGGAACCAGGATAGAAGCAGGTAACAGAAATAATCCATTTTTTTATAAAAGAAAATAATCTAAAATACAGGAAGACAATTTGCCCCAGGAGGAGCAGAACTACAAAAGCATTGTTTCTTGCACATTTGTAACCTTTATCCCAGTCTCTCTCCCTGCTGCTTACCTCATTATAATAATTACAGCTTGCTTTGTCTCCCTTTGAAACCTCTACTATGAGACAGACAGCATGAGCTGTGGCTTGTTAGCACCTACATTTGCTCTGATTGGTCACGGAGTTATTCTTAAATAGAGAGTAAGACAGCTGAGCTCATCTTCAGTGAGAGCTCTTACTTAGTCTTCCTCTCTATTAGTTTTCACAAAAATTCTAGGAGCTTAATTCTCTTTGAGATTTACTTATCTGTCAGACTCATTTGAAGACAATGTTAGGGTTCAAAAACTGTTAAGCGAGGAATAGATGCCTCAGTAGACAGACAGCTTGACTGCATAAGCCTGCTGTCTTCAGGAAACCAGGCTAAGAAACACGCTTTTTCTCTTGGCTAGACAGCTACAGCGCTGCTAAACTGGAAGGGTCAGGAGTAAAACTTTCCAAGAACCATTTTCAGTAGTCATCTATCACGTAGTTGCTTTGTTTTGACAAGTACAGAGATAAGTACTGGTCTAAGACATTTAATTTATCCATGTAAGCAGACCCAGAAAGTACCAGACTACAATAAGAATCTTAAAGTGGTAATCTCTTGTCTGAGCATGACAGTGCAGGACAAAATAAGGTTGAATGATCTAGTAAACAGAAGTGGATGGTGCCCCAGGCCATCAGTAGAAGTGAAAACTTATTATCTTCCACCAAGTAAGTGAGAGCAACTCAGCTTCTTCTGATTTTTCAGCAAGGGCAGAGTACATGCACAAGCTGGATGAACTGATGGTAGAACCAAGCATAATCCATGCCTCTTTTTAATGAAATGATACATGTTACTCTTGTGATATAGCTTGACATTCATCACTCTTCCTGCAGCCAGTATGAAATCCTCTTCTGTTGTTGAAGTAGTGCCATGCTCTAGAAAAGAGAGATCAATTTTAAGTCATAGTCATGGCCCAGAAGCAGGCAAGGTTGTGTGCTGACTCTGAAAAGTAGTTTCCACTATGTGAGGTTGAGATACATACCTTGTATCAGCCTCATTTCATTTAACTACCTTTTGCTTCTCAAAAGTGAGCAGAAATTTACTTTAATGCCAAAATTTCATCAAAGATAGTAGGCAGTGATTTGGCAGATGTAAGTAATTGAATAATGCACTCAGGCTCAAAAGTAATTCTAGGAGCAGACCACCACATGGAGTGGAGACAGTTGTGGAAATGAGTGTTGAAAGAGACGGAATCCAAATGCCTGCTGATGAAAGACAGATGGAATCCAGGAGAGTACAGGACTTTGAAGAATGAGAAGACATAGAAACTGGAGGAAGGAGAATCTGAAACATCAGAGAAGCATGAAGAGTAGTCTGAAAGGTGTCAAATTAGTGTTACATGAAGATGACTTTAGTGCCAAGGACCTGGAGATACTTTAAAAGAGAAGTGCAAGTCTTATAATGTATTACGTAGTTTGTATCATAGGAGAGTGAGTTTCAGTCAAAGACCATGACAGGAATGAAGACAGTACAAATCGTGGGAAATTACTGCTGATATAGTTTTGCATCACAAAATATTTTATTTGAACCAGGTTTTAAATATATACGCACACATCTATGTAAAGGATAATTCTTAATAGAAGGAATAGTTGTACTCTCCAAAATAAAACTTTGTCAACCTAATTATGTGACCTTTAGAAGATGTACAGGGCATGAACACAAAAGCTACACTTCCATATGTGCCATTTCACAGTTTGCAGTCTGCAATTTAAATACATTCTGAACCAGAAGTTAGACCAAAATTGTTGTATTCAAAGTCACAAACAATTTTGCTTCCACAAATCTGTCAAATTAAGTTGTTTCATTTAGGTTATAAATATGTTTCTCAGAAAAAAATCCACAATTTCATAGAGAAATGTACAATTAATTAATGTGAGTCGTTTAAATATGTTGCTTTTTCATTTAATGCCCTTTGACGTGTTGCCAATATAAATGAATAATAAATTTCAATTAAAGAAAAAAATTAAAAGGTTTTCCTTTTATTAGGTTCTATTAGTGTTTCCTTTATTATTTCACCTGCTATTTTTAAGTTCTTGCTGACAGAACTGAGGGACTGTTTCCATTTTCAATAGCTCTCACAAACTGGGGAAACATACTTTCAAGAACAGTTTTTCCTTACTTTCAGAAGTACTTTATTTCAGAATAGAGAAAACCCCATTCTGAGAAACAAATTTTCTACACATGGAAAAGTTTTTGCAAAAAAAGAAAAAATATATTTTCAAACATTTATAATATTCCATTTTACATCTAGAATCCAACTGTGATAGTTTATAAGTGAGAAAAGCAAAATAACCTGAGCATGGAAGGCAAAGAAGTGTTGGCACCTGCGCTGGTTTGACTGAAAATGAGTTTATTTTCTTCACGCAGTTAGAAAGCTTTCTTTCTCATAGCTAGCACAGTCGTTATTTGGACTCAGTTTGAGAACAAGAAGATAACACCCTAGACAGAGTTAATGTTTTTAATTGTTCTCGTACTCTCCTGCATACATGGGACTCTCAGCCATGATGGAGCAGAAGAGTATGGAAAAAATGAAACCAGCAGCTTCTTAAGGGATACGCAAGAGAGTTGCAGCTATAAAACCAGGTGGACGGCAGAATTTGAGTCAACTGCTTCAAAAAGGAAATTCAAGTGCTGTGAACAGAAGGGGTAAATCGAGGATGTGGTGACTGTAAAGCACCAAATCTAATCAAAAGATTTCACCCCAGTTCCAGCAAATTCCAGAAAAAATGCGCAGGTATGGAGCAATGAAGAATAAACAGAAGCAATAACCTATGTTTTATAACTGACCTCACTAAACACAGTAACAGAATTTCCTTTTACCTTGTGACAATGCCCTAAACGTTAAAAGGCATGACTTATCTCCTTTCACAAATAAAGGCAATGGTGGAATTGGGACGCATTTATTATTTTCTCTTACAATAAGACCAGAAATCTACACAAGAGAAAAACAAACAAACAAACAAACAAACAAAAAAAAACTGAAGGATTTTTATTTTTAATTTGCAAAAATACAGGCTAAGATGAGAATAAAGGCCTAAATCATTTATTTTCTACACAAATTTAATTATCTCTGCTTATACTCATCATTTTTTTGGCAACAGGTTGATTATTGGAGCCTTACAGCCTAGACTACCAAGATAGGTACCTATATATTGCAGTTCAGTGTCGTGGAGAACATACAAGAACTGTGATTTGGCTAACCTTTAGACAGCTCAGACCCCAGCAGACCTCAGTTACACTACTTTACATAAATGAGCGTGTGCAGATATGACAATGAAACTCTTGCTTTACCCACTGCTAAGGGCAAATCTATTGCTAGGCAGAAGACTGTATCATAATAACCCATACATCCACCTGTGTTGTTCTATATATGTGGTGCAACTGCAAAGGGAGGGAGGCAAGTTTCATATCACTGACTGTGAGAGCACCTGCACCACATCCAAACTAAAAGAAACCTGGAAGTGTCACCACCAGCATATGAGTAATACAGACCTTTAGCAGAGATGTTGGATATAACTCAAAGAAGGCTTTATGGGTGATGAAATGGTGAGCAAATAACATTTTTACGTGTCCTCTTATTTTCAATAAAGCTGTTGGTAAAATAATTTAATTTTTTGTCAGTTCTCATTTAATCAGCTTCAGCCTCATAGCCACTGAACAAGGTTAAAGTTATTCTAGGCACAAAATTTCTACATAAATGGCCATCTATAATACATAATCACTCAGACTTTCATATACCTGCTACATAACTTTCTTCTTCTGGTAGAAATCGTAGAAGGTTCACATTGTTAGCATGTAAGTCTCTATCTTCTCTAGGAAAAGTAAATATGTTGTCAGAACCAGCATAGAGCAAAAATAAATTATTATAGTCCATATAATTCATTGCAATCCAAATTGGACATTACATTTAGAGCTCTGATTTTTTTCCCCACTGGTTGTCATGAATGCTAACTAAGAGCAGATAGTGTTTCATTAATCTGAACTTCAGAACCAATATGCCAAAACTGTCAGAAATGTAACAGGAGCAAAAATTTTTATCTTCCTGATTAGAAGTTCAAAACTCCAATCTATTTATGCCCTCCTCTTAAAGTCATCCTCTCCCTCAGGGATCCCTATTTTCTCCTACATTAAACTTCTTGTCCATCTCCAGAGCAGAGATTGTGGAGTAGGGTGGGATGAAGGGATCTCCTTCAAGTGACTCTTCTTTATGTAGGTCAAATTAATTACTCAAAACGGATAGCCTTTCTAGTGCAGTATAGTTCTGGGATATGAACCTACCCTTCCCCAGGCAGAGGAAGGAACAAAAGATAGAAATCCTGATGATGAAAGAATATTCTCTTTTCCTAATCTACTTTTCTCATGGGTAAGTACTGGTTGCTTTTCCATTTCTTGATGCCCTGTCTGAGGTATTCCAGATCTCACTCTACGAAGTGGGAAACACAACTCGAAATCAATTGGAACACTTAAAGTGCTCGAGAAGTGCTAATTGCCCCAAAAGAAAGAAAAATATGAAGAGAACAAGGAAAAAGTAAAGTAATGGTCCTCCAGTAAGCCAAAAATGAAAGTGATACCTCTCATCCCAAGATAAGTAAAAATATTTTCCATGTTATTTGCAATGTTTTTGTTACCATTTGTTGTCAATGTTCTTTTGAACACATATACACACAAGAAATGATAGTATTTTCAGGGTGCACTAACACAATAGTTAATTTCATTTATATGACAGGTCAGAGTATGTTATCTTAGTTTAACCAATACAATACATATGAATACTTCATATACAGCAAACTATTGCAAAATTGTAAGTTCTACAAAGAAGTTTTTCGTGGATTCCATGTAACAGAAGAATTCTAGAGAGTTTCTGTGTCTCTTTATGAAGAAAATAAAGGGTATAAACTCACAGATTGTGAATTTTAGCATTTTGTTTCCCATCTTGCAATGAGCGAGAAGTTTTCTTTCGAGCAGTAGGCAAGCTGTTTCATTAATAGATCCATCCCCCTACACAGCCTTATGAGACTTTACAGGGTTTACATCACAAGCTACATAAATTGCACCCTCAACAGAGCTTTACAAGCCAAAGGGAGGCAGCATATCTTTTTTTCTTGAGATTCCTGGTGAGCCTAATATGTATGAACAGCACTGAGATCCCTATCCAATGTTAGCAAGTTTGCTTCACTTGGTAATGAGGTATTCAAATCCTGTGATACAGTTCACTAGAGTTTTGTCATTGACACCTTACTGTGGACCCAGGGAAATTCCACAGTACTAAGTCAAATGTTTTTACAAGTAAAGGTTCTTACGCTGTTACCTAATCCTTTCCCAAATATATTTCGGTGTGTGTGTTGACAAGTACAGAGGAAGAGAAGTTCCTATGTAATACCTTTGATGAGCACAATACACACACTACTTGACAGGTCCTTAGATGACTTCATATTCAGTGCTAGATGCAAATTAAATCTTTGCCGTGGGTTCTCACCATTTAGAGATTGTCATTTATTATTAATGAAACGAACTTGCATTCCCTCACTGACATTATTTTCTCAGCAAAATACAATGCTACTAATATTCCTTGCATGGCATTCACGGTCAGACATTAGATGTCTCTGGGCAGTTTACCTAGAGAAAGTATCATATTAAAAGATCAGGGTGGTAAGTACTGGGAACAATTGAAGTGTGAATGTTCTCAGATACAATAGTTCTTAAACTACCAGTTTGTGTTCTTAAAAATGCAGCAAGATACATATCCTACTGTTCCATTTTGGCTCTGACACTGCCTAAGCAAGGTCATTTCAGGTGATCTATATATAGAGAAAGATCTCAGTCTCTTGAATACTATACTGAAAAAAACCTGCATAATTGACTACTACAGGGAGAGGATCCAGCTCATTATTTGAATTACACATCCATCTGTTTCAGTCAGGATGGCTTATAAAAAGGTTGTAAAAGTTAGCTGAAATTGTCAAACAGAACATAAACTAATTTTAAACTATATAAGAGATTTAATATGCTCTTGCTTTTATGAATCAGCATTTTTTAAAGGAGGAAAAAAAAAGTTTATTCTGTAATCCAAGGATTTTAAGAAGCTTATACCATTCTCTTTTTGGCCCTAGACTATCCATTATGCTAAGCCCAGATTTTATGTATTCCTTGCCCTTTTGTTTTCTGATTAATTTACTGTATTCTGTTTAGCTTCTCATATTATTTCTCAGTGTTAAATATTAAATCATTACTATCACAACAAATACATCAAAATGCATATCTTTTGCTCTTAACTTTCTCTAAAACATTATGTAAAGGAAAAACAAAAACATCTCTCTCTACAAACTCTTGTATTTCATTGGCATTCAATTTTTTCATGCTTTGGCTACTAAGAGATTAAGCAGATTTTGACTATGTGATTTTATGCAATCTGTTAATGTGGCTCTCATGTAGAAACACCCATTTTCTGTCTTCTTTTCCTTACCCTTTGTATTAGTTGCTCTAAGATGAGGGTCCCAGTGTGCCTGCTGCTGCAGTGCAATCCATCGTCTCCTATGTCCAATCTTTATGAAATCACAATTTGAACCTGATTTTCATGACCTTGAATTTCTTATTATCTCAATAAGCATCATTAGTAGTAATTTTCTTTCTCCTTTATTCTTTATTATGCACATACCCTTTTTCAAACCTCTGGAAGCTATTGATTTCCTTAAGCTCTGGATCCTTATAAACAGCTTAGTTTTATGGTTTTTAGTCTAGATGCAAAATTCAGAATGCTGACAGATTTATTATTTTGAAAAATACCTCACCCTCTTCTACACTGTTCTAGACAGAAATATATAAATCCAAAATGTTTTAAGTTATTCGAACCTTCCATGTTTCAGATATCTGACTGCTGCTGCACTGAAAAAGAAACTCCTTGCACAGAAAATAGTTTATCCAGTTCTCAGCACACCTTCTGTTTTCCTGTGATCAGAGGAATGTTTTCAGTTGAAGTACATCATAACTCCAACTTTGGGTTATTGTGGGAGGAGAAGTAGATTCATGGAGGTGCTATCAAGAAGCTAGTTTGGTGATCCAAGCTCTCCTTATTGATTTCAGATACTAGCATGGGGAAAGAAGCAAAACCAATTACCAAGCAAGGCAAAATTTATTCTATGTTAAATGAGGTTTCAGATAAATTTAGTGACATTGAAGCGCATATTCTGGTATAGTTCAATTGCCCACAATTAAGGAAAACATGGTCATAACAGGAAATTGGAAAATAGAGGAAAATTGCCGAAAGTCTATGAAGATCTGAGAGAACCAATACCTTCTTCAATAAAGGGACATAGTAAAGTGTGGAGAGAACAGAAATGCATATATTTGCTCACACTAGAGTTCAAAAAGTAGCTCTTCAAGCTTTGGTATGTGTCTTTTCTTCTCCCATAGGCAGAATGACTGGAATAAAAGTGAAGTTGAGTAGATATTTTCAGCTTTTCTTTTTCAGGATTACAGAAGGAAAGTTGATAAACCCAGACAAAAACCTAGAAAACTCCAGATTCTCTTCCTATATCTCCAATTCAGAGCTATTCACTTGATAAGATCATTCATCATATGCAAGACCATTAATTGTCAAGTGTTCTTCCAGTTCTGCTTCCTCTATAACCTTTTTGTTAGTGTTTGTTGTCATTGTCTACTTTGAGTATGATACTTGTGGTAGAATTTAACCCCCAATACAGCTCATTATAAAGGGTGTCTAAAAACAGGCTGAGAGGGTACTTCTCTTTATAAGGACCACTAAATGCATACTTCTGCACTTGGTCTTGCTATTTTTATTACAAAGAAGCAGAATTTTCCCAGACCTACATTAGTATACTCTTATTTGGGGGTATTTTTGTGTCTTTTAGATAATGGATGAGGTGGGAATTTTCCAGTAAATATGCACTTGTGCCATCAATTATTAACCAATAACAGATTCAACAGTTTATTTCTGTCTAGAAGAATGAATCAAGATAACAATTAATAATTTCTCTTTTTTTTTTTTTTAAACCACAGGAGATGTGGAAAGCCTAACCTACCAAATATGCCTGTCATACCTTCATTCTTTGGCCTCCTATGAGCACATCAACTCAATAGTTAAGTACAGCATCCTTGTTATTTACACTGAGATGAAGTGCAAGGATAAACATGCCATTGTCCTCAAAAACTAGGCCAGTTTTTTTTTTTTTCCCCACTGCATTTTGTCTGAAGGTAGCAATCAGTTTTTTATACCACTCTCATAGCATTTTTTTCCAGATAACAATAAAACACAGATATTATGAATCCCAGTCTGTGGTCTAACAATTGCAGTGAAAAACAACAATCTAATGTTTCCTCCCCAAAGAGACATTTTCCCACTTGAGAGGTGAATGTTTTTCAGCTGAGGCTGCTGTTACCTCTTCAGTCACCCTCCTTCAGTCACATGTGGTCATCTGACCAGGTCTGTTACACACCTCAAGGTCACAAGTCTCCTCCACAGTTTGGAGGAAAAAGGACAACTTGCAATGTCAAATGAGCTTAGTACGTCTCACATGCTTGAAATGGGAGCAGAAACAGAAGTGCATTTAAAAGGTACAGGGCATTAGCACTTCACTCTGGCCAGGCTCAGAATATTGCTTCAGAAGGTCCAGTTTAGGCCATCCTTAAAAAAGCAGCTCGCTTGACTGGGCAAGCAACAATTTCTTCCTGAGACAGGAGGAAGACAGGAGGCTCCAAAGAGGAATGCAAAATACAAGTCAGACTGCCTCTCTGGGTACCACTGAGCTTCTACTGCCTGTCAAGAAAGCAAAATAACTCAGTCTACTGACCTGCACATGCCCTCATCCACCCATCCCTTTTTTTGTTAATTATTTACATAACTTTCTTGAATAAGCCATGTTTTAAAACAGAGTCTTTAAAATGTCACACAGAGAACCAACACAGACGATTCAGTGAGCCAGTGTCCTGGCCCACAAGCCCATGTGCCGCCAAGAAACAGCAAGGTTAGACCAACCATAAACTTTTTCTCAGCAGAATGGCAGGTTTCCAGGTTGACAGTATGCTGCAGCTGACAATGCCTATTCTCCCAGCTGTGGTGAAGGACAGGAAATGCTCATGTCACTCCCTCTACTTTTACATTAAACCAAAACAAGACCAGAATTTAAATAACTGCACTAAGCAAAACCAGTCTTCAGACTGAACAGCCTTGATTCTAACCATAAAAATGCCCTAACTTCTATGGACTATTCTGCAGACAGGATTTGGAAGAATGTACAAAGACTGGAGGTGTTCACATAATGAAGTTCTGCTATCCAATTTTACCTATTGATATAAAGGAAAAGGAAAGACTGCTGCTTCATGTATAGTCTGAATCAGGACGATGTTTCAGACTGCAGTATTTATTCCTGTATTACTAAACTATTGCGATTAATTTGTCAATAGTAGATAATTCATTTGTTTCTAATGTTGGAGGTCATTCTTAGTAACGTAGATATTGTTATGGTATCTGGAACAGGTGCTGTCAACAAAACTGCTCAAAAAGTATCAGTCCCTGAGAAAACAAGGAAGAGGGAAAAACCTTCTGTAGTTTTCATTCTTATCAAATATGTTCCAGGCACTGGTGATAGAGAAGTGAAAATCAACTACTCTGCATAATATTTAAGGTCCTGAGAACTACATACTTAAAGCAGAATTTGTTCTCAGGCTTTTGATATTCAGATTGAACACAGGAAAAATATTGTTGCAAAGCAGTAATTCTTGAAAATATTATAATGTTGCTGAAAAAATTTCCATTGAATAGAACTGACAAATTGAACACACTGTAGCCTTTAGTTCCTGTTAAACTCAATAAAACTGGCTAAATAGATCGCCAAAATTATAGGCTGCAGTATGGCAAAGTATTTAACCATTCTCTTTTAGGAAAGCATTCATGTTCAGGCTGTCATTTAAGTAGTTGATCAACTTGAGATGCTCATTGTCCGGTGATTTTCCTTCAGAATTTTCCCACATAATTTTTAATGCTCAAAAACTTGACATTATCTCAGCCAGTTTTCATTAGAACACCTAAGACACTTTTATATGATAAAGGCAGCAGCTATCCTGGCCAAATATATCTGTCAGACTCTGTCAAGCTCTTCTGTGGGTACTCAAACTACAACCCACCACCAGAGCACAAGCCACCTGAATGGCGGTTGGAATACATGTTGAACACCAGTTGCATGAAGGGATTCTACCAATTCCTCCAGTCTGTTCAACATGGCATCAGACCTGTTACCACCTGCTGTCCCTGAAGCCTTAGCTTCAGGCTCCTCAGCTGTTCGTTAGAAAATTGGAGTCAAAGTCAATCCAGTGTAGATACCAGCCTGCTTAGTCCTCTCACAGTTCTGGCTACAGATCATGTCACCACGAAATCCAATGCACCAGCTCAGGTACAACAGAAGAAAAGCATATTTTTCCTGCACTCTTTATCCAGAAGAAATCCTTTACTCAACTTAACAGAAAAAAAAAATAAAACGCATATTTCAGGCAGCTGCTAGATATGGAAAATGTCAACTCCTATGACCACTTGATTACAACCACTTTATTCTATGTACCATAGAATTTGCATATTCTAGGAACTTTGAAGCAGGCAGTCAATATCCTGTGGAATTGACTGGTTTGGAAATAAAAGGTGTACAGCACTTTCAAGTGCCTTGAGGAGACACTTGAGCTAGCTTGAGGTTTAAGGGGAAGGCTACCTGTGTTAAAATGCCTGAGTAGCCCAAGGAGAAAGTTAGGTTTATAATTGCTACAGTATTCCCTCCTCCATTATGCACTGCAAACATAACCTCCCCAATAATTCAAACACAACATTATGTATGTACACAGTTCCATGAGATAACTCTGTTACAGTTACTGATGCATACAGAGTTATGCAGATCCTGTGTTGGACTGGAACAATAAAGTTGTGTTTGTCGACCCTACTGAAAAAGAAAAGATACTGCAGGTTGTTGGATTTCTCCTCTGACAGCTCCCTTAGGAGACACTACAAAAGTATTTATTATTTATAGATAAGCCAGCATGTCAACACATTTTTAGATAACTCTCAATGTATTTTTTTCTGTCTAGCAATGGAAACTACAGAATAAATTATATATGACATTTGTAGCTATTCTAAGAAAGCTGGTATTGCACAGCCAGCAATCTACAAATTAGATATAAAGTGCTCTATGGAAGCAATATTTTTTGGTATGCTGTTGATGTTACTAACTCTTTCATTCCACTATCTGTATAAAATTTAGATTAAATCTAATCAACATAGGTTTCTGATAATTTCTGTCGACTTTGTGCACTTTCAGATGTCCTAAGGTGGTATGCCAGATGTTAGGAAGGTTGTATTTTACTTCAAAACCCACAGGTATAGAGCAAACATATTTTGCAATGCATACCATCTGGTACCTGTTTTTACCAAAGAACAGTGTGTTTAATCATTAAATCCCGTCCTGCAGTATTTAAATCAAATTAATTCATACATATATATACATTTTTCTCCCTGTGGATTTTTCTATCAAAATAATATGGTTACTTTTTGTGACAGCAGAAGTCACTGGACCAAATTCTACTGTAAGATATACACACGCATAACCAACAGAAAGCAAATACGCTTGTACAGGTGTAAATGTTCACAGAATAATCAGATATGAACTATAGGTACTTTTAATATTATAAGTATCTTATATACACAGTCAAGCATTCTTTTCTATTTTACTATGTTTATCCTCATATTATTTGATTAGCAAATCAGAATTAACTTTATATTAATGTTAAGCATATGCATCAATATTCTTCATTTTGTTTTTTCCTGCAGTATAGGTCCAGTAATGTTTCATCTCCAGCATTAGTCAAAACTCAAATGAAACTTTTACCTAGTGCTCTGGACAATTTCAATATACAAACATTTTTCCAAATACCAGACTATTGTTAGAACTGTTGCTTCACAACCTGTTCTGTCCGTTTTTCCCTTCTCTGGTTTCTGCCCTCTTTTGTTGCAATTAATGATAGAACAAAGAATCTGTTTATATAAGCAGACTAGATTTTTGTCGATCAAGTTATAAAGAACATTCATAGAAGTTTCTTGGTAAAGATGATTATTATTTCCAGTCAGCTCAAGATTTCCACAGGATTTTTTTTTCCTGGTCTGGCCTTAGATCCTCATGTCATAGAGCTGTTAATCTTTGTGAATTAGTTTGCAGCTTTCACCAAATTCTAGCTTCATAGCATCCCATGGTTATGTTATAAGCAAGACCACCTTATTTACAAGACCTGCAATGTTCTAAAACATTCATGTTTCTTTCACAAGCTGACACAGTTAGCNCTCCAGACAGTTTAAAGGACATCACTTGAACAACAATATCAAATAGCATGCACTGGTTGAGAGACCACAGTAGAGGTAAGAGCAACATTGTAAACAAATAAGGGTGATTACACAGACTAAATAGAATTGTTAGGGTTATCAAGTATTACTAGAAGATATTCTGTCAGGAAAATTGCTATGAATTTCCATACTTGTTTCACATAGACAAGCCAGGAATATTTACTTCGTGGGTAAAGAGTGAAAATGCAGCAGCACTAATCATATAGCTGTGTCTGCAGGTGATATCTACAAATAATCAAGAAAGTGACAAAATTGGGAATTATTTGCCACTCCTCTGCCAAGTCTCAAGCCACAGTAGCAAAGCTGGTCATTGAAACTAACCTTGCACCAAGGTACTGTTCAACAAGCGGAAGAATACAAAAGAACAGATCAGGTACAAGGTTTTCGTTTTCTAAAGACAAATTGATAAAATAAGCAAATTGGATAGTGGAATGCCATAGGCTGAAGAGGGTTTTTTACCAGTGGAAGAAGTCTTAAATTTCTCTCAAACAAATGTACAAGAAGTACCTGGAATTTTCATCCCAACAAATAGAAAAAACTAAGAAAGAAAGATCCTATATTCAATTGGATGAACAGTCACTGTGAAAAATGAATAGTTTTTCCAACTTATTTAAAATACAACAAGTTGATTGCAGTTTTCACAAGAAATCAGTGCAAGTTCATATGCATATCCGTTTTTTCTGCAAATAAAGATAGCAAGTTCAGATTACAATTTGTACCTCCCTGAGATCAAAACTGTGGTTGGCGGTTAGAAAAAGCAGACTTGCAAAGCTGGTAAATGGGAATCCACCCAAATAACTTTGCAGAAGCTACAAGGCTTCAATTAGATGCCTATCTCACTCTTCTTCCTGATATCAAGCTTTTATCAGGTGTCACAGCACTACATATGGAGAATATTTTTAGAATCCACAGTTCTTTCATTTTCAAGATTTTTGCGTAATGTTTTTTCTCAGGAGAGCTGATGAATTACACATTACTACCTTACAAGCATCCTCAGGTTGGTTTTAAAGAATTAGAGACGATTAATTAATGAAAAGAAATTCTAAATGTTTCTTCTTGTCTTGGGTTTTAGACAAACCCTTCAGACTCGAACTGGTGTGCTTCCGACCAAGTTCTGGGTCCTTAACCATAACACCTTCAACAGCACCAAGTGCTGGTTCCATGCAGAAGGGCCATAGGAAGTTTCACTGATTTCATCATGCAGGACGAACGTAAAGAATATTAGATGCTTTTCAGGGAATTTAACATCTCCCTTCCCAATCCAAAGTCTGTGCTAACCTTCTACACGTTGATAGCAAGACATTATGCTGGCTGTCAGGCTTTGAACTGCAGTCCCTGACCTGAGATGAGCTGACAACACTCCACTGTGGCTAATCCTGCACAAGAAATGCTCCCTGTCTCTCTCCCTTCACCTTTCAGAGATGTACAGGCTTGATTTGTTCTTATATCCTGCTTTATCTTTCTATGGTACCTGTAGAGCGATAAATACCTCTGTAGGCAAAAAGGATGAAGCTCAAAGTTGAAAGAATTGCCATTATTTTGTTTTCAATTTACTCCTTTTTCGGCAGCACTTTAGAACAGAGTGTGGGAAGTATGTGTGAAATCCTTTTAATTACAAGCTCTTAACATGAATAAACTGATTCAGAGCAACAGTTTTTAATATAAGAGTTTAACTTGGTAAACAGTATTAAGGGAACTTTTGGACCAGTTAGCTAAAAATCTCTCTTAAACAGCTTTCAGCTGCTAAGCAAAATCAAGGGTAGTATTTTAGTCATTGTGTTTTGTTGCAGGCGTGTCAAGTAGGAGAAGACTTTGAATTAAATTGATGTGATTTAGTACTGAAGCTCATGTATGAGTTACAAAGGTGAACAATAATGAATCCGACAAAACTGAGCTACTTAAAGTTAATGGCCTAGATCTATGTGACTAAATATGTGACCTATGTGATATATCAGCTAACAAATAGATTCAAATAGATGCTTGAATGGCTTCTTAATTATTAAGAAGACGGATTAGCTCACTGCTAAGAGCAGAACACTAGAAATCAGAGTGGGATTCTGACCTTTTAAGTTACATACCAGGCCTCGGGTTTTCCTGTAAGCTTTATTCTAGACTCTGCCAATTATTTTGCTGACATTCTGTAAGTTATCTTCACCTTTTTTTCCCCAAATCTGTTATCCATGAACTGCTACTTGTACATAAGTTATCAAAAGATAGTCCACGAAAAAAAGCTGTGTTTAAAAAACAAGCAGCCAAAATACAACACATCCAAGGAATGAAGATAATAAACCTTAAAGAAGTAACCAAAAGTTGCTACAATAAAGGAACATCCATATTTGATCTTATTGTTACTTTAGCTTCCATCATAATGTAACATGTGATACATTTTTCACAAAATTTCAGTTGAGACCTCTTGGTCTATTACTGGCTTCTAATAACAGGGGGAAAAAGGGGGGCTTTGCTTCACCATTTCCTTTTTTATGACAGTGTAACTCCACCAAAATCCAAAGGTTCGTGGAAAACCCACAGATCACAGAGGATGCAGTCCCTGAACTGCCCACAGTGGAGTATAACGAAACCAAGCTTGCTTAAATCGAGGCCATTGAGCCTCAGGAGGATGGGACTCAGCAGACACTAACAGCACGGTGTGAGTTCCCAGACACCACAGCCGGGCTCATAACAGCATCCAAGCACACCTGTGCAACTGCAGCATGGAAATAATCCTCATAGCGTGCAAGTGACAGCAAGTGGCAGAAGGAGGAGATGGCTTACAGAGATGTATACATTTCCTCAGTGTATGGTCAGGTCGGTGGAGTAACTGTAAATAAGAATAACTGCTAAATTCAGCACAAGTGGCTGCACAATATAACCCTTAAAGAAAGGTGACTGAATTTTCTCTCACTATGGTAACAAGATGTTCTGCTGTGCCATGGGGCTGAGCCACTCACTTTTCTTAACAAGTGTTTCTGTCGTTAGCTTTTAAAGTCACCTGAGTGAAGTCAAAATAAGCCCATGGCTAAGCAGCTATCAAAGAACAGACCACACGGAAGGGAAGGCCTAAGACGTCTGTACAATGAACAGGATCTTTCATAATGTTTCCTTCTGTAAGTACTGAAAGGGCAGCTTAAACACAGAGGGAGTCAATACAACCTCAGATCTTCACAATATATGTAAACATTCTGATGCATATATAAGTTTAATGGGGAACTAGCAAACTGAACAAAAATGTGACTGAAATAAAAAAGAAATCTTTCATATTTGTTTTGAAGTATCATACATTTCATACAGACATAAAGCTGTAATAATTTTAATCTTAATTATATTTTTATGACATTGCTTAGTTGTAAAAGCAGAGCCAGACTCTGTTCTCACTTGACATGGTGAAAATGTGAGTCTGCACAGAGTCTGCAAATATCCATCTAGGTATTCCCTCTGTACGCTGGTGAAGGGTGTCTAGACCACAACGGACCGTAGCCCATACTGTAAACATCTCTGCATATTCTTTTTCATTCAGGCATTTTTGTCCTCATGTTTGTTCTGTGCATGCTGCACTTACTGCACTGTTTTTGTAAGAGGGCAGAAAGTGAGTTGTTGTCTGTTTCACAGTAAACTCAGACCTTCTATCTGTAATAAGACACTGAAAATTTATTCAAGTAGACAATTGCTGGGATTCTAACAGAACATTTATGAAAAGCATTTTATATGCTCTGAAATACTTTCTTCTGAGCCTGCCAACAGCCATCAAGCTGAAGAATAGGGGCTGAGCTACAAGCATAACGGCTGAGATATAATTTGAACTAACCATATTAACAAAATTAATGAAACCAGACTAAAAGCAACAAGATAGGCCTATCTCTAAATGTTTTTAAGATCGTGTAAATCAACGATTGTCAAAATTTTCCAGATTTCAAGTTTTCACTATGTACTATCAATAACAAAGCTGTTGATAAGAGTAAAATCAAGGAAATTATACTATAGATAAAAAGGGTAATTTTTTTCATCTTTAAGATAAAAACTTCAGATGCAAATGACCTAAACACTCAGAAATCTGCCTGCCTTTACAGAAGCCATGGTATACTTCCTGTTGATTTGGCCATAGAGCTTAATGTCTCCATTAAAAAGCAAGTCAGCAGATCCACTGGAGGACAGAAACTGCTTTGCTGACGATCAGATCTAAGGGTGCTGACAGGTATTGCAGAAGAACCAGCTGACACAGTTTAAGAAGTCGACGTCCCCAGCTCTCAGCTCCTCTTCTCTGCAGGAGACTTGTCAGGACTGAATTCCTTAACAAATGTGAAGACAACTTTCACTCAAGTTACTGCAAAATGCTTTCACTTAGTTGAGGAAAAAAATGACAAATGACAAGAAGTGATTGACTACCCTTGCAAAATAAGCAAAAAACCTCTGTATTTGCACAGCTCAGCTTCTTTACAAAGCTTACCGTATCAGTTAACACTCCTTCTTCAGCAATTTGAAATGAGTTGCAGGATCTCTTACAGATACATCTAAAGAAATTTTAAAAGTTTTTCTATTATGTATTTCTGTTATAAGCTCTGACAGAAGAATAGTGAAATTTCCAAAAGCCACATCTCTATCAAATAAAAGATTTTATATTATCAAAGATCATCTGTACAACCCAAAAAAAAAGACAGAGAAACACTGGCAGGTGGGGGATCTAAAGAATACCCTGCCCAATTACTGCAACACCCATTACAGGAGCCATCAGCCCATAAAAGACCCATTTCCACATACTCAGAGGAGCATAGGGGTACAAATGCAAGAAGACAACACAAATTAAGGACTCAAAAGAGGGTATAACCTGTCTAAGCTCCTCCAGAGGAACTTCAGCACTGGAGTCTGGGTATGAAGCCCATCAAGATGAGCCAAGCCCAGAGTACCTTTTGACAGTTTTGCTTTGAGGCTGCCTAGGGATGTGGAACACATTGTGGTATGCAGGGAAGATGCATTTCAGGATTGTGTAAGTTTTATTATGGGATGTCTTGTTGAAAAATTAAATATGGGGAAAGGAGGGATCTAGGTGATTTGGGGAGGAATAAGTGTGGAGATAAGGGGAGACAATGGCACAAGCCAGGTGGAGTTTGCTTGTTGATAAGCTTGTCTGGCCATGTACCTGACCAGCACACTCTGTCCTATCTCCTTATTAAATTCCTCTCTAACTCTTTCCTGGGTGAGGGACTCTCTAACTGTGTCTGTATGGGGGTCTGAGTGCCAGCAACTGGAGTCAGACCACAGACTGGGGAGCCTGTGTGCCTGGGTGGTGGTAACAAGAGAGACCTGAGTGAAACCCAGTGCCAACCATAGAGCTGGGACCGGGCTTAGAGGCCTGGCTGCCAGACGCTGGATCACATACTGGGGTGTGAGCAGAAGTGAAGATCAAGTCAGGTAAGCTGGGGAGTAGGTGAAGTGGCTGAGGAGCTGGTGGGGCTGGTGTTTGTGTGTCTCTAAGGCTGGGATTGCACCAGGAGCTGGCTATTGGAGGGACTGGGGAGTCTTAGCCTGCTGCTGGCAGGACGGTGGGGTCTGGAGGTCTCTATGGGTGAGACCTTCCAGTGTGTGTGTCTCTCTAAGAACAGGGCCAAAGGGAGGGTTGGCTACTGGGGACCAGGGGAGTCCTAGCTAGCTTTGGGTGGCTGTACATGTGTGTACCTGGGGGGGGCAAGGGGTGGGGTCTGCAGCAGCACCTGGAGTGGGGTGGCAGCCTCAGGGGATCGTATGTCCAGATGACAGCAACTGGGGAGACTGAGATCCAGGGGCAGCTGCTGGGCAGACCAGGTGTCTGAGCCTGGCTGTTGCGTGGATCCACGTTGTATACACGTGTATATGTATTTCCGCTAATGCACCTCCATCCTGCACAGCCAGAGAGGGGAGTGGGATGAGGTCCCTGTGAGTGCTCTGTCTGTCTGACCTGTATGGCCAGCCACGTGTGCATGCGATGCTCATGTGTGTGCACTGTGTGCATGTGTCCACCGGGAATACATGCACAGCCTTGTTACTGTTTGGATCTGGAACATGGAGCTGCGGCAGCCTCACCTCTCTCAGGGCTGTCAGATCCAGCAAAATATATATTCACTTAACAATATGCTAAATAGTTTTCAGTCCATGACCTCACTCCCTCGATTCTTTAAAAAAATTGTTAGTCTCTCCTAGTACTTGTTTAAAACTTTTCTGGATAAATTCTGTTTTAAAAACCAGTTCAAAGTATTTCTAGAGAGTATAGTCAACTCTACATTTCTTCTTTGGAAGTCTTAGAACTTCATCTTTTTTCTCTTGAGTATATTTATGTATTTCAGTATGTTCACCTTCAATGTTGAACCATCCTGAGCTCTGAGTATGTGGAGTGCCAGAAGAAGGTCTTATAAAAAGTGTTATAAAAATTAGCAAGGGAACAATTGCACGTTATGTTCATCAGAAGTAAAGAAAAATACCTTTTCTACATGCAGTATTTTATTTAAAAAAAAAAAAAATTTAGAAAATGCTGCCCTGCTGCCCTTATTTTCTTTACATTATATTCTTTCTCAGATAAGTCTAAGGATTTTTAATTGGCATTGACAGAAGTACCCTTACACTTTCTTAGGTAGAATTCAGCCTGAAATACGCACTAATTCTGTAATGAGTCAGCATATCTGGATGAATGATCCAACATAAATAATTTTGTTGTGTGTATCTCTTAGCAACTGAGAAATTACAGTCCTAATTTCATAAAATGACTCTCATGTTTATTAAACCATTTTTTGTGCTATGGATTGAATGCATGAATTATCAAGAGTTGCCTTGGGCATAGTATTACAGTCAACTGTCTTGCACAAGAAAAATGCTTGTTGTCTTGCTGAAGAACAATGAAGCCATTCCTGGACAAGCAAGACCTACCAACTGCCAGGGTCTTTCAGTTGCTGGGCCCATTACACTCCCTACAAAGGCACCGGCAGGCAGGACGGAACAACAGACACAACGACGGAGCTCGCCACAGCTGCTGGGTCCAGGGAATGGCTGCATATGCGAGGTGACAGCCGCCTCTGAGAAGTGAGGACAAGGGTGAAGGCAAGGGCAAGCAGTAATCGCAGCTTCCCTTCCCCACTCCTCAGCAGCAGAAAACTGGCAAAGCCAGCTTTTCCTCGTCTCTCTCCTGTGGTTTTGCTTATGCTGCTGAACAGATTGGAGCCAGTTTTGTGGTTTTAGTTGTTGTGAGAATATGATCCACTGTCCTAGGCTAAATTTTGAGAAAACATGATTGCCTGAATGAGAGTTTTACCTTGCGATGGGAAGCTGCATGAAGAGTGATGCTGGGGAAAAAAAAAAAAAAAAAAAATGGTGTGTTAGTTCTTTTTACTAGGTATGCAAGCCATAGAGTATCTTCAGGTCAGGCACTTGGAGCAGTGGCCACTCAGGAGTAGCTGTCACAACCCTGCAGTATCATTCGTAGGCCCTGTTCGACTAGGTTTGATGGTTTAAACACAGTTCCATTTTTGTATTTTTGGTTTGGAAGCTCAAACACTTGCTAAGGAGGCAGCACAGTCAGGGACCTTAGCATAGCCAGACCTCCTGACCATGATATTGGTGTGATTCCTTTTTTTAATTTCCTCTTTTATTCAAAGCAGAAGGTCATTGAAGTAAATGGGGAAGGAATTCATAGGCTTTTTGGTACTGAGAGGAATCAAATATCCAATGCTGCATAGCTCTTTGGCGCAGTGTATCACTACAAACCCTGTAATACTGCAAAGTGTAAGCTGTTATTCCAGTGCTGTGACAGTTTAAATGTATTGAATTTGACACTTTTTCAATAAAACAGGCTAAATTTAGATAACCATATGCTCATGCTGACAAGCTAGCTTCTCCCTGATATGTGTTTTCATGAAAGAGTACACAAGGGCCTCAAAGTTTAATAAGTTTTAAATTAATTCAAAATATTGTATTAATTTACAGTAGAAAGGTCAAGTTATTGAGCAAATAGAATGGATGAATATTTTCTACTTAATACTAAGATTCAGCTATACAACCTCCATTAGTGCTAACAGGAGTCACGCTGCCAAATTCAAAAATTATACTAGAAATATTTTATCTGTCTATGCTCCTACTTCAGCGTAATAAACACTATACAGTTAAAACCCCTTCTCTCTTGACTGCCAAAGTTAGGCAAAGTTGAGGAATACATCTATACAAGCTAAGCAGTATTTTATCAACAGAGATGTTTTTATCATTTGTGCCTCAGTAGATTAAGAAAACGGGCAAATTTCACAATGACATTCAAATCTTTGCATCTTGTTAAGGGATTTTTTAAACAATCATTTGAGAAATTTTTAAAGTAAGTATTTTAAAGCAAAAATCTCGCAGGAGTGACTAATACTGCCTTTTTGTTAGTGAGGTTGCAGGTGATATACAATGATACCTATTCATTTATGTGTGATTAAACCATAAAGACCAATTTCATTTAGTATATGCTATTTACAAGAGCAACATCACTCTAAAATTCATGTATTTTTTTAATGTGTCCCTCTAAGCATTGTGATCCCTTTGGTTCCTCATATGCTATGATTTTACTCGTCTAAAATGAAGCCAAAATCTGAGGATGCACACCGCATAGCTGAAGGCAGAGAAATCTTCAGTCTCTTCAGACATGATCTCTTAAAACAGAGTAATAATTAAACTGATAAGTAAAAACCTTTTTTTAACCAAAATCCACAATTCCAATGATACATAATTGTCTGCCTCATACAAATTTAGCAAAATACTTGATTATATTTGTTGACACTCTTTAAGATTTAAAATACCTTAAAATATGTGCAACATGTCAGTTAATTATCATAATTAAAGAAAAACAGAAAAATTGCACATCTCTGGAAACAACATCTAAATAATACCTGGAATATTAAATTGAAGAATACATCAGGAAAATTTACACCACACTGGAAAAAAAGTTGTGAAATTAATGTAAAAGTGTTAAATATTTTTTAGAAATACATTTCTATCTCTTTTATAAATAGGAAACCTCAATAGATTCATGAGCTAGAAATATGAAGTTGTTTACTTTGAGGAAATTAGTACAAATATATAGCAGAGACAACAAAATATTTCCTTGTTCTTATCAATTATTTTCCCACTTGCATGTGAGAAAAGGGTGGTAAAGAGTTGAATACATTATCTCTATAGACATGTAAACTAAATATTGCTCAAGTACACTTGCTTGTGGGCATCTAACAATGTCAGATGGGGACTCTTCCCTCTGAGAAGCTATACATATACACATCCTTACACAAAGGATATCACTGGAGCAGGTTTGTTTTCTATTTCCAAGGGAGAGAGTAAAGAAGTTCCTACAGATGTTATCTTGCTGCAAAACATCTGAATCTCTACTACATCACAAATGTGAAAGCCCTTTTATATTTAGGTTATTCTGACCATGCAGTAATTCCATTCATGATGCATATTCATCACAAGTCGCCCTTTCTTGTGAAGCTTTAAGTCTGATCACTCCATCTAAGTCTGCTAGATATCCATGTCAAATACCATCTGTTTTCTGATGGGCAAATTTTATAATGGCAAAATGCTTTTCATTGCATTCCTGTGACGAAGATTATGGTGCATTTCAAAAAATCTCCAGATATGTTAAATTCAGTAAAGCTAGGGATACTCACAGATACGTCAGTATTCTTTATGGTTTTGGACAGTGTAATGTGTCATTTAGATTCTTCAAAGAAAAAGCACGAAAATATTTATAAATTATTTCTAGAATTGTTTTGCTTACATAAGAGATAATGCAAGGAACCTTGTATATTTGCTTATGAATGTGTTTTGAACATGCTTTTATCCTTAAACTGCATAAGCAGAGAAAAGTAAGTCCATAGCCCACCTGTTTTTCCTTAATACCTACAAATCATTACTTTTTTTTTTCTAGTTTTGCTTCCTTAATCTTATCTCCTCACAACCTGTAATTAATACGTTATAAAATCACTGCTTAATGTTAATTTTTCTAAAAACTTATAGATTTGACAAATAAAACTTGTCATTGAAAAGGAAATCATCTCTTCCAGAGGCAATGCTGCTTTACTGGTACAAATAATGATTTACTTTAGCACTCAAAAAAAAAAAAAAAAAGTTAACAGATTTAAAATAGAGGATAAACTATTAATAATACTTCTTAAAATAATAGGGATTGAGTCAATTTCAACTAGCAATCTTCTGACCTTTCTCTGGAAAAAAAAATATGTAAAAACATTGATCATGACTGCATCAGAACCTGCATAAAATATTTCAAAAAATAAAGCTGCATTTACTTATGTGCCGTGAATATATTTATAGAGAAATCGTATGCAGCAAATGCTGTTTTCAGTGAAAGAAACTAAAAGTCCAGAATTGCTTAATCACTTTAGGGTTTATTAATTATTCTCAGATACTTGTAACCCTTCTCTGTCCTTTCAAGCCACATCACATACACAAACAAAAAAAAAAGTTGATGAGTAGAAAAATCCCTTTCACATTCTGTTGAATACAGGAGAGATTCTCACTTTGTGGGGACATCAGAGAGTCGTTGTATACATTGGTTTCTACAAGCCAGAGATCTGATCCATCCTGTATTTCAGTCACCACCAGAAAAAGCTGATAGACTTTAAATTCAATGAAGGCAAGCCTCTTTTTAGCTATAACTTGGATACACAGCTGCTCAGATAAACTTGCTGCAGCAGCTAGTATAGCCCATAGCCCCAGAATTTCACAGGAAAAGAGTGATTGCTGAGGTTTTTTGCATGTTAGAAATCCAGTCAGGTCATTGCACACGGTTGCAAGAACACATGCCTGTGCATTACTTGCACAGTTTTTAACTGTCTCTTTGGATATGTGACTTCTTCTGTATCCTACTCTGAAATTCAATCTCTAACACAATAATATAATTTAGGGGAAATTCCTTTAACAATCTTGCATATATTTAGCTATATATATTTATACATACATATTTGTGGTTTATTATTAATGCAGCTCTATGGAATTCTCCCTGTCATCTGATTGCACTTATTTCATGGGTTGCTGACACCTGATTGACTTTTTTAGTACATTTTAATAGACATAATATGAAGCACTTCCCACTGCAGTTTTTCTTCACAGAGATATCAACAGAGTTTTATTGGGAGGGGAGTGAGGTTTAGAATCCGGTGTAAGTAGCTGATACTAACCTAGTATGTTTTCTGAAAGCTTATAATAAAACAGTATCCCAAAATGTCCAAGGATGGGAGTCCAATATAAAAATAGTGTAATCTCTTCTGTTAATCTCATGAAATAATGAAACCTAGTTTCTGCCCATCTAGGAATTGACTTGGTCCCAACGAAAACAAAGTCTCATCATTCATTTAATGAAGAACATGACTACGTGCTAAATGAGGAATACCTGTGCCTGTTCTCTCCTTCACGATTCTCTATTTCTTTATTCCGATTTCTGTACCTGTACACCAAACAGAAGCCTCTAAGCTATTTCCCTGAAGGGAAAGGGTTGTGAAATTTTTATATCCAAACAAAATAAAGACAGAAGGATGCAGGGACAATATCCATCTGGTCCATTCTCTTGTCCTACAATAAATGTCTTCATCCATCCAAGATGTGGATGGAAAGAATTCTTCCTCATATTTAACCTTAATATTTTGTGTACACCTTTTGCTATGGTGCAACAAGGTCCTACCCTATTACAGATATGCAAGACAAGCACTGAGCCATCTTTGGAGTTTCTGAGTGGTTCTGACTTCTCTAGCGTAAAACAAACTAAAATCTGTCTCAACACTTCCATGATTCATTCATCTCAGTTGATCTCTTTGTTCTTCACATTTTCATTAAGAAAGATGAAAAACTTTCTATTTCTTCAAAGCCATTGGTCTTTAAAACTGAACTATTTATGGAAATGGTCAATTCAGCTTCCCTATGTAAAATGAAGCTAGTTTTCATTATTAAAAAAAAAACTAATTTAAAAAATCTTTTTATAAAATCTCATTGCAAATCACATATACCTAGTAAAAGGGCTCAAAACCTCTATGCAAATAGTTTTCAAAATTCACACAGGTTCAAGAAGCACAAGATCAAATTATGTAAAAATGAAATAATATAGTTATTTTATGTAAATTTTAAAATTCCACAGAACCAATAGTGAATTAAATTCTATCACAGTTTTCCATAAGAGCTTAGTCAACATAATTTTTATGTTTGCAAGCATGATGATATACAGTATTGTCCACTGGTACAATACAGAGTATACAATGAATAAAACAAACATGAACTTAATTTTCATATTTAATGTCTGATTCTTCCACAGATGTCAATGGCAAGACTAATTCACTTCATCAAGGCAGCAGCAAGACCTAAGTGGCCAGTAATGTGCCCTTCAGCTTCATGTTCACTCAGTTGTGCTCAGTTAACAAACTTTTCCATTGCTGTGACAATTTTAATGCATTATTCTCTAAATGAATAGTCAGCTTTCATGCAAACAGTCCATTAGCATTAATCATATGACTCTCACATGATACATTGATTTTAAAAGTGTTTGCAATATTTCTCTTGTCTGTGAAAAATAAGTAGTTGGTAAGAAATGAAAAACAACGATTGAAAAGGAAGATTAGAACAACTAATCTCTCGACACCATTTCATTTCTCTTCTGAAATATAAAAAGCTCTATTGTATTTAGTGTAAATATCGAGGATGGCATTTCTGTCAATCAAAAAAATGAATCTATGTCTACTTTATCACTGATCTTGTTGCATAAATTAACATTTACATTTCTTTATATGCTTCTCTTAAAAAATTCTAAAGAATCCCAGCTTACTGGAGTACAAAATGTGCAACCGCATAAAACAATCAAATTAACTGAGTCACTGGCATTGACTATTATAAACAAATCCTTTCTTGGTCTTACCTAAAGAATTCTAAGGTATTAAAACCTTACAGTTTTCAAGACATGAACGTTCACTAGAGTTTGACTAAACACTGCTATGCAGCCACTGGAAATAACTTGCATTAGAGCTTCTGCCTAACAGGAAATTATGCTGAACCTGAACCAAAGCCCAGGGAATTCAGTATGAGGTTTTTTCCTTCAACTTTAATTGGCACTGGATCAAGTCCTTTGCACACAATCTCCTGTTTCTTCAACATTAAAACAATGCTTATGACTGTCAAACAATATTTTTCCCTTTAATATCTATTCAAAAGAATATTTTGCAAACCATCTCAGGACTCTGAAAAATGAAAATTAGACTTGGATTTCTGTGTCAAATAATAATCTTCAGAAGCTAGTTATATTGCAGATGGAGATTTTAGCTGCCATGTTGTCCTTCTAAAAATAACATGCAGTTTTCCAGTGAGCATGCAGTCAACTAGCAATATCAGTGTGCATTTATATCGCAAAGAATCATTTCATAAATCCATCTTTATAGGTTTCTACAATCAAATTGGAAAAACTGTTCATTATGTACATGAAATACATTTGAAAATATCTTTAAAAACATGACACATCTCAAAGTCTTTTTATGTTTCACAGTGGAAGAAAAAAGGCCACAGATGAAAATGATAATGAATATACTATCTAAGAATTAATCGATTTTTTTTAAGTGGCAATGCTGGCAAACCACAAGAATGAAACATTAAAGTATTTACCATAAGCCAAAAAGAAAAGATTTATATGCATTATCTCCAAGCCAAAATGCAATAAAATCCATTTTTAGGCCTGAAATAAAATACAATCAAAAGGCCGTCTGTGACTCTGAGCCCCTGTCTCTTTCTTATGTTATAAAGCATCCTTGAATTTTCCAGCACCATTTTGGCCCTTTTCTTTAAAGGGCAGATACTATTTAGTTAGGAATGCACTTCTATATTTTTTCAGTCCTGATCCAACACCTACTGTTGACAGTGGGATATTTTCTGTTGAAATCAGTGGGAATTACATAAGGTCCTTAGGAAAAACTCAGCCTCCCATGTTAAAATGGTTGCTGTTAACAGAGATTTATTTGTGACTGCCCCAGTGGCTTACCAGTACGTTGATGGAACATGAAGAGTGTATTTCTTGAACCAGCTGTAATTCAGAAAAGCTGAGGTTACTGTTTGGATTCCCTGATGAAAAGCTGCAATTGTTTCATTTATAGGTAAATGTACTCTGACTATTCCCAGAGTGACCTTGGCGGCCAACTGTGTTGTCCTATATGTCAGCAGAAAGAAGGCTGTTGGTGTCAGTGGGCTTTGGATCAGGCTTTAAAGACAGAGAAAGCTTGCTTAAGGAGGAAAACAGGCATAACAAATAGTCCTGATTTCCCAGGTTTTGTCACTTAGAGTTTAGAATAGCAACAAGACACTTTAAACCCTGAAGAATAATTGTTGTAAGTCAATTATTTTGACCCTGTACATTTCTACAACTGTATACAATAATAAAGAATAAATCTTTCTGGCTTACAAAAAAAAAAAAGGCAAGTACTTTATTTATCAATAGAGATTTTAGCTGCTTTTTACACCATTGCAATGACTAAACAGCATTAAATAAACAAAGGAGAGTATAAAATCACTTTATTCCAGCTGGTATCCCAAGACGACCTTTTGACTAAGTACAGAGTTAGATGTTTCAAGTATGGCACTTATATAAATAAGAGCAGAGAGAAGATGATATATTCACAGTTAAAAGCAATTAACTCTGTTCCTTTGGTGTGTGTGTCATCATAGGTGATTATAGGTAAATACATAACTTGGCTGGTGTGAACCAGCTCCATCTTATCCATGCACATATTAGGGAATGAACTGTAATGTATTGATACATTTTGCAGATCACAACTAATGTAAGATGATTAAGGTCTCTGGTGCGTGTGTGAGGATAGGCAAATAAAAAAATGGCAAAATTATATTTAGCATTTATTGTTTAGCATAACTAATTGATGCACAAGCTATGATAGAAAATACCTAGTAACACACCAGGAATAAACTCTGTGATTTGGACAAGCAAAATAATATAAGACATCTGTGAGATAGGTGAACGCAGATATCCTGATTGAACTGTGGTCATGTTGCTTACAGTGCAATTACCCTTCTTTTAAAACATGCTTACACCTGCACATTGCAACTGTTTTCCCCACCCCACCCCATATAGAGTATCCTTGTAGATTTTAATATGAACATTCTACACGTTTACAACAATTAGGCAGTCCAAACTGTAAACCTATCCTAATGATGACCAAAAAGCCGCTCCACCAACAGATAACACCCAATCATTAGAAAGAAAAGTAGGAATAATAGTAGCTGTGCTGTAAGGCTAGATCAAGCATAGTTTTATAGCTGTTTTTTCAGTCTTTTACATAGCACTGCATTTTGCAGCTAGTTCAGTAACTGCGGATCCAATACCTTAATGGCTTTCTTGGTGGTTTGATAAAATGCTTGCCTAAGCAATGTACCTTTCTCTAATGGTGTCTGGGTCTGTTCCACCTGGCACAGTGTTTCAGTTCTGTCACAGCCTCACACATAAGCTGAGTCACTTGACTGAGTCCTGCCAAAGTTAGGCATGCTCATTCTTGGCAGGTCCTTATTTCTGATTTCGTATATGGATTTCCTTTTTGCCTGTACTCCTCTCACTGCCATTTTGATCTTTCTCCAGCCCAAGTGGTTCAGTTCTGCCAAATTGAGCACCACACAAATCCCACTGACAGCAAACATGAATACCAAGAACACAGTCTTCTCAGTGGGTCTAGAGACATAGCACTCTACTTCTTTAATGCAAGGGTATCTGTCACATTCGTACATGGAAGGGACATTGAATCCATACAGAAAATACTGTCCCACTAAGAATCCAATCTCTAGGGCATTTCGAAAGACCACTTGGATGATATAAAATCGAGAAATGCCTTCTTGCCTCCTCATCTTTGATTTTGTAGTTCTGATAGCAGGATTGGGGATTTCCTTCACTTCTAAGCAGTCTGGTTCTGCCTCTTTGGTGGAGTTCTCAGTGTTCTGCAGCACCCCATTGACAATTGTGTTCTTGATTTTCTTACTGTCCTCACGCTTCATTGAATCCTGGTCCCTTTCCAAGGTGAGGAAGACAGTGGAGTACCTCCGTTCCCTCTGCTTAGCAGACTGGTGAACGGAGTACGTTATGAAGCAGAGACTGGGAGTGCACACCATGATGATCTGGAACACCCAGTACCTTATATGAGAAATGGGGAAAGCCTGGTCGTAACAAGCCTGGTTGCAGCCTGGCTGCAGCGTGTTACAGACAAACATAGTTTGCTCGTCATCGTACACCGTCTCCCCTACAATGGCCACAATGAGTATCCTGAAGATCACCACCACGGTCAGCAGGATCCTGGAACAGAGAAGCCGGTCAGTGCGCGCCGCCGCCGCGCCGCCGGGAGCTGTCCAGTGCTGACCGGGGCCCCGGGCTGCGGCTGCCCCGGCCCNCCGCTCCCGCGCAGGAGATGCGCAGCCTGCGCGGCATCGCCTCGGCGCGACCGTATGCGGCCGTGCGAATCCGCCGCTGTCAAAAATCTCAGGCGGTCGTCAGCGCTGCCGCCCGCCCCGACCTCTCTTTGGAGGAAAAGCAATCACACGGGCCGTTAAGGTCCCCGAAAGTGCGGCAGAGAGCGGCACGGGGTTGCTCCGGCCGCGGGACCCTGATGGCGGTGGGGTGTCCCCGATGGCCGCCCCCTGCCCCATGGCTCCTCGGGGACAAGGACGGCGGCGTTTGCAGTGTCCCCGCGCATCACACACACGAACTCAAGGCACACACTGCACGGGCCCCGCGAAAAGGGTGCCCCGCACGGCCGGGACCCGGCGTGTGCCGCCGA
>VWYH01011041.1:211929-234375 GCA_013399365.1 Pampusana beccarii
CTGATCTGCCTACAAGGACCTTCTCATGAAAAAAAACCAAAAAACTAACAGCTCAAATCAATTTCCCTGGAAATAATTTGGACATATATACAAAATCACAATTGCATATACTTCTGTCATATGCAGAGCATACAACAGAGAGCATACAACAGAGTCTGCACTTCTTGCAAACTCCTGAGAGTAAAGTCCAATTTGTTTGCAGACAGGCTCCACCTAGAAGAAGGAAAACTTCATGGAATCAAATCATTCTGAATTGACAGGCTCTGGAAAGAAGTACAAAAGAACTAAAATATTCCAGGCACCAGACCATCTGCTGCCAGTCTCCTGATTTTCTCTTCCCTCTTTCACGAGTCTCAAAAGAGCACTCACATTCTACTAAAGCATCCATTAATGCAGCTTCACGGACTATGATGGTTTAAGCATAAATGTGTGAGCAAATCTCATGTGGATTCCCATTATAGTCTACTTTAAGGTTCCATACTCAGTAAAGCGCCATTCAAAAATGCCTTGGACAAGGGAGAGTATGGAGGATTTAGTATAATCAGATTTAGTACACATTGTAAAGATGCAAAGAAACACATAATAATAAATTCAGTATGTGAATGAAAATGATCTTTCACTGATGAAAAATTGATTTTTTTTCCTAGAGTCTATTCTTTCAAACATACAAATTCCAAAAGATGTGCAGCCCTATGTAACAGATAAGTGCATTATGGTAAAATACCAGTCAATTATGCAGCCACGATGTTAAAAGCACAACAGAATACTGGTGAGATTCAGTTTGGCAAACCTTATTTTCCTCTTTTCCTTAGAAATCAAAAGGAGTTACAAATTGTAATTGGAAGAAGCTTAAGCAGATTTATAATTTTTAATAATTAAATAATTATATTTTTAATCATTAAATAATTACAATTTTTCAAAAAGTAAAAATAAATTTATTTTCCATTTAGATTGTAATATCTCTGTCCCATGGTAGTCAATTTTCATGCTACTAATGGCAATTCCTACTGACTTTAGTGGACCCAGAATTTAAAAACCCTTAAGATCTTATTTACACCAGAACAGTTTTAAATCTCTGGCAGAATACAAATTATGAGAAAGTTAATGAGTGCTTCAGAATACCCAGAACAGCAAAAAATAAGATTAAATAATAAGAAAAGAGTCCTCTATATTGGAACTCTAAGCAGCATTTTGATGTTTCTTGTATTCCGTAGGGGGGAAAAAATAATGCTTATTTCAGTATGAATGCATTACATCAAGCATTTTTTTCAGACCTACTGCTTTGCTTTGCCTTGTCTACATGTATCTTCATCCAAATGCTGAATCCCTATACTCCTGGCTGCATTCGGTTCAGTGATGTGATTTACGGCAGAGTTGCTTTTTTTTGTTTTGATTGTTACACCACCATATGTCTTCAGTATTCCTGGTGCCCCTCACTCTCCTCCTCTCCCTCCCCATCTCACCAGTCTCAGAAGGGAATTCACATTACATTAAAGCATCCCTCCAGAGGCCAGGCTGAAACAATCCCTTGAAATAACTAGGGCAGTCAAACGATTGATTTGAAAGTAAACTATGCCAGTGAGCAGGAGTGAAAAACAGGAGCTTAGTAAGAAATGGAGGAGATTTTTTTATCCTTCTGTCATTAAAATATTCTACAGTTGCAATAAAAATGTGTGAAATGTATTTGATATTAAATCAATTACAGATATATAAGGCATAAATGTGTACACACGTATACATGTGTGTGCAAACTTATGCATGTGTTTTATAATTAGTGTCTTTGCACGACAGACTGCAAAAAGAGATATAAAATAATATTTAATAAAGAATTCCGTAGGAACTCATATTCTCTAGGAAACTTCTTCTATAAGATTATCGAGGTCATTTCAATGACCTGTGCAGGGAGAATAGATTTAAATTCCACATGATTTTAGACTTTGTGCCAGGTAATACCCTAGGTTAAGCTATTGAGTTGTCTTTTCTGTGACATTAATATGCCCAGATCAAGAATATAGAGTCATGGGTTTGAAAGAAGAATCTGACATATTTTGTAGAGTTCATGGAATATTTTAAAAAAAAAAAATCAAGTGAATTAAAAGTCTTATAAACATTCAAAAGTGTTAATTTTTAGTGTTATTTTTTCAGTATAGAGTCTTCAGTCTAGTCTATAGATCTACAGGCTTTCACTGGAAAATATCGACTCATAGACCCAGAATAGTTTCCCAGATTCATTCCAATCATACACGTCTGGTGTTTCACAGGTGGAGATTTAAACTGGCATTTTTGTGAGTTCCATAAATATTATTAATAAGCAGCATCCACTCAGTGCTGTGGAGCATGCATTGTTTTCAGAACACTATTTGTTAATATTTCCTAAACAGAAAGTTTTCTGGGATATGCATTTCATTACATTTTTGCAATGTTCCTGTCACAAAACCAAGCAAAATCAAATTTGGAATATCAAAATTTTCTGTGAATCAAAAGTCCTGACTTTTATTAAGTTGTGATTACAGTACTCAATTTCTTCTATCCCACAGAAAATTGAAGTGGTTACCTACAGATTTTACAAAAATATTTCATGTTCTGCAATATTCAATTCAAAACTATATTTGCTATATCTACTAGAGATTGTGTATTTTTTACTATGACACAGGAAAGACTTTGTGACACAGCAAGAGAAAAAGATAAATTCAATAATTCATAAAACATTGTATAACACCTACAACTGCATGATTTATTTCTGTGCTTTTAAGAAAAAGACAAATCAGCATTATGTGCAATGTTGCTATGGTACTGGAAGTTACAGTTTACTTTTCTAGATAACAGTGAAACCCACGTAATTTCTCACATAGGTCAGAGTTGCTCAAGGGCTGCATTGATTTACACACATCCTATGCAAATCTGTCCTCGTTTTAGCCAGATACTTACTTTGCATTTTAAATTTAGAAATTCTGCTTTGCAGCTGTTTGAAACCTCTTTCACACTTTCCTGTAAGTAAGTGGGGATTGTTTCTCTGTGAGAAACATAACCAAAACACCATTGATTTATAGGAAAAAAAAAAAAGAAGAAAAGAAAAAAGAATTTTCACAGTACCTTGCTCTGTGATTTCCTTCATGTAAAGCTGTGTCTACCCTACTGAGTGAGAAACAGTGTGAAAAGGCATACTTTCCTGTACTCTATCCACATGGTCTATCCACCAGTCCCGGGAGGCTTGGGGACCTAGTATGGGCAGACAGGTTCGCACTAATGACAACGCCAAGCAGCTGTTGGAGTTGTACCTGGGTATCTTTCCAGCTAGTGCTTGCCCAGCTCTACATCTCCCCGAGGATCAAAGGGAAACCAGAAGGCTCCATCACCCACCCCCTGCCAGGATGGACACCTGAAACAGACCCTGAACCATAGAATCTACCATTTAAAATGTTCGTCAGTTGAACTTCAAAGTCTACAACAGCGTGAGAATAGTGCCATATGTTTACACTTACATGAAAATGGGTAAATATTTTATGTGTACATTATTATTTTGCATGAATTACTAAGATTTATTTAAAATACCACTACAGGTTTTGTCTACATTTTCTGATTTTTTCAGGTTTTAAAGCATCTTTTACGTTTGCATGTGCCTGTACGTGCTGGGAACACAATTAAATAAATACAGAATTTTATTTTTCTTCAGTCACCTCCTCCAGAATATCTCTATTTTGCACACAAATTCCTCAGGGCGGACTCAGGCTGCATTCAAACCAATAAAGAGGTCATATCTCCTGACACAGGACAGCGAGCCTCGTTTTCCCCATCCAGATATACCGTAATTCTCCTTCTTCAGGGCAGAGCCACAAGGAAACAGAGACTTTCTAGTGGAAACTTCTAAGAATGAGTCTATGCAGGATTTGTCTCATCCCAGAGGCTTCACTCTGCCTCAAAAGAAAGAACAGGTTACAGTGAATCAAAAAAAAAACAAAAACAGAAGGACCACAGCTCCTAAGCTTTCGATTTAATAAAGATTTTCACATGGTTAAAATAGATAAATATTACATACAGATAATTTTCAGACAGGAGTTTCAATGCCTTATGCTGAGATGCAGCTGTGAAGGGTTTCCTCAAAACCAGACCTCTTCTGATGTTGAGGAACAGAAATTAGATTTCCAGCCTTGATTTCACCACAGAAGTATATTTATCCTACAGTTTCAGTGGACAAAAACCAGGCAAGTGGCTTCAAATTTTTGCTGATAAGCACTTAAAGGCTTGACCTTTTTAAAAAATATGTCAATAAGTAGTATGTCAAAAATACATGGATGAATTGTTCCTCTGATTTCTTTCATTAGTGTTGTTTGATACATTTCATTATTTCATATATGTCCTCAGAGCGAAGGATCTGCCTTGCGGCAGAAATTGTATTACAAAGAGAAAAGGCTTACAGGAAAGCTAGTGCAGTGGGACAAAGAAAACAATCAATCAAACAAAAACCCAAATAAAAACAAAAAAACAAACAAAAAAATAAAATAAAAAACCCAAACAAACAAACAAACAACAAACACAAAACAACCAGCCAAGTGTCCACAGGGCTTTAATAAGTATTTGTGAAGCATATTTAGCTTAATTACACCAACTAGCTATCAAAGCCCAGTGTCATGCTACCTGAAATGTCAGTGTGAACTGTTCCTTGGGCTTGAAGGCACTACGTATGGCAAAAATGAATGTGTGAAATCCAAATAAGACCGCCACAAAGACAAACAAGGCATGAGAGAAAACATGAGCTCACAGATAGATCAATTAATCCAAAGAACACCAACTAGACAGGTGGATGATTCATACACACAATGCAGGCAGATTTCCTGTTGAATGGAAAATATGCTTAATACAGCATGCTTCATGGTGAAAGGCAATGCGGGCAACAAGCTAAACTGGGTGTCAAGCTCCTACCTGTGCCATGGTGACAGAAACATCCTCAAGCAGAGAACAGGGACTGTTTCGCCTTTTATGAGGTCTCTCCTCTTGTGATAAGGCCTTTCCAATAATGTGGCTTTCTTCAGTTTTTAGGACTTTTGGAAAAGAAAAAAAAAAGAAAGTATAGCGTAAAGTAAGACACTTTTTGACGTGATAAATAAGAGCTATCCTTTCTTTCTCTTGGTCAGAGAAATGTATCAAGTGAATATGTCAAAAGAATTAAGTAAAAGATATTTAATTTTTCTTTTCTGTGGCAGTAGGGAAAAAAGAACTAGGAAGTGCCAACATGCTTGTGTCACAAGTTTGTGGTGATTGTCCTGCAGAGACGGTATGGTTTATCACAGCTGCCTCTGGAACAAATCAAGTGCACTGCTATAACGGCTATGAATAGCTTGTTAAAATACTTTTATTTTTAATTAAGTGAATGTGTGAATATGAAAATCAAACCACAATACACATAGAAATGGCAGTCAGAGCAGTACATGATTCAAAGTGACTTCTGTGACTGTGTAGCATTGCATTCTTACTTAAGAGAACACAAAACTGTTTCTTATGTTTGATATTTATTATGAAAATCATGTTCTTGGCAGTCAAAAATTGTATTCAGAGGTACATAGCTGCTTTGAACACATAAAACATCCAGCAACTTGGTGGGTGTGTTAAACAATTCAAAAGTTGCACACATCAGCATTTAAGTTAACTTTCAGTGCCTGCGGTCGGTTGCACTAGAATCCAGACCAAGACACACAGTTTAAAAAATCCACACTAAGGGCCTTTCCACAAAGACAGAGTGTCTCCAGTTGACTCTTTTCGGCCACTGTAAATTATTATAGAAATTACTGAAGTTGGATACAATACCCTCTTTCCCTAACATACTTCCCTCCATTGCTTTCACCAGGTATATTGTGTTTGTGGAAAGAGCAGGGAATTTGGGGGAGAACGCCAGATGAATGTGAAGAGTTGATGTCAAGGACTGACAGCAGGGCTGACTTACAACACACGGGTTTTGTCAATAGCACAGGAATTTCATCACATACTCTTCAGTGCCATCTGCTGTAACCAGATGCATAAAAAAACTTAAGAGATAATCAAATAGTCAGTCTCAACAGCTCCATGGCAGGGAAATTATCTAACTCTGGGCTTAGGTCTGTCCCACAAGGGTAGAATCCAATTAAGGAACCAAGCGTACATCATCACCACAGATGAAGGACTTGGTCACAACTGCGCCCACATTCTTTCAACTTTTTGCTACACTTTCTCAAACTGTAGCAAAATACCACGTACACAACCTAATACCTATGAGAATTGTTGCTTTAGCACCACAGGACTTCTTCAGTCAAGCAAGGGCAGAACTGCAGCTGCAGGTAAGACTTGAGAGCAGCTATCCATTTCATGTTCGCCCTGTGAACCTGAAAAAGTCTAGAAACAATATTTTCCAAGGTACAAATGGGATTTGGGTGTCTAGACTTCAAAAACCCAACACTGTAAGAAATTGGCAAAGCCTTTATTTCCTCTACACCAGTTAAAGTTGTTTTATTAGGTGAGAAAAAATAGTTTGGTTATGCACTTTGTTAACTTAATGCTTTTTCTGCAGTTATTGCAAAGAAAATAATGATGATTTTTCTGCATATTTTAGAGTACATGCACAACATGATTGATTATATCCATTCTGTCCTTCAGGATTTAAGCAGAGCTCCAGAGTTCTTGAATTATGTCCTAGAGAATGACTTTCTGCTTGAAACCCCATTTTCTCCAACCAGACTTGCACAATGGGTTGTTTGTCACAAGATACATGGCATGTTTTCTACCGGAACACTTGCTAACTTCAATGTACTGGACCGACTCGTTTTTGTCCATGTGAACTTTATTATTTTTATTAGCTTGTCCAACAGTCGAACTCTCATAGGTACTCCATTACTCTGGAGTCTACAAACAGACATGCAGGAATATTTCCTATACAAAAGACCTTTTGGTCTAAATAGGCAAGAAAAATGTAACAAACTTTTTTTCCTTTTCCATACTGAGAATTTCCTAGCTAGTAGCACCTGCAATGCATTTCCAGAACATAGAGTGCTGTAGGTCTAACAAAGCATCACCAGAAGATGGTTGGGTTTTGGACAGCAGTATTTATCTGTTCAGTAGTATTTGTGGCATTCTCTATACTTAGATTGGCAAATGCCACAAATACCATGATAAATTTAACCACTGTGAGTGATAAATGTCAAGCTTTTAATAGCACCCACGGTCTCTCTGTCACCACACAACCCTATTTGGAGATTGCACAATCACCATCTCTGTATTATTATTTACAAAAGAAATTGTGTTTTAGCATTTTAAATAGCATTATATTGGCTTTCTATAATATATATGAAAAGAATAAGCAAAGGAACCCTTTGTATGCCTTTTAGCAGAAGAAAGATCCTGCAGGGTACTATTCTTGATAATTTTGTGTGCTGTTTATCTACAAAAATAAGGTCATAAGGTAGTTTCCTATTTCTGTTAAATGACAGTAGAACAGGTAGAATTCATATTCTCAGGTGAAATGAAAGGGCAGAAACAAATTTGTCCACCCAGTTCATGACAACTGATGTTATGTTTGATCAGAAAGGAAAAGTCCATACAACTATTGCTGCAGCCACCACAATACAGAATGTGACACCAGACATTGCAGACTTACTCTCTACATGACTTTGGGCACTTTTCACACTTTCAGTAGTGTGTGGTGTATTCAAGGTACATCCGAAGAACATACTTCTGTGGCATTTTGACTGTAGGTCGCAAGAAGGAAAGAGTATTTGACATCATCGTTAAAAACACTTCAGTTCTGATCTTTTCTAAGAATTCCAAAGTTCTGAGGTTTTGCTTTCAGCAGAAAACTAACCCAGGAACTAAAATCTGTCTTAGGAATCACGTTACAATATATCCACAGTTTTGTCTTAGGCAAATATCTCTGCGATGTTTCTGACAGGAAATATTTGCCCTCCCAACTTCAACTATGCTAATTTTCTAGAGGGGAGACTCATCTGCTATGTCATACACACATGTTCTCTGAAACTTGTTACCAAGTCAGGGACCCTCTTTCGTTGCAAAGTTCATGAGAAGACCTGGGGGAATATTTGTATGTGTATGTATATGTATACACACATGTGCATAAATGTATCTATAAATATATATATGCTATTACAGCAAACGCTTTGGAGAATCCAGAACCAAACGCAAGAGTGACTATCAAAGGCAACAACACAGTCACTCATTTTCCTGCTTACGGTGAAGATACAGTTCCGTGTAAGTCTCTTTCAGAGTCCATTAGGTTTAGCTGCCAAAATATATGGGCAAAAGATCAAAAGCTACTGCATTACTGCAGTTTGGTTGCCATACAGAGCTGGGCTGCACAGGAAAGCTCCAATTCAACTAAAAATAAATCTACATTTCCACACCAGTAAGACTAGTAAGGCCTAAGACCATTTTTGTAAACCTATTCATCACATATTAAAGGTCTTGATTTTTACAATACACTACCTTACAATTTAAAAACATATCTAGGCATTTTGAAGTCTCTCATGAAGGATTCTGACATTTAGCAAGCCATAATATACCTTAAATACCTACTATATATTCATTCCTGCAAATATGTGTATGGATTTTAAAATATGGATCAAAGACATCATTAAACATTTGTAAGAATAAAAGTACAGATTGTATTTTTCACAGCTCACATTTCTACATATACAAACAGGCTGTCTGCTATGAGTTCAGTGTTTTAATTATGAACAAGACAGTAAGGTAAAGGAGTTGAATTCACAACTGATGCTGCACTAGTACTCAACTGGTTAATGATATTAATTTAGATAATCAGTTACTCCTGTTGTCAAACCAATACATTAGATAATGAATTCACAAGTTTAGCACAAGAAAGGTGTTTTCTGTTCAGCCTGTAACAGAAGCCAAGGAAGAGATAATGCCCTTTAATCTTTTACTCAAAGTAATGTTACGACCACAGAATGGCCTTGATTTAACCAGTAGAAAACAATGTTTTCTTGTAGGTGATGCTCCTTGACAAGGAAGGATCTCCCAGTTTAGGTGCTAAATTCAGGATATAAATCATGCTAAAGAATTAAATGGTAAAGTGCATTTTTCTTCTGATTTGTTCAGTGGTTTGTCTTTAAAATCTGCTGTGCTTTCTACATCTACCAGAATTCTTCTCCCCTCTGGCTCATCAGAGAATCAGAGCATTGCAAACACACACATACAAATAGTTAACTTCAAAACATTTTTAGTAACCAATAATATTTAGTTAAAAAAAGACCCAAGGTAGATTATTTTCTTGCTTAAGATTAATGTTTCTTATCCTGTTTGGATTTGGTTTTGGTTTAGGGTTTTTTGTGTTTTTTTTTTTGTTTCGTTGGTTTTGGTTTGGGTTTTTGTTTGTTTGTGTGTGTGTGTGTGTTTTGGGTTTTTTATATAAAATAAAGACAGCTTTTGAAGACAGAAGCCTGTGTCCTGAAAATTGTTTATATAATCAAAGCAATAAATAAAGAAGGACTAACATGAAATTCAGTGCTGAAACTCGTCTGTTACATAAACATGAGGATATGGCTTGAATTTCCTAAACTTATCTTTTTTCCTTTATTTATAGCAGCTACTGTAAAATCTCTGTGCTTATGGATGCTGTGGAAGATCTCTCCACCCCAGCTGGCCCAGCAATATGTGCCTCCTAGACCCCTGCCTCCCTAGAGCAAAAGGAACTAGATCTTCCTTCCTTCCTTCCTTCCTTCCTTCCTTCCTTCCTTCCTTCCTTCCTTCCTTCCTTCCTTCCTTCCTTTCTTTCTTTCTTTCTTTCTTTCTTTCTTTCTTTCTTTCTTTATGTGGCAGCAGTTGCTGCGCTGCCACAGCCACCTATTTCCACTCTCTCTAGAAGAGCTGGTGTTGTAGGTCCTCTCTAGCACCCAGGAGCTCCTCGGTTTCCCTTTGAGCACCACCTTTTTGCAAAAGCATGTCTAGAAGCCACGATGCACCCCATGAGGCATTTGGGACCTTTTGGAAAGACAGCTTGTGTAGTCCTCATTATCACTGACAATACGCTTTCTGGTGATCTAAACCTGAGGGGCTTAGAGACTCGGAACTAATGCTTAAGCTCTTTTTTATGGCCTTGCTACCTTCATTTTACTGGGTACGTTCCCAGACTTACTGCATCATGTATTTGTTACTTAAACCTACGTCAATAAAGCTTTATACTATTCTACATCCTGTTTCCCCCCTGCATGTATGTATCACTTGACAGAAAATGACTAAAAATATTTCTAAATTACAATTAATCTCCTCCAAGAGACCATACTGCTCTCTATTGGGTAGTCCCCAGATATGCTGTGATTTGTGAATTATTTCTTTGTGATGAAAAATAAGATTGCCACCAGGTATATTAACTTTTGCTAATATCTGCTAAATTGTATTCATCCAATATTATTCACACAGGACAGCTTAATCACAAATTAAATCCATCCTTTAATTAAATAGCAGCATAATAAAATTTTCCCAATAATTAACATTTCTACATGCTGAGTTTGCAAGTTTCATCAATCAGTCATTCTCAGGAAAAAAAGCAAAAGTAATTGGTAGTACATTAACTGCCTGAATTACTTCTTTCTTGAGCATAATGAGATTTACTAATCACTCCATTTTACAAATGATTGGTTTTTTCCCTCTTTCTTGTGTCTTGATAATGACAGAGGCTTCTGTCACAAGGTGCTTCAGGGTGGAACTGGGTTCAGCTGTTACTGGAAGAAAGCAACAATCTCTGCCTGGGCCTTGTATTCAGTTTATCCAATCAGCAGAGAAGAGGTTTTTCTCTGTTTTTTTTCTATTGTTGTGTTATTATTATAGATTAATCTGAACTGTCACATGCATTAGTCAACTAATATTGTTAAGTACAATCCCCTCTTACTCTACGTTTAAAAAATTATCACTCTACAGAACTCAATTATTCAAGCTAAGTTTTTTCATATTAGTGTTTTGCCTCAGGTTGACATTTTAAAAGCTTTAGCTAAAACAGCATTTTTAGAGAAGATTAGTGCAAAGTAGACAACCCTATCAAATTTAAAATTACTGTCCTACCATTTTTTTTTAAAGAGCCTTGAAGCACTAACAAGTGACTCTTGAAATGTCTCCTTATTTCTTGTCAAAAACTCCATCGTTTTGAGCAGAATCACAAGATTTTCAGATTCTTCACACATACTTCATAGAGATGTTACAAGCTTTCTGTTCTGGTCATAATTCTGTGCCTCTATACTCCTTAAGTGCCAACAAACACCTTGATTAACAAGGAAAGTTTTCTGTGAGATCAGGTCAGGCTGATATCCTTCAGTCAAAAGCAGAAGTCAGGCTGTGTTGTTCTGGCTGCCAGAACAGGCCATAACATTTTGTCCCATTTCATAGTGTTGTATATTAGTATTTCTCAGCACTTTTTAGCCCTTATTATTGAATAAAGCCTCTCTACGTAGATTAAAAATCAATTCAGATCAACTTCCACAGAATGGCTTCCACACCATTTTACATGTAAAGCAACAAGGAGCTGCAAAGTGAAATAACAGGAAACACTTTGGTGTGGCAAATAGACATTTTGCCATGTATCCACACTGTTCTTCAAAATGTTTGTGTTGAACCTGTAAGTTTGGCTGAACACATTGTTTCCCTCTTCTATCCAAAGACAATCTCAACAAGAACAATGAAGGTTAGCTGCAATCCTTCAGTCTCAAAATTCATGTCAATGTCTTCATTAGCTGAGGTGTTTCAGAGATGAAGATTGTATAATACGTTGAACCCCTGGAGATGATCACAGCAGGCTTTGGGTACAGCTGGTTTTTAATTTGCCTTTTTCAAGCAAGTACCTGCAATAATTTTACTGGTTACGCTATAGGTTCTCTCCAGTTAATTTCTGCATCCATTCCCCATCTTCATTTGCATTAAAATGTATACTACTGTTACTAAGGCTTATTGTAAAATGTAAACAGAGGATAAACTTAAGCAGTGGCATCTCTTATTAGAATTTTGAATCTTAGCTTATGTGACTTAACATTCAAATTCATCTCAATCAAATTCATCAGTTGCATTATCCATATTTAAAAGAACTAGACCTTTCCCATGTTTTGCTTCCATAAATAGTTAGCATACTTCCCATCCTATTGTATTATTAAAGTTTTCACTGCGCATGGCAAAATATGGAATTACTGTGTTAAAAATGAATACAATTGGAAACACGCTTTAAGGAGAGAATAAGGGTGAAGCACTGCTGCTTTTTAGTCGTTCCCTACATGTACTCAAGCCTCTTGCACTATCCTTGCTGCTCAGATTCACTTCTATAAACTGGGAATTGCAAACCCAAAAATGCCCGTGGAAAGAATGTCATGCAACCAGCAGCTTCCTTCAGTTACCTCCTCATGCCCACATGCCCAAGACTGAACTGATCACAGCCATGAATGTGGTGCCTGATGAACACCTGCCATTCCTGGCTGACCAGCCAGAGCCAGTCAGTCAGGCATCCACTGGCTCTGACTTAGCATGCCCTTTGCATACTTGCTTAACATTTTAAGCTCCAATTAGTTGCAATTTATGTCCAGTATCACCCTATTCATTCGCACTAATACCTGAGATGACCTTTCTGACCAGTCAAATCTTTCAAATTAGCAAGCAAGACCAAGCAAGAAAAGTTAATGGTTCTGAACAGCAATATGCAAACGTCACTGGCACATGCCATTTAAGTTTGAATGATAAAATTTGTGTTGATCAGAAATCTGGAAATGTTCCCATGTTTTCAAAACATACCGGGTTTCTCCATGGTGTGAACTTCCGAGTGGCTCCTTACTCCGGAAACCTTCTTGAGAACAGTGGAAGCTGTTGACTCTGCCTTAACAGATTCACAGATTAATTGATTTATATTGTAGTGTGAAAAGGACTATTTGTAGCAGCATTTCAGTAATACTGTGTGCAGTGGGAGGACAAATATTCCACGTTTATGTTTAGATTTTAATATTAAATGTTAAAACTTCATTTTTATGCTTGTTTAAAAATGTTTAAATTTATGTTTAAAATGTAAAAAAAAGTTTAAATTTTCATATTTATGTTTAAATTTTATTTATATTTAACAACTCTATCCACCTTCTCTACCCAAAAGCAAAATATCTAGAACTATTCGAATATTTCAATTGCAAGCCGATAGTAGGCAATTACAATAGTACTTCAGCAAAATGTCTTTGAATAAGTGGATTGAAAATAGATACTAAATGTGTTCATGTATTCAAAGAGTAAAATCAGTTCTGCTTAACTGCAGATCACATCTAACGGCTAGTTTTAATGCCTTTCCAGAAAATACGAGGTAAGAGAAACAGCAAAGGTTTCCCTGCAAATGTGTAAACAGACTGTTATTATCTGCTTTTTAAAAAATTAGCATTTGAGTATAAGATTAGCACGAAATCTAATATCTTCAAACACCTGTAATGGCTCTCAGCTGAGCACATACCTAACTAACTACATGCACAGCATGACAAACGCTTTAATTGACTTCCTAAATCAATTTGAGGCAAGCTCTTCTGTATATAGTGCAAACTATGAAACTGACTCACTCCACTATCTTAATGAAAATCTCCCAGATCATTTTGTATTTCACCTTTTAGACACTACCACTAAAAAAAAAAAAAAAGAGAGAGAGAGAGAGAGCAATGATAAAAAAGTCATGGTGAGGAATACAAAAGCCAACAGAAAGTATGACATTTATGATGGTAGTATCTGGGTCAAATAACAACAAAGAATAGCAAACATTAAGCATTAAAAATTGCCTAGGACATAGGAATGATGATGTGAAAATAATCAGGATGATAGCAATTTTATGTTTATACAGCAAAAGTTTGATTCTTGCGCATTAGTACAATAAAGGATTCACTTATTTATCTGTGACTTTGAAGAGATGAGGGAAGATGAGTAAACTGTCAGGTTGAATTAACGTTTTGTCATAAATTTTTATAGGCCCCAGAAAATAGGATTGAGATAATTAGTTATAAATCACATTCTAAATGTATTAGCCTAATTATTTTAGAGAAACTTTCCTTTCAATAAATTAATATTAAAATACTTGGGTTATAATAAATGCAACAGAAATGTTTCTAAACCCATTGAGTGACTATGAGAGGTTTCCTTCCACTTGTTCCACTTGTTGGATCTACCCTCAAGGCTATTTCTTTGTAAGCCTTGGCATATTATGCTTCTTTTGTTTCAAGTTTCAAAATGAAAACTATAAATTCTTACTAATAGAAAACCATGACCTAATGCCTACATCAGTTAGAAGGACATGCATGCAGTGAAGGCATTGATAGGTTTGATGAGAGTTTCCAAACCCCAGGGTGTTTAGTCTCATTTTCTTAAACAAGAATACTTATAATAAAAAAAAAAAAGACAATCATTTGTAGGTTGCAAGTCCCAGATCTTGTTTATTTATAAAGCAATAAATATTAGAAGCACAAATAAATTGCACGGGTGTGTAAACAAACTGTACAATGACTGAAGAGTTCAGGAAGGGTTGCCAGAAGACTCCAAGAAGCATATTGTCGTCATCCTGAATGGGCAGTAAATTTAGGGAAAAGCACTTAGAAGCACTTGCGGTGGACAATGGACGGGCCGGATTCATCATACTCCTGTTTACTGATCCACATTTGCTGGAAGGTGGACAGAGATGCTAGAATGGAGCCACCAATCCAGACAGAGTACTTGCGCTCAGGTGGGGCAATGATCTACAATAAAGAAAAACAACAAAACTCTCATTTAACAGTTACACTTCTGAACAACCAAACCGCATCAACAATGTAACAAAGCAATAGATATTTCCTTAAGTAAATAAGGAACTTTTCTATAATAACAATATTGATCTTCAGCAGCTGGTACAATACATGTAACATTCTCTAAGAAAAACTATAACCATGTTTTCCTCTTTTCTAACACTTGCTTCCAATCAATATAATTATGCTGATTAAATGCAATTTCTTCCCGTTTGTCCATCAGCTCTTGATCTCACTTTTGAGTTGTTCCTATACCTTAGTTTAATGATGTGGACATTTTCCCCGTTCTTACCCACATTTTGTAGTACAGAGTCAAATTTCCTCACCTTGATCTTCATAGTGCTAGGAGCAAGTGCAGTGATTTCCTTCTGCATGCGATCAGCAATGCCAGGGTACATTGTCGTTCCACCTGAGAGGACGTTGTTAGCATACAGGTCCTTACGAATATCAATATCACACTTCATGATACTGTTGTAGGTAGTTTCATGGATACCAGCAGATTCCATACCTAGAGAAGAAAGAAGACAAGTAGATCAGAAAATTATACAGGAGGTCTTCATGATGAGAACTCTCAGCATTTCTCATCATCAATATGAACTACTATGATATTTTTGTTGCAAAATTAATTACTGATTATTAAATGTTATAGAAAAACATTAAAAAGTAGAATTACAGAACTAGCTAAGAAAACAAAAATTATTTGTTAGAAAGGGTAAGAATCATAATACATGTGAAAGGAAAGGTAAGAGTAAGAGAAGTAACAGTAAGAGAAGACGTAGATGCATAAGATAAACTCATTTAGTATATGGCAATGGGAGAAATTATATAGAATAGACTAGAACAGAATAGAAACTATGTGCATCAGGTTATGTCAGAGTCTCAAAAAAAGCATTAGTTGAGTACAGAAAAGACAGCAATAAAGACAATGAAAGCAGCTGAAGTAGAACTAAAGAAGACAATAGTAGCTTCATTTATTTTTCAGCCTACTCAAAATATAGTCTATACCATTTATAAACATTAGGGCAAGACTTAACTGAGATATGGACCAAGATATTAGTACTTGGTGGTAAGGAAAAAGAAACCAGAAGCAAGTGTTTATAAGTAGCATTCCAATTCATTAATTTTAACAGGTGTTTCCTGAAAGGGCTGACACTAGATCCACAGCAAGATGTCAGCTGATGAACAACTGCATTTATTGCTCAGGACTTAGTGAAAAGCATTTGCTGTATCTGTCAGCTGCTCTCACAAACAGCAAAGATTACCGTTTTGACCACAGCAATGTTCAGTTACAGTATATATAAATATATGCACACCGTTCCATTTTTTTTCTTCTCTCAGACAGTTCACTTCTTCTTGCAGTCAGATACTGTTTTAAGTGTAAGCTTTACACTGGTACAGCACTGGTAACTGTTCTTTCCATTATGACCTGATGATATTCTACCTTCATTTTATCATGAAAAATTGTGACCCTAAAATCTGGTATAAACTTGCAACAAGACCCAGCTAATGGCCAGCTGAGTGTTCACTAAGCACAGCTTACAGGGACCAGATGATCCAACTCATTATTCATGTTTGATTTCATGCCAAATTTAGATAAGCAAGAAGAGGAGTGGGACACCTTCTAGATTTTCTGATTCTTTCATGCCTCCTACTGAAAGGAGAATTTCCTGGGAGCACTTACCAATAAAGGATGGCTGGAATAAGGTTTCAGGGCAGCGGAAACGTTCGTTACCAATTGTGATCACTTGACCATCAGGCAATTCATAGCTCTTTTCCAGAGAGGAGGAAGAGGCAGCAGTGGCCATTTCATTCTCAAAGTCCAGTGCGACGTAGCACAATTTCTCTTTGATATCACGAACAATCTCACGTTCAGCTGCAAGTACATGGGACTCAAATCAAGGTTTGGATAAACAATATACTAGAGGAAGAAGATGGGCCAAGAGAGATATGAGGATTTTCACAGGAGGGCAAAGCTGAAGGACTAACCTGTTGTCACAAAGGAGTAGCCACGCTCCGTGAGGATCTTCATGAGGTAGTCAGTCAGATCCCTGCCAGCCAGATCCAGACGCATGATAGCATGAGGCAAAGCATAACCTTCATAAATAGGTACATTGTGGGTGACACCATCGCCAGAGTCAAGAACAATACCTGGGAAAGAAATGTCAGAGAGCAGCTTGAGTCACCTAGCAAATGCTTAGAGCCCTTTGGTAGGGTAAGCAGCAACAAATAAAACAAAATATAGGATTTCTCAGACAGTATAAAGTAGCAGCATTCTATTTGAGCCATAAAAATATTACCCATTCCTTCTGTCTTTGCTTGTCTGGACATCCCTGTTTGGCTTGAACTTGCCCATATATATTTTAAGCTAATCTATACAAACAGCCTTCCACTGCTACTACACTGAGCAGTAAGTATATTTGCAACAGTGATTATCCTGATCCGATAATGGGCATCTTTTGGGCCCCATTTAAACCCTTAAACTGGTGTAATATTATGTAACTGTAGTATCTTCACAGGAATGTCTCCTCATTCTCGCCATGACAAGGCGGCAGGAGAGTCAGTTCCACAGTGCCCTTCTGAAAGCAAGGCAGACAGGTCCATATTGTCCTTTCCACAGACTATTTTGTACCAGCTTTTCTGCTGTTCTTATCATCGATCATCATAAACTAAAAATACTTAATTTTCTGCAGATTTGAATGAGTTGTGGTTTTGTTTGTTTGTTTGTTTGTCCTATTTAGAGTCAGAAGGAAGGAGGGTTCCCAATAAATAGTGTTTATTTTTTATTTTACCTGTTGTACGACCAGAGGCATACAGCGACAGGACAGCCTGGATCGCCACATACATAGCAGGTACATTGAAGGTCTCAAACATTATCTGGGTCATCTTTTCACGATTAGCTTTAGGGTTCAAAGGGGCTTCTGTGAGCAAGGTAGGGTGTTCCTCAGGGGCCACACGGAGCTCATTGTAGAAAGTGTGGTGCCAGATCTTTTCCATATCATCCCAGTTGGTGATGATGCCATGTTCAATGGGATATTTCAAAGTAAGGATACCTCTTTTGCTCTGAGCTTCATCACCCACATAGGAGTCTTTTTGACCCATACCAACCATAACACCCTAAGAGAAGAAAATATGGAAAAACATTATTTGAGGAAAACAATGTCACAGAGCCCAAACAATTACACCACAGACAACTATGCTATTTTCAAGAAAGGTCACACCACAAAAAGGCTGTTTTGGAAAAGAAATTAGCATTATTGAAATATTAAGTCAACAGAACTTGAAGTTTTCACATAAACCCCTTTATTCTTTAATACATCTTTTATTTTCAATTACTTCTTTCTGGTCCTAAAGTTTGACTGAGAGTAAACTCCACAATATCACCAGCAAGAAAAGATACAGAGAGACATGCAAGCGAAGTTTATAAACAAGAAGATATGGAGGGAAATAAGCCTTCTAGTGAAGGAAGACACTGCCAAAACGACTATTGCTACGCAGTCTCAGCAGTAGTGTATTCACGACAACAATACACAAATTTTGAACAATTTAGTCTGGCGGGGGGGGCGGCGAAAGCCTTACAAACTTTTTACCAAGGTAATTGCGGGAGAAAAAGTACCGCATTTTCTGTATGCTGATTTAACTGTGACAATAGAGAATGACATAGGAACAGAAAAAAGGAGGCTTAGAAAGGTAAGATCAGAGATAGACAAAAGAAGTAAAGGAAACTGAAAGAAGGCGTTTGGCATATGAACCGTTGGACAGGATGGGTGGGAAGGGCTTTAAACAAACTGTATCATACAGAAATTCAGCCAATGGAGGTGCCTCTGAACTGCCACCAGCTGCATGTCTGGCCTAGGGGATGGAGTGGGCAGCAGCTTTGTAGGAAGCTGGGTTTGGGCTCATTAAGAGAGAGAACAGGGAGAGTCAAGTCGAAAGTTGGTGAATTAGAAATAGCTGGGGGAAAGGGAAACAGTAATAGAAAGGAGATAGGGACAGTCAAAAGGGGAGTTGGGAGAAGCACTGGAGAGAACTTGAAAGGCGTCTCTAGTACCACCACAAGAAGTGGGCAAAGGGAAAAGCAGGGTATTTGGGACAGGACAGAAAAACTAAAGAGGGAACGGGTGAGTGGAAGTGACCCCTGGAGGAGGAAGAAGGCTCGGTCCTGCTCCCCATGTTTACCTGGTGCCTCGGGCGGCCAACGATGGATGGGAAAACAGCCCTGGGGGCATCGTCTCCGGCAAAGCCCGCCTTGACCAGCCCCGAGCCGTTGTCGCACACCAGCGCGGTGGTCTCCTCGTCGTCACACATCTTCGAAGGGAGGCACGGACCTGAAAAACAACGCGGCGGCGCGTCTAGATCCCTGCGGACAGCGCGGCGCTGCCGCCGGTGCCTGCCGAGCCCCCCCGGGCGGCCCCTCCCGCCCGCCATCCCGGAGGGCACGGCCGGCGGCGGCACATAGCGATCGGCGGGAGCGGGAAATTTGACTGGTCCCGGGAGGATGCTCGATGGCTCAGCCACGCGCGTGGGCAGGGCTTTAACTAGGATCCGTCAGCCGCTTGCTTCTCCGCGCTTCAAAAGGCGCCCCGGCTTGCAGAGCGCTCATTAGGGCATCATTAGCGGTACCCTCAGGCCGCAGATCGAAACGGGAGAGAAAGCTTTTGAAATCGCAGAGTTCGGCCCTGCCCAGAACACTTCACCGGCGGCGGGGCGGCGCGCCCCGTCGGGCCGCGGTGCCTGATGCTGCGTGATGTGCGGCAGGGGACGGGAACGGTGTCCCCGGCCGAAATGACGCCAAGCCGGGACATGCACAGGCAGAGCTGCGGATGTACCTGCAGGACAGGTATCCGCCGCCCGTCCGTGCCTCCCACCCATCCCGTCCCATCCCTCCCTGTCCGCCCCGAGCCGCCCCGCGGGGCTGCGGGCGCCGCCGCGCTACTCACCAGACCAGCACCGGCGGCGGGGGGGCTGCGGAGGAAAGCCTGGGTGCCGGCTCGGCGGAGACGCCCCAATTTATACCCCCCCGAGGGGCAGCGTCGGCCGGGGCCGCCGCGGGACGGGGCAGCCACCTTCTCCTTATTTGGTCGGCTCTGCGCCATTGAGCGGCCGCGCAGCCATGAATGGAGCCCGGCCAGCCCCGCCGCGGCCCGGCTGCCCGGCCCATGTAAGGCAGGCGCGGGGCAGCGCGCCCCCGGCCCGCCGCATGGCCAAATAGGGAGCCCCGCGCAGCCCCTCGGGGGCCAGCGCTCCCAGAGAGCCTCCTGGCAAGGTGGCTTCCCCGGCCGCTTCTCAGGGGCTCGGCTCGGCTCTGGCCGCCGGCGCCCCGAGGTGTCGACACCCGCCGGGTGCCGACCTGGGTGGACCCAGAAACTGGAGACGCTCGGGCTTGATGGATGGTGCGGGAGAAGCTGCACGGCTGTTTTCTCCCCCGGCATTTCATTTTTCCACTGAAAACGAGCCAGTCGAACTCCTGTTTTTTCGACGACCCATGAGGTTTCTTTGGTGCCAACAACTGAGGCTTTTCTACTGCATAGAGGCAGCACCTGCTGCCTGTATTGCCGTAGGAAGGCACAGCATACACTCAATTTCTTCTAAATGAGAACATGCAGCAAAAAACGTGCTTCTCTCTGCTTTCGGCTGACATCTATAGCACTAAATGGGATCTACTTGTTTACATTAATATGCATATACTTAAACTCCCGTTTTTGCTCTTTTAATGCACACTTGATCAGTAATGAATAGTGAATATGTATAGGTTGGAGGATGAGAGATGAGAATAGTTTGGACAAAAACCAGCTATGGTATTGATGTAATGTGGCAGTGGTTTTCCTGCTCAGTTGTTGAAACATCCACATTGATAATGCGTTCCAGCAGTGAAACCTAGAAAATGCATGTATTGTCAGATTTTTTTTTTTTTTTAGTTAAAAATAGAAAGACTGGAGAGGCATCCCTTGAGTGGGTTTGGCCTGGTATGTGAAGCAGAGATTGTCAGCATGTGTCCCAGAGGAACTGCATTATAATGCAGAGTACTGTGACCTTCGGGAGCTCAGCTCATAAACTGCTCAATGTCTGCCTGTGTGAGACACAATGGGGGAAAAAAAAAGAATTGAGGTTTGGGACAGACAGGAAGGGTGGGGTGTAAAGGTCAGGAGGGGAACACTCAATAAACTGGATCAACTGCTTAAACACAGGTCCGGTTTATTAGATGCCATACAAGGGCTGACAGCCATCACATGGTTATATACATCTTAAATGAAGTGGAAGGAGAGAGCTTGTGAATGCAACTCAAGCTGCAGTTTGGGGACTTTGGGGGGTGTTGGTGCAGGAGCTATCTTTGCACAGTGCTTTTGCTCTGACAAAGGGTACAAGAGCTGGAAATCGCTGACTACTCGTCTCTGAACTGCATCCAAAGGGGGCGTTAGAGACCCTTAGACTTTAATTTCCTCTGAAATTGGAGACAGTGGAATCAGTTTGCTCATTTCTGGCACAATTAATGAGGTGGTTAGCTCCACCCCAACCCCAGTTTATCTTGGGGTTGTGCCCAATTCTGAACACAACTTTGAAGCAGATGTAGCAACAAGCTTCTTGGCCATTGACAGCTTCTGCTTGTCTTTAAATGCCTTGAGGAGACACAATCTGTTTCAGGTGAGAGACTATTTGTGTATAAAGGTGCATGCATGTATATTTCACATATGTGTATATATAAATAAATATGCATGTATATATTATATATACATGTATGTATGCGTATATATATACATAAGTTTGGGGTTGGCTGGGGGTTTTTTGTTGCGTGTTTTTTTTTTTTGTTTGTGTTTGTGTTTTTGTTTTTGTTTTGTTTTGTTTTTTGTTAGCTACCTAAGAAAGGAATGTGTAGGACTGTGAAATACAGCAACCTCAAAAGTTCAAAGCATGGAAAGACTCCACTTTGTTGCCTCTGCTCTGGACAAACCTTGGTTCTTAGTTTTCCTGGTAGTGATGAAAAATCAGCCAAAAGCAATACTGGTGGAATAAGGACCTCAAGTGAGTATATCTTTCTCTAAATCAGTTCTGCACAGGTAACAGAGAGAAAGTACTTTGGTACTAGTAATGCTTATTTATATAGGAATATATATATATTTTTATATTTCTGCTGGGATGTGTAGGCATATATGCCCTGGAACAGAGTATCATTTCAAAGAAAAAAAGCTTTACCATATGCCACTTTCAATTCTTAAAAAAAACGCATATTTTATTCTGTGGTTAGTTGCCATATGTAATTTAAATCTACCTTTTTCTTTTTTTCCCTAGCACTTCTTTTCTACAGAAACCATATAACATGAGGGATTGACTAGCTTCTCTGGCACTAGAGATTAGTTTACAGTGTTATCTCAGCTGTTCTTCTGTTCAGAGGTGTTACAGTATTTACATAGAAGCCCGCTGCTGATAACTGCATTGAATTCCTCCCCAATCAGACTGTCACATCCTGCATTCCCTTTGGCTAGAGAGACAGACTCTGCTGAAACTGAGACAGAGCCAGCTCTCACTGCAAAATCTGCACAAAACACTCTGTATTTTCTTGTTTCCTTTATAACTACATATCACCTTTCTCTACCCTTTCCTCAAGCTTTAAATTTCTAATCCAGCAGGACTCACATCTAGGATTCTGATGCACTTGAGAGCTCATCAGTCCCGCCCCACTCCCCCC
>VWYH01011041.1:234413-247894 GCA_013399365.1 Pampusana beccarii
CCGCCCCCCGCCCCGGCATGTATTGCAAGGTCAAATGAAAAGGGCACAACATGATGCACATAAATCCAAAATCTCATCTGCTTCCTTGTGGCCATTCAAAAAATACACAGCTAAAGTTATTCTTTTGGCAAAAATCATTCCACTTTCTGCAATAAAGTGATATTACAGCCTCAAGTAAACCAAACAAGCAAATAAATAAGGAAAAACCTACTGAAGTGTGTTATGCAATGTCATCTAGAGGAAAAATACTCTAGCGTCTGACTGACGAGGGTCGCCACACGCTGTGTACATTTCTCATTACTTCACTGTCAGGAGTGACACCAGAGACAAAGGAAACACTGGCAGTGTGGAGTATTGGGGGAGCAGACAGGATCTGCAGAGGTCATGATCTGCATGTACTCTAAAACAGCCTGAACACACAGGAGCAGGAAGCCTCAATGTCTACACAAAATTAATGGGGTAGAAAAATTATATATGTGTGTATATATATATATGTGATACATGCACATGGGCAAAATTGGATGCATTATTAAACTAACAAGACACTGTTATGACTGTAGCTAGAATCAGGAAATGAGTTTTTACCTCTGCGTGGTAAAAATACGAATTAAAAAATCACACTGTGATCTTATGATGCCCAGAAATCCTCACACCGCTATTCAGCTTTTGAATGAAGAGAAAAAAAAAAAAAAAAAAAGCTTAAAAATAAAGTCTCGATTCTTCAAAATCTTTAAAGCATAGAACACTTATTGCAACAGACTTCAGATTATTTACAGTAGTTAGCATTGCATTCAGAAATTGAAAATGTGTAGGATCAAGCCCTCTCTGTATTTTTTTTTTTGTCTTTCAGATTATTCTTTTATTATCTGTACATGTTCCAATAAAAACAATCAACTTTTCCTAATACACCAATCAATTGCATGTACCATATACCCTGACCTAGCAGGTCAGCGCAAATGACTTCTCACTTAAAATCTGCTATTTCTAAATCCAATGGATGATGACAGATAAAATCTGCCCTAGCACAGAGCCAAATGTTACTTCTCTTAAGCCTCATGCCAGTGTAATCTTTGTAAGAAATTTTACTTTTTCAACAATAAGAAGCGAATGCCACTCTGACAGGTTTTTTTTTGTCCCATGACAGCTGTTTCAAGCTATATATGCTTTAGAAATATAAGAATGATCACAGCAAAGTCTTATTGACAGGCAGGAGTCCTGGTGAGATGAGAATGCCAAACATACAATATATGATGAATATCACTGTCATGAACAAGTCACTGTCACACAGGAGTCATATGTGGTTATCTGCATCTGTATAGTTACGAATCTGTCTCTGTGTGTATGCAGACATACAAAGAGAAGTCAGAAATTCTGCAGTCACCATCAACCTGAAGTTGTTCCCTATGAAAAGGTCTATGACACTTTTCCAGTCAGATTTTCAACTTCCCAAGTAAGAAATCTTTCTTCTGCTCTGCTAGAGGAGAGACTCCCAATTTAATAACCACACTGTCAGGAAAACTTCTCAAGAGAATTCATGGGGTATTTCCCTTTCTCATTTGTGTCTCATCCACCCTAGTAATAGCCGATGTTTCATACTGAATATGTTCTCTGTCTTCTCAGCGTTGAAAGCCTTTGCATAGTTGCAGGCTGTTATCATCTCTCTGCGTCTCTTTCTCTCACTCACTCATGTACTGCTGCACATCTATAATTAACCTAAAACATCTTAAGTGCGCACTGAAATGATAGAATAATGAGGAGAGCACTAGGAGTTAGAGATGCAGCTAAACATATCATTATGAAGCTGGGAGAATCAAGCACAGGCAATATAAGTGGAGGTGAGTGGCAGTGAAAGGAATTTGTACTTCTGAATCTCTGACTCTTCAGAACCTTTATTTGCCACCTGTCACAAAGAAAGGCCAAGACACTCACACTTGTTAAATCTGCTTCGCAACAGAAAGAGGGCTCAGAGAGTGCCAGGAGATCCCAAAAGCACTGTGACTGCATAGGAGGAATGTCTTACTTCCAGAAGTACTATGCTTCTCTCGCAACCCAGAGCATGACAGGCATGAGAGGATAGGACTTCGGCATTTCATACTCTGAAGGCTGCAGGCTACTCTGAAATGAAATGTAGCCCATGGAAACTGCTGCAATTCAGGCTCCTCAGGCTGTCTTATGCACTGAGGGATGTGGAGTAGTTCAAGAGGATAGAAATATGTCCTGAACACTTCGACTGTTGCCAGCATGTATCGCAGTTGCCAGTCCTGTGCAGTGTCTGTGGGAGATACCTGCCCAACATTAGAGAGCTGATAGGCAGTATTTCTAACAGCATTTCTAACAGTATTTCTAAATCTCATTTCAACTGTATGTATGTTTGTTCAGTATCACATTATCATCATTTCATACTTGACAAGTCCCCTGGCTGCTAGTACCATAGAAATAAATCACAATTTCAAAGGCAATGGGTAAATGCTAGATGTACCAAAGATGGTTTGACAATATCTTACATTAGGAATACTTCCAAATCCCACCAATGCTTAAGGCTAAATTCTGCCCAGTTAGACTACATTTGTGATTATTTTAATTTGAATTATATTTCCTCCTTATACGTGACTGTAAAAAGCTCGGAATTGCAGAATGGTCACCAAGAAAGCATAATGAAATTACATGGAACATTAACAGATGTTTCATTAGTATATAAATTATGTAGATTAATACTTAGATACTTTTAAATTACAAAGGAGGAGTGAGAGAGAAGGCAAAATACAGACTCAGAAACTTGCAGCCGAAGGCACTTCCTCACTCTGATTTATGTCTCACTCCACCTTCAATCTCCTTCAAGCTCACTGTACTCATTTCTCTGCCATAGATTCTGCACCTGTCATGTTCTACAGAAAGTGATCAGGACTTCATAGGCCATGTATTGCCCTTCAAATCTAGCATCACAACTGCTAACAGACCAGTGCCATAAGCAGATGCAAATCTACTACCCATGGTGGTGTTTTTAGCACATGGCTGTAACCTTTCAGTTTATTCTAATTCTCTACTGTAAGTCCTTCTGCAAGGTCTCTGAGTCACAACCACTTACAGTAATTCATGCAAAAGAGTTTCTAAGAACTGTTCAGAATGTTTCATACTAGGTATTGATCTTTTCCCTTCTTCATTGCTTCTTATGTCCCACTCTTCAGCAAGTTCCCTTTTATTTATGTTTTTATCACTTTCCCACTATCCTCACCTTCCTTCTCTTTTCCATCTTTGTTTTCCTTACTACATAAATGTAAGTTCTCCAGCTCCATATTCTCCAGTATGCATAGGTGGTTGTGTTCAGTGACCTACATGTAAAATGGGAAGATACTGACTCTATGAAGATAAAAAGGATTTAATTTGCAAAGAAAAGTTTCCCAGAGAAACAAGAAACCTATCCATTTTCTTCCCTAGCTAGCATACAGTTGTAGGAATATTAAATATAATATATGGGTTTTGTCTTTACTGGCTTATCACATAGGTCAGTTTTCTTATTTATAACCTGCCATATTACTTTGGTTTCACAGACCTGCATGAGCAGATCTGAAGTCCTTTGCAATGAGTAGGGTTCAATAATCTGAAACAAAAAGAAACTGAATCTACCAGCTGCTGCAAAGCACTGTGTGTTTCCAGATTGTTTCTCAGCTGCCTTTTGTTTTTCAGAATCAGAGACAGATGTCTCATAACTACAAGAAAAGCAACAATGAAGCAGTCTATAGTAATTGCATTCTAGCTAAGAAATTAACTTTTAATAATGGAAACCATCAAATGCTGGCTTTTCTGTTAACATACATTACATTTACATGCATTCTCCTGTACTGTGTGTTAAAGCAGGAAGACCTATGTTTCTTAATTTGTATAGATGGAGAGAAGGAAGTGTCGCTTTACAGATGAGAAGCTAAGGTTCAGCAGTATGAAGTGACTTGACTGAAGCCATACTGGAAATTAGGAATTTATGTAAGAATTGAATCCTACTTCTGAAGACCAAATTCAGCTGTTGAATAAGAAGTATGCCATTGTTTTCAAATATGAATACATAAGGCTCTCTGAATCTGTGGTGTATGCAGAAACAGTTTGCTTTGCCATGTTTGATAGATATACCCATCTCAAGAAATAGAATTTTACAAGACCAAAAGGTTCTACTGCTGCTATTAGGAACACAAAGATACTTGATGAGTCACATGCGATTCCAACGTACAATTTTGCAGAGTGGCAAGATGATTTAGATAGAAGCACCTCAGCTATTAGCAAAGGATGTTGTGGACCCTGATCCATGGAGAAAACATTGCAGCAAGTGAATCTGAGAGCAGAACTGGAGGATGCTGAGACTGGCTTGGAACTTTCTGGCAAAGTTGTTTCTCATCCTAAAAACTAGAAATTCTTCAAAATACATTTTATGCAATAAGTTTTGTATTCCATTTTTTAAAGAATGCTCCCAAGTCAGCTCATCTAATTTTCTTACAGGTTAAAAAAAAAATCCACAAATCTACAGATTTATTCTGTAGAAGAGCACTATCTGGATTATGAACAAAATATTTTGATTGATAGAAACACATTTTTTTCCAAATTTTGTTTCTGAGTATTTTCGAGATTTTAACCTCTTAGTCAAATTCAGTAGAAAAATATTTTTATCTCACCTTTTTCAAAAAATGGAAAAATTACCTTAAACATAGCAGTTTATTAATCAAAGCTTAAATTGTATAATAAAAATAATTTTTCTCTGGAATCTTCCTGACCATTAGAATCCCCTGAGAATTGAACAATTAGCTAGAACATTGCAGAAGGTTCCACAAGGCTACCTTATAAAGAGACTTTATGTAATACAGAAAACACACTACAAATGTAAGTTTATATATTCTGACTGCATATCATGCTGAAAATGCAAATTTTATCCACTTTTTGCTATTCATTTCTCCTTATCTCCAGTTGGAATTGAGCAGAGAGAGATAAAGCACCATTTAAAAAAATCTAGACTTTGCAGTGAAGAAAATAGGTATGGAGTCTCCTGGAGGGTTAAAATTGAAAGGTTAAATGCATATTTAAGGAACAGGTAACCTACCTAAAATCTCAGTGATTCAAGATCAGAGGAAGTACCAGATGGCATCAGTAAAATCTCATTGGCAAAAATTCATCATTTAAGTCAACTGGGGAAAATGTTGCTGAAAATACAGTTTTAATCTGTTGCCTTAAGCACAGTAGATGTTTGCAAAAAAAAAAAAAAAGGTCAATTTGATGGTTCATAAAGCAATTATTTTCCCATAAAATATCTTCTAAAATAACACACTCAACACAACCAAAGGCAGTCATCACAAAAAATCTAGATGTTTTTCTATTTTGCAAACCAGTATCAAAACTACTAGGTTACCCTCAGAGGAATGACTCTCATGATAAGCAATTGTTTCCCAGTGAAAAATGTCTTGGATAGACCAAGGTAATGGATAGATATATGACAAAGCTTGACAAGCTGAAAAATTCAAATATAGCACACTGCCCTTCAAAAAGAGAAAAAAATTTCCCTAAGACAAGGAACTCAGTAAAAATCAGTAAAAAAAAAAAGAAAATTTACTTGCAGATTGAGGTCGCAAAGTCTCAAATCAGCCATACTCTACAGAGAATAGGGGCACAGAGATGGGCTGACATTGCAGTTATCTTCCAATAGAGATAGTGAGGGCCAAGGTTTCTAAGGATTCAGACTCTACTCAAGCAGATTAAAGGGGAAAAAAGTATGTTTGTTTAACTTGGTTTAACTACATGACACTTGGACATTCTATCTGCCATGGCCCTGAGGGCACACACATCCCTGACTGTCCCTGCCTGGCCTCCTCCAAGGCTCCCCGCCCCACCCTGCCCATGGCCCAGAACCCCATGTCAGCCCCTCAAGTCCATCAGCCCCTGTCCCGGTGACACTGCAGCAGGGCAGGTCTCCAGTTCTCCACACTTGAGCCTGCTTCCCCTCGCCAGCCCTGTTCCTGATTCCTATCTGAACCTTGATGTCTCAGCCCAGCCTTGTCACTATGAACCTGCTGGCCACCAATGGACCTGAACCCTGCCCTGTAGATTGACTTCCTGGCTTGGCCTCAGACCTGCCTTATCACCATGGTGTTGCCTTGTGATCTGGACTCTTGCTCAGACCTGGCCGCCATCTCTAGGCCTGCCCTCCATCTCTAGGCCTGCCCTCCTTGTCTACTTGGGCACTGTGGGACTGGGACCTAGCTGGTGGGACCCCTGCCCTGCCTTGGCCTGGCTGACATTTGTCCTCCATGGGATCCCCCACAGATGTTGAGAGACCTTACCAAAAGCTTTGCTACTGATGTTGCTGCCTGCACCACCCGTTCCTCATTGCTCTTTGCCAGCCATATCACCGGTCAGCTTTTCTAGCCGATACATTACTTGCCTCTGCTCTGCTAACCACCATTCACAGAGGCTTTACATAGACATTGGGTTAAAAAAAAAAAAAAAAAAATAAGAAATACCCCTTCAGCCAAGTATACTAGTAGATTGAAGAGTTGTGCTTCATCTTGTTTTCTCTCCCTTTGCTTTTCATAACCAGAAGCCCACATGAAACAGAATGAGGCAGAATTGTATCTGTTGAGCTTCAAAGGTGTTATGGTGCTTAGTTTACTAACCTGAAGAGAGCATTAGATTTGCATCTCACATCCCAGAAGAGTACTCTGACTTCTAATTTGTAATATAAGGGAGAAGAAATAGTCTCCTCTTTACCTCCACCTCATTTTCCCTGTCCAGGTGACACCTAAAAAAGAAGCCAAAAAAAACCCCAATAAATAATAAGTCCTGTATAGATTCTAAGGGAGAAAAGATGCTGACGATTTCCATATAGATTTTGGGTTCCAGCTTCCAAGTGAACAGGGTATCTATCTGCTATCTTCTCCAGTTCAAGCACACTAACTCCAGAATGGAAGAGTGTTTCAGCTACATCCCAGGATTTAGTGCTTAAAATATATTAGCTCTAAATGTCTTACAATTACTTCAGCTTTTCCTGGCATCTTCTAGTGCCTAAATCACCTCATATATTTTAGGTGGAACCTACACGCCTACATCAATTCCTACATTCCTGTCTGAGTGACAGGCAACTAAGAATTAGGTACTGCAGCATCTCCAGCCTTCCTTACCTTTAGAATGCTACATATATTTTTTGAAAGCAGAAATTAAAATCCCTGATGCTTTCAAAATATACACCATTTTAAAGGTAAATGCCTTGAATACACAATCTCTGTGAAACGTAAATTGTGTCAAAGCTTTTGGAAACTGAAAAGAAATACTCTATCTAGTGTAAGGCTCATGTACATTGTTTCCTTTTTCTGTTACTGATGGCCAAGCTGGTTTCCAGTGAAGACCCTATGACAACTCAAGTAAACATTATCTAAATGGCTGCTGTAGGAATTAAACTATTGCACCTGAAATATTGCAGCGTCTTCTAAGTATCCAAGTGCAAGAAAAATGGGAATTAACTAAAGAAGTTCAGAAAGATTATTACATTTTTGAGACAAAGTCCTGAGAAGAAAATTTAAGGAATTGATAGAAAATTCACCAAAACTCTTAATAAACTCTCATTGACTTTATAGGCTTTGGAGTAAGCCCAGAGAGTGTTGTCTGTGTATATTGCTTTCCTATCAAATTAAGGAGGACATAACTATTCATAGTTGGCCTAAATATCCAAGAATAAAGAAATATTTATTTTGTAGAACTATAACTACCAGATTTACTCTGATCATGAATTCTGAACCATTGTATACCTTACAAACCTGTTAATTTATGTTGTTGTCTTCAAAGGATACTGCGGGAGTTCAAATCCCAGCAAGAACTATACGGTGATTTCCCTAGGGCTCTTTGTATTGAATTAATTCACTGAAATATGATTTTGTTGATTGATTTCTACACCACCAGGAAGCAAGTGAAATTCTATACAACCATAAAATAAATTAAAGGTTAAATAAATAATAGGATGAATGCTGAAAATATAATGTCTAAGCATATTCTGACAATTAGATCAGTTGGGCTAGAAGCATGCACACTAAGCAAGCCTTTAAAGCTTGAGACATTAAGAGAAAAAGCTGGGATATGCACTGTAATTACAGTCTTGTGCTAGCTAACAACCTACCACTATCCTAAAGTCAGTAGATTTCTAGCTCAAAACACAAGCCTTCCGTGTTTGGTATAACTAAGTTGTTCATATTTATTAGTGAATTTTAAACTCTCAAAATTCCTGTGAAGTTTTTATACAAAAGGCAGTGAAGTACAGATTAACCAACTTAATGATAAACAAGAAGTTGTTGATTGTTCTGAAAAAGAAAAATGAATCTTAGAAGTACCACTCCAGTGTTTTAAGCATCGGTCCAGGACTCCTCAAATTTTCCACTTACGACGCCATTCCAGCTGGTGTTTTAGGGCATGCAATTTTATAGATGACTATAGCAAGATGAAATAGCTGTCATGATGAAGAAATTGCTTTGCTCAACCAGATTCTCCTAGCTGATCTTCTTGAAAGCCATAGAAAGTTCTTCTGGTTTCAGCAAAGTTGCACTCAGCTGTAGCCACAGAGGAGTGAGATTCTGAGTTACAGTATTAACAACAAGGAAAGGAAATTCTGAAGGGTTTACCTTTAGGAAAAATATCCCTGCAGTATTCAAATGAAAAGAAAGAAGACAATCTTGAAATTCAAATGAGTGTAGAAAGACTAGTGGGTTGAAAATCACAACAGCTTTACTTAAATTCTTGGTTTGCCTTCTGCATCTGAAACTGCTATGAAAATGCAGTTGGGTATCAAAATGTCACTGCTGCTAAAGTAACTAATATGATGTCATGCACAGGTTGATTACTTAACCTGGGGAAAAGTCATGTGGCATAGATTAACTCTAAAACGAAAACTAAAGGAAGACAAGATCCTAGTTCTGCATAGTACCATAGAAATTGGAGTCAGAGGAAAGAATGTTACAAAAGGTACATATTTGAGTAGATATGTCTACAAGTAAAATTTCAATAAAGCTAGACATGAGGTTATTGCTTTTGAATATTCAGGAGTTTGAATGGCCTTTTATTTGTAATGCATACTCATTTAGATGATCATATATAGCATATTTCTACATTGGGCTCCATCAATCCTTTTCTATTTGTCATACATCATTGCTCTTACAGGAAATGAAAGAAAAGAAATTTTAAAGTATTACAAAAACACAGCTTGCTTAGTAATGGCCTCTATATTAAGTGTGGGAGATTCTAGTTATTTTTTTCTCTTCCTGCCATTAAAGGACAGAACAAAATTGGTAAAGCAGTAACAGCAGCAGTGCTACTCATACTAAAGTAGCTGGAATCACTCAAAATCAAGCCATCCTATAACAAAGGAGAGATGATAATTTCTTGCTGTAGAATTACACACTAATAATGCAAATCTAAATAGTTTCTAATACTAGCACAGACTGAATAAAAAGTTCTGTTATGATGAAGTAAAAAAAAATTTGTTACACCATTAATAAAGTGTGGACTGGTTTAGTACTTATAACATAGTAGTAGAATCATATATGGCTTTGCATAAAAGGGTGACAGGTTTGTAAAAGTATTTCATTATTTGCTTTAAAAGGATGGGCAAAAAATACACAAGAAAGGTAAGAAAATAGAGAAGAGGAAGATGAATGTGAGGAATTATTGTTTCAACTAACTACTGCTGTGCTATCTATTCTGGAGCTGTTACAAAATCTGCTTCCTTTATCAGATATGGAAAAAATAACAACAAAGAACACACATAGAACTCAGGTGCTCTTTGGAAGAAGTATGTTGGGAGTACCGATGCTTGTTTCAGGAATATCTGGAACAGTGGTTTCCAAAGTGGGGTACACAGATCCTAGGGGGCACGCAAGACAATCCATTGGTATGCAGGAGGAAAATATTTTTTTGTACCATTAACAAAAAAAAAAATTAAATATTTTTAAATAGTATTTATTTCTTCTTTAGCTCATTCTCTTTTTAATTTCTATTTTTGTGTATGTTTTATGATGTATGGAATGTGTTAGTACAGTAGTACACAAACATAACTTATACATTAATAGATATACATATATTGGGGGTGTATGCTCAAAAATTTTTTACTGGTGGAGTGCACAATCAAAAAAGTTTGCAGACCACCAGTCTGGAACACTTACTGCTGAAGATCTGTTCCCACAAAGAAATAAAAAACAATAAGGTGAAGTCCAAAATCTGATCAAGGGTGGCTGAAAAAGTAAACTCAATAACATAAGATTTAACAGACCGAGACCCAAACACAAAACACAACAGCTCCTTAAGACATACACAGCACAAGGAATTCTACAACAGTTATGTCAGGCATAGAAGTAACTTTATAAATATAAAAATAAATACAAGAAAGTAAAGTAGATAAAGGGGAAGGTAGAAAACATAAAGAAATAAACTAAAATCAATTAATGAAGCCCTGAATCAAAAGAAGATCAAAAATCTCACAGGAAAAATAATAGGATGCAAACTATGATTAATTAAATAAGAAGCAACAAAAATGGGGGAAAAAAAGGAAAGAGGTAAGGAGAGTAAAGATGGACAATGAGATTAGGACTGAAAGAAAAGAGAGAAGGAGGAGGCTATTCGGGCAAACCTTCACATCAATCTTTCTTGCTGGGCTCCAAAACCACCTACTAATTTCTAATTTGAGAGAGATGGGGGGAGAAAAGCAACATAAAGAGGTCTTTGCAGGGATCACTAAGGATTCAAACTCCCAATGCACCTCTCATAAGAACTTCTGGGACTCAGCATCACAGACACAGCCTTAACACAAAAGGTCCTCTGTGGTACCAACCAGATATGAAATGCAAGCAAAATCAAGAGCAAAACTAATGCTCCAGTAGTCCCAGAATGTAGCTGCTAGGCTTAAGCAGCAACTTTAAAATGTCTGTACATTTCAGGCTCCATTTTACCAGCTAGTACAATTGCTGTTGGAAGTCACACAGTAACATTTATAATTTAAAAGTTAGTCAAGTTATAACATTAATTTCAGAAAGCTTATTTCTATGCAGAAGAAAAAGTTACCACAGACAGATATTTCAAAAGTAGCTTTCAACAAAAATCTGATTTTTCGAAGTTTGTTTCACTTCTCGTTGATTATTGTGGAGTTATAGAAGAGGAAGAAAAGAAAAAATATCCAAGTTATTCTGTTCATGCTGAATAAGTCAAACAAAAAAATATTCTTTCGTGCTGGCACTTTGAAAGCTCTCTGCAGGGAGTCCATCCCATGAACCACATGCTAGCTCTAGGGCCTGAGTTTGGGTGCCTTCATTTCTCTCACTTTCTGTATTTAGAACACATACCATGGTCAATCTAAATTTCATATTTCAACCTTTTATACTAACATGCATGTCAGATGAAAGTTTAATGCCTAAGTTTTAGCTGCCTGCCCTGCCCTAGCAGAATTCACAGCTCCTGAGTTCAGTGTTAATACACAAGGGAAGTTAAATGTTTCAGGGAGCAGAATCAGCAAAAACCCCCAGCAAATTGCCTCAGTCAGCATCGTATTTTCTCTGATCCTATCCTCTAAAATATTAATCTTCTCCTATGTATCATCACCTAATATAGCATGAGATGGTGCTTGATGGTTGAGCCTACATCAGGACAAGGGTCTTTCTGAAACACCATTTGTCTCCAAAGCTTAGATGCTCTTTCTTACCAGTCTAGATTCACATCCTGAAAACACCCTCTAAGGGCTCAAGCCCCTTGCTACTCTTATTGAAAGAAAGAAAATATACTCCAGTTATAGAATCATAGAATAGTTTGGGTTGGAAGGAACTTTCAAAGATCATCTCGTCTACCCCCCTGCAATGAGCAGGGACATCTTCAACCAGATCAGGTTGCTCAGAGCCCTGTCCAGCCTGGCCTGGAGTGTTTCCAGGGATGGGGCATCTACCACCTGTCTGGGCAACCTGTTATTATGGGCAACTTTATTTTACAATGGCTTTTTAATTACAATAGCTTACAGGTAAATAGCCTATCTGATCCTCTTTTGTTCTTACTGTGGTAGAAATACATATCCCCAGCTCCCAGAACCAAGTTACAGCCTATTATAGGCAGGAGCTATTACAAGAACAATTATGGCTAGATGTACATGAGACTAAATCTCTTGCTGTAGCTTCATAATGAGGTGCTTTCTCAAAAGAGAAAATGTAAGGTATTTTGGGGCTGCTTCTGTACCTGTTCTTCCCTTTCAGTACTTTATCAAGAAACTGTTGCATATAAATTCTGTAAACTGGCCTTGGAGCTTGTTCTCTAAGCTGTAGGCTAGCCAAGATGCACTAGCTGATTTCCCCAGGGACTTTGCTGTACCCTTCTTTGCCATAGAGTTCCCCAAGGGTCCTGCAAAACAAGGCCATACATTAATATCCACATATGAGAAGATCTGAAATAGATTTGATTATATTAACATCCAAAGCATAACACCCAGAGCACATCCCTGTAGTAGCCAGAATGATGCCAAGACCCCTGCTGAAGAAGACATGTACAGTCATTTAATTTCTATTTAATTAGTAGCTTTAAGAGGACCATACCCAACTTCCAGTGCTTTACCTTGCAAGCACAACATACTTTCACTGAACTGCATTTGCACAAAGGTTTTAAGGAGGTTAAAAAAAGAAACCTGGAATTCAGAGGTGACATCATATAATGTCATAATGCCACTCTCTTTCCCCAGCAAGGCTTGTGCCTTTACATTCGCTGCTATCACTGTCACAGCAGTCAAAGGTTTCTCCAACCTGTATAATTCCAGGGTGTTATTTTCCTCCAACTCTTCCAGCATCTCTTCACCTCCACAACCTCATTCTTACCTACTCACGTTCAAGTCCAGCTCCTCAACATAATCTTGTCTGGCTTCTCTAGTCTCCTAGTTTCAGTCCTCTTCCAGAAATCTATGTCTCTGCTGAAAATAGTGGCCAACCCCAATCGCCCCACCTCTGAACCCAAACATTTACAGTTCCGCTTAGTTTTACCTTCTACAGTTAAGTCAAGAACCTTCTTCATTCACGTTGGAAAGACTACTGCAACAAAAGGCAAAAAAATCTCCCTCTTCTGCATTCTGATGTCTGACCCCACCCAGCCAAAGGACACAAGGAAAAACACCGGGTTCCCTGTGTATGAATGGGCAAATATTGCATGCTCACCTGTTCTTCAGGAATGGTGTGGATGTAGCCCAGCCTGACGCAACAGATAAGCGCGGCTGAATACAGGCAGAGAAGACAAACTCTTCAGAGATTTCAGCTGCTCAACACATACACATGGCTTTTCTAGGAGTTTACGAAGCAGTTGCATTTCAGCAGTTTTTCCTGAAAGCAGCAAAAAAAAGTTACCCACCACCTCTACACTTCCCCGTGTCAAATTTCAAATGTGTAAATACCTCTCAACAAAATGGCTGTACTTTTTTTTTTTCATAATATATATATATATATATATACACT
>VWYH01011041.1:247916-267483 GCA_013399365.1 Pampusana beccarii
AAAAAAAAAAAAGTTATACAACACATAAACACTTCCACATATAAAATTTAAAATATAAAAAAACCTCTCAACAAAATGGCTGTACTTTTTTTTTTTCATTATATATATATATATATATATATATACACTTTTCCCCAGCTTTGCTTTCAAAAATGGCAAAGTAATTTTGGGTCAAACTTTCTAAAATATCCATCCTGAGGGAGACTTTTTACATGAAAAATTTCTGATGAAATGGTTACAGTTTTGGCAAGATAGAGCAGGTCTATTAAAATATCAAGTCCAATCTCCAGCTACCACAGAGACCATGTTACTTACTCCTTCCATAAAGTAACGGAAGTCCTACTCAAAAATAGTTAAGCATTTGATCCCAGTGTGTTAAGTCTGTTCTAGTCTCTCACAGCTGAATTGGGGGAAACTTTATTTTTTTAGCCAAAACACATTCTCTCAGTGACATTGGATGAAGTGATAAACAACTGGAAATGATTAACAAAGGAAAACAATTATTCTCCATCCTAAGGGAGTTCACTTGTATCATTAAGTATAACTGAACTTACTAGGCAGCCTCTACAGATCTCTTTGAAGGCTTTCTGATTTTCTTCTTTTTCTTGGTACATTAACATGGCATTGAAACACTGTTTCATCTAATCATACCCCCCTCTGGATCAATCAAACCTCTTTAAATTGTCTTCTGGACTTGCTAATTTCTAAAACATTTCTGGAAACACACAGGAAATTGTAGTTACTGTCACTCTGCCAGCTGGTCACTTCGAGCTATGCAACGTCTTTTAAAGCAAGAAAATAAACTTCCAGGAAAACAATCTTATTTTTCATGTAATTACTCGCTATAATAAAAATATGAGATGACAGAACATGCAAACACAGGTCTTAAAAAACAAAATAAAAAATATTTTCTCTAGAGACCTACTAAAATTCTTAGAAATCCAAAGTATTACAAGTAAATGGTTGTACAAAGTTCAGTGTTCAATGGACCATAAAAACATAAAATATGTCAAACAAAGGACAAAGTAGGAGACATTTCGAAGAAGGTGTTTACAGAAATTGTTTATTAATTTAATACACTTGAAATCAGTATAGTGAACCCACATAAGCAGATCTGTTTCATTGAAAAACTGTTCTTCACAGGAAATCAGCACAAAATGAGACTATAAGGCACAAGATTTCTAATGTCTGTTACAGAGGAAAAAATATACACTGTAAAGACATCAGATCAGAATTTTGCTTTTCTTGTTGCTAAGGTACGCTGCAGATTAAAATAGTCACAGAAGTAAATTTCCAATTCAGTATCCGCTTTTCTCAAGTGTCTTAACCAGACTCAGTAGGTGCATTCCACCTCTTAGGCAGTATCTTGAACTTTTTCATCAGATTTTGACACTGCACTCAAAACCTGAGAGAAGTGTACATAGCTACCTGCTCCAAGTACATGGTCTCACTACTTATTTTCAAAGCAATAGCTACAACTTTCATCAGATATCAGTTTCTTGGACACCCTCAAGAGAAATGTACACAGTTAAAAAGTAAGAAAAGTTTGTTTAGAACTGAAAAATTAACAAACTGTGAAACCCAGCAGCATAGAGCTAAATGCTTTTCCAAAGCAGGGCTGTCTTCGCTGCTTAACACAGCCCTTGCCATTGCACACATTCTGAGCATACTGCCTCCCCAAGCAGCAACACTTTGCTTAATTCATCTAGTCCTGTTAAAGCAGTGAGAGGAGAAAGGTATCAGTAGAGGGCACACAAGGCTACACCTATGGGCCAGCCAAGAAACACCAGCACAATGGGCCAAAATATTCCCCACAGTTGCAGTCTGCCATCTGAAACCCAGAGACATGGAAAAGAAGGGTTAACTTTGACTGCAAGTGTGTCTCGAGTTGTATGGATAAAACTGTCTTTTGTTTGTAAATCTCATTTTAGGGGCAGGAAGATATTTTCAGCCAAGAAAAATCTGTTTCCTGTGTTTAACAAGTGTCTAATGTAACAAATATCAAGTCACATATGCCTCCTGGGAAACTTTCTAAGGTGGAAAGGGAAATATCAGATTTGCTTTAATGAGCAGTTTTCTAGAGAAGAATGACTAGGATGCAAATTTTTAACAGAGCTTTACACAGATAAGTTGCAATGTTCCTTCAATGCTTGAGAAAATATGGCTACAGATGAAGAACACAATTAATGTTTGGAATATAATATGTTTGGCATGCAATGTGTTAAGAAAATCCCAAGTTGCAGACTATGACTGGACCACAAAGCTGCAGAACTACCCAGGTTGTCAACAGGCAACCTAAGAAGGAGACCTTCCATTGTGCATTCTCTGGCTTAATGAGAAACAGGTTGCACACAACTAGTACCAGGTTAATTGAGTTTACATATCTGCTGGTCTTCTCATTATCACATACTCTCTGTGCTGAGCTTTGAGACCAGGAGCTTTATTTAACAGATCCATCAAGCCTATTATCCACCAAGACTGTTAACAGTTACCTCCCCAATGACTGAGATGTGTTGTGAGCTGTCAGAGCATTTTATTTCTGCCTTGTTCATTCTTTCAGCTGTCTGGAAAATTGCAGATACGTTTATATGTATGAAAATGCTACATAATCCAAACCACAATCTGGCGTTTTCTGCTAGTCATGTAAAATATCCAGCAGCTAAATAAACCAAAAAATAAACTGATCATACCCAAAGCACTTGAACATTCCCCAGTGTTTCCTTTTTAATAATTCGTAACTGAGATTTCATGGTAAAATTACTAACTGCTCAGGAAATTATTATAAAATTAAAAAGTAAACATTTACTATGTGCAGTATTACTCAGCCTAATGAGCAACCACTGTGGGTGGCATGGTGTTATTGAATTAAACAGATTTCTTTAATTCAGATGCTAATAAAATACATGAACAACATGGTAGCTGGCACTTATTTGAAATCAGGGAAGGGTAAACAACATCACAAAAAATAACAGTAACTATGGATCTATGGGCAGCCTAAACAGTCCCATTTCTTTAGCCAATCTCATTTAAAATATGACCAGAAAGAATGTTTTCTTGATCAATATAACTCTACCTAGATAGCATTGCTCATGGACTAATCTCATATCACACTAGTGCTTCATACTAGCATACTAATGCTGCTTTTGCTGTTCCTGTTTAGAAGAAGAGACTGTAGCAGGGCTCAGCAAAAGGATAGTTTGGATTTATTAGCTGAGTTTATGCTGCTTTATGATATCGCATTGAAAAGTACACAAGTTCCTCGATTATCAGTAAAAGCAGAAAAATATATGGAAAACAGCCTTACCTTTACAGCACAGCTCTGTGACTTTTTAAATTATCAGATTTTCTCTTGCAGTGAAACAAGGTGAACACATTGTTTGACAAAAGCCTTTGTCTCCTCTTTTGTCACCAGAACATGACCAGCCGCACTGTACCAGAGCAGACATGCCCACAGTGACAGATGTGACCTCAGCAAAAGGTTTGGGTCTTGGTGGGGCTGCAAGAAACAGAGAGATCACCACAAACAGCAAATGTCTCTCAGGAGCGGAGGCGCCTCGAAGCCTGACATTCCCTGACATCGACACCCATAAACCTGCAACCTTGGGAGAAACTCCCTCTGCTCATGAAATCCCAGCAGGGTGGCTGGGCTGGCTGGAGCTGCCAGGCAAGGACAGAGTGTGTTAAAGCCACCAACATCAGCCAGAGACCCCACATCCCAAAGGGAACTGCCCTGTTAAAGCTGTGACATGTCACCTCTGCCACAGAGTGGAAGGTGCCGCTGCCAGCCTCAGCCGTGCTTTTGGCAGCGGCATCTTCTGATCTCAACCAATGAAAGCATGAGGTAGGGAAACTGAAGACAGACACTAACGCATGTGCACATCATGTTGTGATTAGTGAAAACTTTTGGAGGAGAGACCTGGCATATCCTAGAGGTATTAAAAACGAGTCTCCCCCTTCCTTCCATGACAGGGACAGGGAAATAAGTAAAGCTGAAAAACTTTTGCAGTGATCTTACAGAAAACCCTGCTGTGCCCTGTGGAAAAGAGTCCATTTTGGAACAGAAGTACAATAGAAAGAGCAAAGAACCAAACGGGGAAGAAAACATGTCCCAAAATCCCTACGGGAAGATTTCTGTTTGTATCAGTTATACAAACACTTCAGATATTCCTCAGATCCTCTGATTCCCTTCATTTTGTCCTTTCCATTTTCGTTAGATATCAAGAACATTCTACAATTTCCAAGGTATTTTCAGTGTGCATTTCTGTTACCACATTTGGTATTTTTTTAAGGAAAGTTTACAATTGCTGTTGTATAGGTAGTTTTTTATAATTAAACGATGTTTATGCTTCAGAAAATTCTGGTAAAATCCATTTAGGCTGTATTAAATCACATCAGAATGAAATGCTGTAAGATATTCTAGGCAACTTTCTTGTTATCTAGATATCTCAAAAAAAAGTCTTAGCCACAAAATAATTTGACGATTTAGTTTAACAAAACATCTTATAGCCAACATAAATACTTGGTGATCTGAATTATGTCAAAATTAAGTCTGAATTTTGTCTGTTTTTTTTTCACAGTGTATATGAAGAGGTGCGGTGGTTTTTTTTTGTAATTTTTTTTCAGCACTGAAGTTGCTAAACAAATAGTATGGTTGAAAATTTAAGTATATGGATGTCATGATATTCACAGTCATAACTCTGCTGGCAAGCCTGACAGCTTGACAGCTGAAATTTTAAACACCCAGTCAACTTAAACAGAAGAATGAATTTAAATAAAGAAACCATACAGGACTAGCAAACATTTGTATCGTACTTCAGTCTCCTCTTTGCTGTGTAAGCGCTTAGAATTCAGTTGCAGATGGTTATTTTTTTCTTCCATTAGAAAATAAACAGGCTAATCTTCACTCTGAATATGTACTCGCTGAAATAATACTGCAAATTAGTGCTCAATTTCCGATGGCCTTTCATAAACAAACTAGTTAAATAGCTAATTAAAACTGTCTTCAAACATCTCGGTTGCCAATATATTCAAGAAGTCCTAAATCTGGCTTCAAGCTAAAACAAGACAAGAAAGCATAGTCTTTGTCGTTCTACTGCATGACTTTCCTGTTTTAAACAGATTTTACTAGAGTATCTGAAATGTTGGTGGCCCACAAAATTTAATGAAAGCACTATAAATATGTCCAAGTCTTTTCTCAGAGTTGCCAAAAAGATTGTTCTGGATAATTGCTCCTTATTTCCAAGATTGCCGATTTGTAAAGGATGCTGCAAGACTCACCATTTTGTTATGTGGGGTTTTTTTATGTGTGTGTGTGTTTTTGTTGTTTGATTTTTGTTTGGTTTGGTTTGGTTTTTTTCCCATCTATCGATATCTATACAGCCTACAGCTAGATCTGGAAAACAAGCAAACAACAACAACAAAATCCCAACCAAAACCCACCAAACACACACAAACCACAACTTTTGTGACTACAACAGTATGCAAACACCAAAATCTAAAACTGTAACCTGAAAATCTGCACATAATTCCTGCCAAAGGGTTGTACGGCTCATGGGAGACCTTGATGTGTGTGGCCTAAATTCAGAGTCAGGCAGCAGCAAATTAGGTTACTGGCAGTTTTACAATTTAGGCCAATTACCCTAATACAAATTATGACTTATGAGGACATTAATTTTTTTGATGTTACATCCTTCACAGGCATACTATATCCAGCCCAAAATGTAAGCAAATTCCCCTCAACTGTGTGAGTAATGTGACCATGTCCAAATTGCAAAAGGCTGCAGCAGAAAGCAGCAAAACTCAGCCAGCTAACATTTACCAAGTCAGGGGAAAAAGGTCCCGCTACCAGCAAACTGCGACAGCGAGCCCATGTCAGAAGGTGGAGGGTAGGGGAAGATTCCCACCCAGGATTTTCTGCTTGATGTGAGGAAGAACGTTTTTTTCTGCAGGCCTAAGAAGAATAACGAACACCAGACAGTCCCCTGCCTTTTCAAAGGAGAAAGGTAGCCTAAGGTGGAGACAGGTGCCAACTGAGAAAATATTTGATCAAAGCAGACTAAAGAAAGGCTAAGGACATCCATGACAAGTGAATCCAACAGCAACCTCTGATTCCAGGATTCTTGTAATGGTTTTTAGCTTTGAGTCCCTTCAACACCCTCACAGACTCACTGTTGTCTGCAAAGTCTTTTCAAATGGTGCTACTCCGAAGCCAGCATTTGAGAAATCCCAAGCCCAGACATCACTTATAAATGCTCTAAGTGGGCTGTTGGTTACCTAAACTTTCTTGTTTGAATTATTTGGGATAACGTGAAAGAAAGTGTGGAGAGCAAGCTCAGTGAGTCAAATAGCGACTTCGTTCTCAGATAGGTAATTTCCAGCCTGCACAAGCAGAAATCCTGATACACAGCTATCATCTTTATGCCTGGAAATGGCCAACCTGCCTGCACACAGATACTGCTTTATTACTAGTTTGTCTCCTTACCATGTGTTCCCTTGGAAGGTTTTAATTCTCTCCCCAAAGATATGAACTCCCACAGCAGACAAACAGTTATTCTAAGAAGTAGGAGTTTCTTGACAGGTCAAAGTCAGCATCCTAAAGTTACTGGGAAGGTTCTCTCTTCAAAAAGTGGAGCGCTTCAGGGAAATGAAGTAGAATTCTAGTGTAAGAAGCACCACACAAAAGACCAAGATCCATTAGACATGTGGTGAAAGCGTGATGCAAAAACATGCTAGTGCCTTTTTTTTTCTTTTTGCAATTGCATTAAAGACCAAAAAAGATAAAGAATGGAGTCCATGAAGATAATTAGTTATTCAGAAGCATTCCTCAGCTTTGAGTAAAACTAGCAGGTGCCCGAAACATGGTCAGTCTGAACAAGGAAAGCAGCAGTATGTTCCCACATCTTGTACCAGGACAGGAAAGCAGGGCACTGAGGATAATTTTAATAGCTTGTACTACATGAAGGTTGTAGCGAATCATTCATTTCTGGCTCTAGGTCAGTCAGTTTTCAAAATTGGAACTCAAGTGGTACCGCAGGAAGAGTTCAACATCCAAACATATTTAATCATAGCTGGTCTGAGTTTCAAGTTCTCATTTCGTGTGAAATTCCAAATTTTAAAATTTCCTTTCAGTGCTAATTGGACCAAATAATCAGATTTTGTAAACACTGAAATGTTGTTGTGTTTTTCTGGAATTTTGAATACTGTCTTTTACTTTCTATTTTATCACTTGTTTTGACTTTCTGATAATATACAATTCATGTAAGGGAAAAGAGCAGTACTAAAGCCAAGTGCTTGAATTGTTTTTGTTTGGCATCATATTTAAAACAAAAGAAGTGCAGCATTTAGCCAAACTAATGTTATAGGAAAAGTATTGATTTGGAAAACTTATTATCAACTGCAAATAAAGACTTCAGCTTCAGTAAAGATCTTTATCAACTAATACCCTTCTGATAAGCAAAACTATCATCTTTTGAATAGCTGTTTAAAAAGACAAACAGAATTGGGGCAGTATTTATAGCTAGAGGTTATACATACATACACACACACACAAGTATATATATGTGTATATAAAGAACAACTGATGCAAACATAAGACTAAGATGAAACTTTGACATAACAGTGTGTAAAGCGTGAGGGAATGCAGACTTGAAGTTTCTTGAAGAATATTTCCAACAGGCAAAATGAACAAGACACAGCAGTTTGGTAATAATAAAAGTTATGGATATTCAACTTTAGTCATTATTAGGTTTTAATTTGAAGCCATACAGAATCAACATTTAGATATACATGAGTTCTATTCAAGCTTAGGTTGTATTTACGTACATTGCAATGCAGAAATTTTTTGTTTAATTCTGCTCATGTCTCCAGAGGTGGTCAGTGACAGCAAGAGAACTCTTTGGCAATTGAGCTTTTTTTTTTTTTTTTTTTTTTTTTTTTTTTTTNCCTGTTAGTCTTGCTCCAGTGCTTCTGTGTGTGTCCCCAGCACAAGAGGATTACTGGTATGGTGCTTTCTCCCCTCTCTGACTCAGCATGCAAAACATGTGGTCTGTCCTATTTTAGAAAACACGGTATTGCCCGACAGGACATGACTGCTACTGCCAAAAATCACTCTAAAAAAACAGGGCAAGTCTGTACTGCTGTGGATTAAGGTCAGAAACAGAATCTTCATGCCACTGTACTGAGCTTCTCCCTATCCACTTCTCCCTATTCCCCTGAACTACCTCCTTTACAGTAGTTAAGATATGTCCCTAATGACTGTCCCACCTAAAAATAAGTGCTCTCGACACACAAGAGATGTCAGGGTAGCACAGCAGGATGCTGAAGCGTCTCTAGATGCGTAACAGGGCTTCTCCTATGCTGGGCTGCAGCAATTTAGGAATTCACACTTGATAAATGGAATAAAGGCAGCTTCTTTTTATCTCTCGCAAACAGTGCCAGAACTGATATATTCCTGACCCTTATTTGGGTCTGCAGTTTATTCTTTCATGCTGTTCTCTGGAATAATAAAATGCTAATGTTTCATTGAATGAACACGTGTAGTTGTATATGCTTTTTCAGTGACATCTACAGATGAGCTATATAATTTACAGCAGCTGGCTCAGCTTTTTGCTTGTGTCTACATTTTCTTAAAAGCCTTGTACAGAAACATACTGTTTACTCTGACAGTGTTTCTCAAGCAGAAAGATAATGCCTGAACTCTGGAAAGTTTCTTACCTATAGCTGCAATAACTCTTCTTCACCTTTATATTTTTTTCCAGATATAACAGTAGAGCAAAAGGTTTCTCTGCACTACACTTAAGTGATGCTATTATTTGATTCAAAAATCCAGGTCCTTGCTCTTTTTTTCAAGGTGAGTGATGGAAGCCAAATGAAACATACTGTTTTTCTTAATAGCAACATATGACATTATCCCTGATATGGGCTAGATTAAGCTGACTAAAACCATGCCGGAGCAAGACCCGGAGAAATATTCTGTCCTTGTTACCTACCACAGGAGTGGGGAAAGATCACTTTCTCATTACAGTACTTGCATTTAGTTAGTCTGCTGAAATATTACTATTTACAAGCTGAGAGGGAGCAGTGTTGCAGGTATTGTTTCTGCCTCTTTTCCTGCATCCTCTTCACCGCAGTAATTTTGGAGATGCCTGTGTTGGCGAGCGAGAATTTTATTTTGGAAGTTTGAGTACTATCTCAGGAACCTCCCAAAGGAAAATACACGGACTTGCAGAGGATGCTTAGCTGAAAGTCTTTTAAGAAAGTTCTTTTCCAATTTGCGATGGAAACAGCATTCTTTTAAAATGTTTTTATCAGTAGTATAGCACATAAACATTACATAGTTATTGGGCTTTCTTCGACAGGTAGCCAAGCAACCAATCCTCTGAGAAAAGGGGCTATAAGAGAACTACACTTGAGAAACCACACAGCAAAGGAAACACTAAAGGATGTAAAAACAGACTCCAAAACTGCCCCCAAAACATTCAATAAAAAATGAATGTTTCTACTGGGAGGATGACCATGTTTGGCAAAGGAAAGGACACTGCCATATGTCTTAATGGCACTCACAGCTTCTTGACTGCTGTGGTTGTGATTCATTTGTTGGCCAGGACGTTTGCTTTTGTCTGCTTGTTCTACAAGTTTTCAAGTGTTACCTAATTCTTGTTTCAATACAATTGTATGTCATGTTTATCCAGTATGTCATCAACATCGCCTCCAGGTCTTTTTTAAAAGAATTCTGTGATTTCAGAGAATAAAACTGGTCTCTTTTGTCGTGTCAGCAAAGCCATTCTGTCAGGAAAACTTAACTTCTCATAAGAATACTTTTCTTCAGGATTCATATCCTTTTCTGTCCCACGAAACTGCAGAGATCCATTGCAAGAGGGAGGAGAAAGGGCCAAATGTTTGTTTCCCTTTTGAAGGCAGTTAGAATCTATCTTATCCAACACGTAGTGCAGCATTTGGTACCCACTGTTACAGCAAACGCAAGGCAGGCTAGGAAAAAGGAACGGTTCTATCTTTATGAGTTTATGGACATATTCATTATTGTAAGCTACTTATTGAGACCTCCAGCTTGTCTCTTCCCCTTGGCAAACGTTGTCCTGAACTTTTTAGAACTAACATATCCAGAGTCTTGGGCACATTGTCAAGCCGTTCCAAGTCCCATACATACCAAAGCAAAACCAAGCCATGCTCTGAGAGCATCACTAAGACATTTTCTCTGATCAGACCTAAACCTGCACTTACTGCATTATTTCAGTCACAGATGGAAAGGGGCCTGTATTTATGCACTTTTAACTCAGCTATGTATTGATGACAGAACCTTAAGTAAATTGCTCTTTGCCCGTGTTTTTCTGGCTACTACAGAAATGAACAGCACATTGAATTACAGTATCATTTTTATATGAGCACAATATTAGAGTCCAAGGGTTGAGCTGTTTCTAAACTAGTCTCTATTCAAATAAATGCAGAAAGCAGTGTCCAAGCTGTTTTACAGGCTTGGTGTAACAAAGCAAAATTAAGCAATTCATGGAAGCATTGCCTTAATAAATATGAAGAAAACCCACTAATAGTTCTTTAGTTTCACTCAAAAAGTCCTTAGTAATTGTAGGGGCTTCTTCTTGTTATTGGGGGCAGGGGGTTGTTTGGTTGGGTTGTTTTATAATACAGCTTTGGAACAATAAAGTAATTTCTATATGTCTTTTTTTTTAAATTTCAATACATTTAGTTTAACAACTGGATCTTGCTGTTCACTATAATAAAGGGGATGTTAAATCCCAAGTAAATATTGTCATTGGAAAACAAACCATATAGATCAAAATGACAGTTTTAAGACTGTTTAATTTCTCCTACTTACTCTCAGCTTATAAGAAAATGTAAATAGAACATAAAACCTACTTTGGTGTAAAAGACAAAGTTAATCCTTTACCAAAAACAAAAACCAGAACTGAAAAGCTTTGGGGGTAAAAAAGCTTCAACCCCCTAATTTTTGCACTCCAAATCAAAGCCTCAAAAACTTTCCCACCACTGCTACAAGAAAAACATGATTTTCCAGACTTCTGAAAATACATTCTCCTAATGCTATCATGTCCCTGAAAACTATAATAAAGTTCAAGTTTCTGCACCTTTGCCAGAAACAACCTTCGCTACAACTCCACTCACCATTTCAGGGCAACACCGAAGTCTCAGACAACTCTGTACTTGGCTGTGGTTCCATGAGGACTGAGCCAGAAGTGACCACGCACACCTGGGCCCTGCACACAGCACCCAGCATCGCACAGGCAGGTGCGGTCACACACCAGCAGCAAGACTTCATCCCAAACTCCGCACAACTCCAAAAGGTCGTCACAACTCCTTTCAGCTTTGGGTGCTTGCTAATAGGCATTCTGTCCTAATTACTGACAGAATCTCTGTCAGTTAAATTATCTATTTTGGAATAAAAGCTCCAGAATCCTTTTCCAATTCCTAAAGTACTAAAGCACAATAAACGATTGTCAGACTTAAATATTTACAGAAGACGGGCTGGAAAACAAAGATTACAACCCTAAGCTGAGCTAGATACTTGTGGCCTGAAGACCCTGTATTATTCGACCCTGCATGAACATGTGAATGCTGCTGCATGAAACTTATCACCCAAACATACATTCAACACTGTGATATCTGTTCTCCCAAGGCAAACAATTTGGTAATAAACAGTACACCCCCTTGCAATCAACACAAGCAATGAGAGAACACACACTTTGCTCAAATTATTAGTTTTCTTGTTTTAGAAAACTTCAGCAAATGAAAGATGTAAGAAAACACTGTGTACCCATGGCAAGTATTAGGATTTGTTACTCCTGAGCTCCCCTCCAACTGATGGGGGGGCTGGGGAGAATGATTTCAGGGGGATGGGTAGATGAGATCTCAGCACAGGCTCACAAGTATGCAATATATACGTTCCATGGAGCTTGGCCTATTTTATACCATTTTTTTTTCTTATCGTACTACAAAAATACTACGAAAAATAAAGAACTTCGATGCTATTAATAAAAGCTTGTAAGTTAATTATTCTCTAGTCAAATTAGTGAGGAAATCTTGGCAGCTTCACAACTGCAACACTTGAAAACCAAGTATTTTCCCTTTGATAGCAAACAAAGGTGTTCCTATGGTTATGGCTTTGTTTAAGAATCTACTTGGAAATTCTTAAGTCTCATGGAACCACTGAATAATTTGCCAAGTTGGCAGGTATTCTTAAAGAACCAGGGAAAAACCTTTCTCTGATCACTTGATGAAAGATGCACACTTGGAAGTTACCCTAGAAAAATCTACTCAGCCATTATATCATTAATATCAATATTGCATGTTTTGCAAATCCTGCATTCAAGGAATTTCATTTTTCTTCCTTGTCTGTCTTTGTCGTGGGCACTTACTGTGTCTTTTTAAAGGAAAAGAAATTTACTTAAAAGACTAATTTAAAAAACAGTGCTGTTGAAAAGCTGCATCTCCTCCTGTAAATAAGCATCAATTAAAAACAGGAGCAGAAGTCAACAATAAGAAATTGCTACAAGTACCTGGACCTTATGAAAATCTGAAAACCTGCTAACATCCCAGTTCAATAAAGGCTTAAAACATTTTAAGTCCCATAGTAATCCACATTTCTCAGACATACAATTAAATATCTCACTGAACTTGAACCTATACCTAAAATACCATCTCGGCGTATAAGAGCACAGCTCTGCGTAAGGAATTCTTCATTGCAAAATATTAAGGGAACTATAAAGGGCGTCTGACAAATATTGAATGTAGTTATTCAGTGAAGTTTAATTCGGTGACGGAATTAAAGGTCAAATATTCAAAAGTGGTATAAAAAGCATCTTTACTGAACAACTTATGAAAAGGAAATTGTGTATCATTTGAAGCCATTAAACAAATTACGTTACTGATACTGACAAGAACTCAGTAAAATGTTTGCCAAACATCTTGCTTGTCCACAAAGCATCCAGTGAAAAATACATGAAATAGGTCACATTACACACTTTCAAAAGTCAATGTAAAAACAGCAATTATATTTCTAATTGCTTTCTTCCCTGTCCATTTTCCAAAGCATGTAGACATAAAACATCATGTGGGTCACTTCTCAGTCTCATTCTCAGGTTCACTGTCTCCACTGTCACTGTCTCTTCCAGGGTGTTCTGGCATCGTTCGATGTTCAGCCACTTCAGCCACTTTCAATTCTCCTTCCTTTACAATTTCTTCCCCTGCCTTGTTTTCTTCTTCTTCTGCATCTTCCTGCATGCCTTGCACTTCACCTTCTACTTCAGTCTCCTGAGTTTGAGTAGTTTCTGGTTCTTCAATCATGGCAGGTGGGGGCAGTAAACGCTAGATGATTAAAAAAGAAAGGATTTTCAGTTTTTACAATGAATACATCTATTTGGGCATCTATTCCTAGTTTAGCTTGAATTGTTTTATTTAGGATTTTGCAACAGATAACAAGTTAACAAAAACTTAAAATTGAGAAGACCTAATAATTTCTAGGGACTTAACTACTATATAAAAAAATTAGGGATAATCTTGGCTCAGACAATGGTCTTATTAGAAACATTTTTTGCCTGAAGAAGGTGTTAAAAACTTCCAGTCCAAGGATATCAAACATTTCATTATCCCAAACAGCGAGACAAGTAATAGGGCTATGGCAGATCCCTACTTGGAGCAACAAGCACATTCCTACCATAATCTCAACTATTACTATTTCAAACTTCTAGATATGTTTAAGCTGCTTTTTGAGACCTTTAACAGGCATGTCTTTAGCAATTAATTCCAGTAATTTCTCCTTGAAACGTTTTATAAAATGCTGTGTGAATGTTATCTATACAAGTTTTACCCACGGCTGTGAATATAGAATACAAGTTCCAGTAACAGTTAAAGCAATGCTCAGCTATTTTCCACATAATGCTTCTGGAAACGTAATTTAGTATATTCAAAATGTTCTGCTCGCAACCAAAAAGGTAGTTTGCAGAACATTATAAGCATCAACAGTACACATGACAGACTTCAGAAAAAAATATCAAGAATACAGTGAGCGGAAGAGTATGGATGAACGCTACATAACTCCAGGCTGTACAGAAACACTCACACTTCTTGCAGTCTGACATTAAATAATGACATGATGGGTACTTCCTTGGATTATTGTGAAATTAACGCTTGATAAACCTCCCATGGATGATTGTTTAGTTTTCTTTTGCTTAAAGGCAACTTTGCTTCACATGATAAATTAAGTATTTAATTATAGTGAAGTCTTATCTTCAATTAGATGACACTAATATTACAAATTTCTGACAAGCATAGGCAAATCTATGAAGCAATTATGACTACCAGAAGAGATATGAAAAGCATTTTTAATAGACTTTGAAGTTATCCTACTGGTTTCTATAAACCATCTGTTCACAGAAAAAGCATATTTCAAAACCAGAGATCCTTTAATTACAAAAACGTATTCTTGATGCGTGACACATTCAGACTTCTGCGATTTAGTTAGATGCACGTTGTGCTTTGTGACTACTACTGTTAAGACTAGTGTAACAGAAAAGGAAAACTACCATGTTGTACTAAATAGGGTAAAAGAAACGCAACATCTGCTTTTTAATTTGCAGTTCACTTTTTGGCTTTTCCTGCAAGGACAATGTGATTCTTTGCCACAGCAGGAAAATAGCAGTTTTGTGGATGGATAAGATTAGGATGCTAAAAAGAATACCTGGTATTAGCAGAAGGATCAGGACCATCTTTGATTAAGGTGTCAAACAAACCTATCTTTTGGTAAAATTTAGATGCTATCACTGGCTTTTCAGGACATGTATTAATTTCTCAGTTTTCACACGGCTATTCACTTCCGTCTGAATGTTACTACCTGCACAGCCCACTGAGTCTTCATCACATACAATCTGCATCATTGAGAGATCTCCTACTATATTAGACAAAGTGGCTCCAAAACATGTCTTGTTGTGTGCCTATAGGACTGGGTTTCTAACCAAACAGGAGATTTTAGCAGTGTCACTCCTCTTTCCCTATGCCCTTTTCTCTTCAGTAGACAGATAATTAGAACACTTCCTCCAAAACAGTGAGAAAGTATCCTGTCCTCTTGGCAAAGACCTTTTCTGGATGGCAACATGTTTCAAATTTGGTTGAAATTATGCCCCTCAGAAGGAAAAAAAAATAAATCCAAAATTCACTGTATAAGAACTGCTGAGAAAAATAAATTTTCTATCTGAAAGTCTGACATTCAGTTAAAGGAGAAGTTCTGTATTCTGATCTCTACTGATTACACTGTTCCATATTTGATGAAACAGTTAGTGGAAGAATGAAGGAAGAGGAGGTGACAAATGTCCTTGCATTAAAGAACAAAACCTATATCTCACAGACAAGTACCTTGGACTAATCTGTCCAAGGATACAAAGCCATGCTCACACTCTCTTCCTGCAGCTAATACAGAGCGAGCAGCATCCTTTTACATCAATTTTTTCCACTTATGGAAATGCTTCGGAAGAGAAAAAACCAGCAGGGAAACTGAGTAAAGGCAGCTTTCTGCTCAGTATGCTACCTAAACTACCTTAAAGCTCTGGCTCACATACATAAGAAGTCAAGATGTTTCTGTTGGGTTCTGAATTCTGGTTAAGGAATTAAATTAGGTTACGAAATTAGGTGACAAAATTAGGCACAGAAGTGAGAAAGCATCTACAACTGCTTCCATCCCCATGCTATTCTGCTTAGTGCTGAACTAGTGCTGAAGAAAATTGCTCCAGAATAAAAATGCTACAGCTGCTAACCAGCCTGGATAACACAGTGAGCCAACATGGTTAAAAAGGTTCCAAGACATGATCTGTTCTTTCTACACACTGCAGGCTACACATGAAAACCTCTGTTACAAAACATACAAAACATTACTGTACCATGCAGTGGTGCTATAATACCATTTGCTGCACTTACCTGAAACATAACACACAAGTTTACTTCAATACCGGACAGACTAGCTCTTAAGTATTAATGACGAATTCTGGGGTCCAGGCAGAGCCATGTCTAGCACTCAGCACCAATTACTGCTGGTTTTGGGGCCTTAAATTGGGGCTCAAATTACTAAAAGATCCAGCTCTTGCTACAGCAAGATTTTAAAGACCTCAATATTCTCACTCCTGGTCATAAAACCTCCCTGAATTCTACACACGACAGCAACAGTCTCAAACCTCAACAGCATCTCATGTCGCTTATTGAAAATTTCATTTTAAACATACACCTTCAAAAAATCAGAAGGTCCTTACCTGTTGATAGTGGCGTGTGCTCTGTATCATGTGCATATACATATTGTACACAAAGTTAGCCATTTGAGGCATGTTCTTAATAACATGTATTTGGTGAGATGGTCTTTCTCCATTCTAAGGGAGGGTAAAAAAAAAAGCAGACATGCAGCAAACAAATTATTTAACTATATTAGAAAACAAAAACCCCAAGAAATTTAGTAATGCTTTTTAAAGAAAAAAAACAGCTGAATTATTTGGAAAGATAGAAAGTGTAGGTCTTACACTTTGGATTTATCATGATACGGCAACCCAATGATGACATTTCAAAAGGAAAGGCTGGGTTCTGATGCTTACTCCATAAAGTACGTTTTGGGCTTGAGTCATTTCACACAGAATCACAGAATGTCAGGGATTGGAAGGGACCTCAAAAGATATCTAGTCCAATCCCCCTGCCGAAGCAGGACACCTAGACGAGGTTACACAGGAAGGCATCCAGGCGGGTTTTGAATATCTCCATATTAAAGTCACAATAGCTTACAGTCAGGTTAGGACTTAGCCTGCTTGTCCACCAAAGTCCATCTCCTTCTTGCTCTCACCCACTGACCACACACTTTGCATTCTTTGTTGCACAGTGGACTTGAAAATTTCAATTGAAGGGCTCCCTTCCAAATTTGTCAACAGCACTGAAGGCCAGGGAAAGATACGTAACTGAATTTTGGGTTCATGTAGGCACCCCTTCTCAAAGCTCCAGGAAGCAAAGACGACATGCTCCTCCATTTCTTTATTTAGCATCCTGCTGTGCGTATCCTGTGCTTAGATGCTTAACACAAATCTTTCTCTAAAGATCTAGTGCAGGAGTACAAATTACGTTTTTGTACATATGAACCCAGCTCAGCAACAGAATTTTTTTTTGTGATTCTGGAACCCCCCGGTTATCTTGAATTACTCAATCAAGTGTAATTTTACCTCTTTTAATGAGAAGCTATTAGCTTTGTGTGGCTTTTTTTTAAGTAACATTATTTTGTTTCATAACAAGACAAAAAATATGTAACATACTAAAAACTTACCTATTTAACACAAAATAAAAATACTGAATCACTCACACTGGTAGAAATTAGGAAAAAAGCAGGCATGACAGAGTTACACTGATAACCAAGTTTCGTGGAAAAGTCAGTTAAAAACAGCTAAACTTGCATAATGATAAAAGTTAACTCCAGGGACACGATTATCCAGTAGTCACTGGTTTAGCAGAGAAGACAGTCCCAGCTCTTACAGCCCACCCAAAAAAAGTGGACGAACACACACACACCCCTCCTTACAGATAACAAAATTCAGAGCACCTGTTCCTACCTGTCTTGTCGTTGGGAAACATTCTGTGGGAACGATGTGGAGGTGAAGTGGTCGAGCTGTGAGCTGGCTGAAAGCTGGAGTTAGCTCAAAACAGTTCTGAAACAGTGATACCCTTGCAAAGATATAAAGCCCGAGCCTGGCTCTTGACATTGCAACAACTAATCGTCGGACGTCCCTTTAGAAAAAAAATAAAACCAGTCATGTTCCTTTTCATGGATGACACAGCTAACAATAAAAATAACTAGCAGTACACAGAAGTCTGAACTAAAGGAAATATAAAATCACCTGCTAAAATACTATTTTGTCTTTAGTTCTTTTCCCCCCTATGCACTGTTTCAATAACTACCAAAACCACTATATGCAAGGGTACCAATAACAATATGAAAAAATACCCTTTACTATTTTCCTAGTCTTAACAGGTAAAGATTTACATTGAGAACAAGTCACAGTAGCATTTATATATCCCTGAATGAGTAAACATGAGTTTGATAACTCATCTAATTACAGCTGATTAGACAAAACTTCCTCCACCTCACCCCAAAAATGAAGTGCAAGCATTTTAAACTACACATCATAATGCAACTTATGGACCAATCAAACACTTCTGATCCAAAACAAGTTAAGAACTTACAGGAAACTATCTATGAGAAAATTTAAGCCACATTTATTTGACAAGCATTGCATTCCTATCATTCTATTAGGGTGAAAGCAAGTTCAGCCTATCGGCAGTAATATAAACTGATTTTAAGAGCCATTATTAAAGGATAAATTGGTTGTGAAGAGGGCATCAGACAGTCATAAAAGGAGTTATGTTTGAACTTCATTCAATATATAGCATTAAACTTCATTTCAAATGATTGAACACTTTTGTATAAAGTACTATAAACATCTTTTGGATACAGAAAACATGTAGTTTAATGACATTACAAGAGAATCTTCTTACATACCTAAGGTGGCCAACAGCTTTGGTACGCACTAGTGAAAGGAGAATGTAATCATTTTGTTGACCTTGGAATCTGTCCACGGTTGTTACCTAGAGAATCAAAAACCAAGGAAAAAACCTCCATAGGTTAATCTTCGCCATTTCAATTAAAACAGGATACCAAAATTTTAACACCATTTTCAGACTGAAATTACAGTAAACGTGAAGAGAAAGGAAACTCCGTTATAGTTGGTCTCTAACCAAAAAATCATCAGCCTGTTCTTTTTGGGACATGTTGGGAGGAGCTTTCATCTGACTATATGCTGTTTCTTTCATCTTTTCATTCAATTCAGACAGGTAACAGGGGGGTGCTAAGACCAAAAGACTGTAGAAAGATACCCATTTTATAGTACAGAGGTTTAACCATGTTTTTTATGTTTCATCACATTCACCATTATACATTTTATCAAATAATTTCTACTCTGGGTGGATCTTCCTAAAGGTGTGGGCTTTTGGTGGTGGTGGCCTTGTTTGTTTGTTTGTCCTTGTTTTTTGGTTTCTTGTTTTTTTTTTTTTAATTTGTTTGGGTTTTTTGGTGTTTTGCTTTGGAGGACAAAACGAATGAGGTATTCTGTCCCATGTAGTCTGTAAGCCATTCCAACTTCACAAACTTCACTCTTTACGTCAAATTACAAACAGACAGGAATGAGGGCACTACTCTATGAAATTCCATAGGATAGAAGTTAATATATGCGTAGTTAACCAGGGAGTACTTGCACAGAAAGCTGTGAATTTATTGGGCCACCAAGATGGTCAGAGGCCTGGAACACCTCTCCTGTGAGGACAGGCTGAGAGAGTTGGGGTTGTTCAACCTGGACAGATAAGGTTCCAGGGAGACCTTATTGTGGTGTTTCAGCACTTAAGAGCCTGTGAGAAGGATGGGGACAGAGTTTTTAGAAGGGTGTGTTACAATAGGACAAGGGGTAATGGCTTTAAACTAAAGGAGGAGAGATTCAGGTTAGACATGAGGAAG
>VWYH01011041.1:267526-278885 GCA_013399365.1 Pampusana beccarii
GGTAAACACTGACCCAGCTTGCCCAGAAAGATGGCGGTAGATGCCCCATCCCTGGAGACATTCCAGGCCAGGCTGGACAGGGCTCTGAGCAATCTGATCTGGTTGAAGATGTCCCTGCTCATTGCAGGGGGGTTGGACTAGATGACCCTTGAAGGTCCCTTCCAACCCAAACTATTCTATGGTTCTAAATCAGTCTGTTCTACAATATGCCAATTTAAAAATAAACAAACCAGAACCACTCCAATGACTGATATATCTTCAAAGTCACCTTGTTTGGCCGCCCAATGAGTGGATTATTTCCACACCGCTGATTAATGACATCGCGGATCAGGTGTTTCTGTCCATTGTACGTTGTCAGGATACTTATCCTGTCTGCAGGATAACCAAGCAGGCACATGTACATGAAGAGTGCCACAACATACTCAGCTTCACCAAGATTCTTAAGTTTAAAAAGGAAGAAGAAAAAAAAAAAAAGAAAAAAATGCAGGTTACTCAACTTGTACGGTTGGAAAGAATAAAACCTCTGACATTATCATGTATCCAGACAAAAATGTCAGCACTGAGAGAAATGTCTCTAGATCTGATGTTTCTCTGCTCATTTGATAAAAGCCATTTCGAAAGAATAAAGTTATTAAACCTGCTTGTGGCTCTTGTATTCTGATTCCTCTTCAGAGCACTGCTGAAAATATCTACAGCAATATTAGTCATCAATTGACACCTTCCAGTATTTACTCAGAAGCTCCCAGTTTTATTTCAACAAGATTAAATTCTAAATATTTAATAGTCCTTAGATATAATAATTAAATTTTAACACACTTAAATTATATTTATGGACTATTAAATATTCACATATTTGTATCTCAGTGCATTTATATGCTTATAGCTGTCTGCCTTAAAGTAACTGCCACTGCAACTGTATTATTACAGAACACAATCAATAAAATATTTCAATTTTTTTTCCTTCTTAAATGTCAAATGCTGAAAAAATCTGTTACGTAAAACTGTGGAATTATTATATGTTAAAAAGTATTAGAAGATTAGAATCTACAGATACCTGTATTCTAATGCAAGGGTTTAAAAAAACACTTATTGTCAATATAACACAGCTTCAAATAAGCATGCAAAAGAAGTTGCAATGACACACTCTCCAGTAAGCTGAAAGTAAGAACCAGTTCAACTACAATAACTAAACTCCTTTCAGCTAATTTGGAGACAGACATCTGGATTACCAAATCCAGTTATTTCTGCAGACCATACCTATTCAATTTCAAATGACCAGCTGTTATTTTGTAACTTTTTTTTCCTGTGACATACTTAAAAGTCTGTCCCAAAGCATCACTCTTTTGGCTATAGGAAGTTTTGTCCTATTTCCAGACTGAAGTTATTTGTAGCCTATTTAAATCCCTTTTCTGTCAACAAAAATTATCTTTCAGGTTAAAAAGTTGTTCTCAATTGCTGACATTTATTCCTGCTTTATTTATACTGGGAATCTTATCCCCACTTGGCATATGTTTGACCAGGCTGGACATACCAGCCTCATTTATTTTTTTCATTGAGTGGGGTCTGCATTACTTGGAATATGCAGTTGCCAGGCATATCAAACACTGGTGGGTGTAAAGCTATTCTACAAATTTTAATCCCCTTTAAGTCTGGAAAGAAACACCCAGATTCACAAAGAGAAATAATACATGGTGGCAATGCCATCAACATACTCCGTTAATATCTCTCAAGACTCAAGATCATGAAAAAAGACCCAACTGTATTAAGTATTAGAAGAGTTCGTTCATGAAAGCAGTGTTATAACGGTAAAGGTGTTTTGTGACCTTGAGTGAGCGTAACTCGCTCTTCTTTGGCCCAGGAGTGGTCTGAAGCAGTGCTTAGATTCTCAACTACCAGAATTCCATTTTTAAGGCAATAATTTCAGCTGTTCCTGTTCCATGGGACAACTTTTTAGTACTTGTACACTACAGTGTTACAGCTTAAGAAACAAAAGAAACTCTCGCCTCCATACAACTCTGTCCTCAGTTTAGAGATAAAGTGGATTACGATTCACCATTACTTTCTTCACAGCACACTACTTTGTATTAAAAAAAAAAAGGCAAGAGGAACCCAAGCAAAACCTATGAATATTTTTCATACCTTTAAAAAAACAGATTAACATAACTCTCCATGATATTCACATGAGAAAAAGGGCCGTGAATATTATAATCTTAAAGTATATCGTTTGCTTTCCATAATATTATAGCTGCTTCCTCAATCCCCCGGGGCTCCTGCCCCCAAACAGGGAGGAGAATCGCAAGGGAAGGGAAAAAGATTAAGTGGATTAAGATAAACACAGTTTAATAAAATAACACTAATATGCTGCTACAACTAATAATACGTATAATGTGGAAATGGAATACAAAATAAAAGATACTCAATGCAATTTCTCACGAACTGTCTCTGCACCAAGTGGTGAGTCCCAGGAAGCAGCACCTGGTCCCCAACAGCTGATCCGGAGACTGAAGAGAGGAAAAGGCAGAGAGGCCCAGAGGCCTCTGCAAACAGCAGGATGGCAAAAGGTCAAACCAAAGAAACTCCCCAACAGAACTCCACTGAAACGGAGCAGAACCAGAACAGGTCTCCATCCCTGTCCGTCCCAACTCCATCCCTTGCTGGAAGATCCAAACTCTCCTTAAATATGCATGATGCTAATGGGATGGAATACTCTTATTGATCAGTTCCAACGTCAATCAAGCTCTGCCCCATCCACACCCCCCGTCCTGGCTGCCTCACACCTGTGGGCAGAGTGCTGAGAACACCCTTGCCTCCCAGACAACAGCAATTAAAAGCTTTAACTCTGTCCCAGGGTGTTACCTTCCTGTTCTCAAACTAAATCCAAACAATGACTGTGCTAGCTACGAAAAATAAAGGTTTCTAACTGCCCGAAGAAAAACTCATTTTCAGCCAAACCAGCACAAGTCATTGACTTGCACACAGCTCCAGCTTATAAATTTTCCAAAACTCGAACTGGTGATTTAGGCACCAGAGGTTATCACTGTTCTTAAAACAAGAAAAATAAAAGGACTGAAAATATAAGCATTTCACTACAAGTGTAAAAGGTTTTCCTATATTTAGAAGAAATAGATGGTGGCTGTTGCTGATGGCTTAACTGGTAGTCGAGAAATTCCAAGGCAAAGGTTTTTTTGGCATTTTATTTCAGCCTTAGGGTCTCTCTGCCTCTTACGTATATTTCTTGCAGTATTGTTTCAGTCTTTTATGAATGGGCTCTTTCGTGTTCTTTACATATGGATCAAATCAATACAGCAACTCTTCAAGCTCAAATACGTGCCACAGAGCAAAATTTGATCCTTCATGTACAGGGAAAATGCTACTGTTTTCTTGACTATCATAGTCATACAGCTGAATTACAATGAACTTTAATTTGCCATAGGCCAAAACGACATTTCATAACCAATTACACACCAAATCTTACCCCTCCCATAACATTGTGAAAACACAAATATCAAGCAAAGAAAGCCTTTCACTTCAAGCAAAAGCACCATGTGATCTGTTATCACTTCCAACATTTAAAACTCATTAAAAGGAGAAAAAAACATGCATACACAACTAAATTATACAAGAACATGCATTAAACATGTGTTTATTGCATTTTAATAGTTTGTCCTCACTGCAGATTTAATAAGCCATCTCCATATTAAAGAAAGTATACATGTAAAATTTCTCTTACCTGATAGAAATAAGGATTGGGCTCAGACTCTCCCACACCATTGAAGTCTTCCACATTTATAAGCTGGAAGTCGTACAAAAACCCAGCATTTGCTGTTCTGAACTCTGGCAGAAGCTGCACGTGAGGCAGGTTACCCAGATTCTTGTACCGCCAGTTGTAGAGGTTACATAAACTGTCCAAAAAAAACCACACACCCCAAATGGTCAAAGCAGGTTCTTAAATTCAAAGTAGTTCAGCTACACATAACCCTTCACTTTCAAGATTACTACTTCTGTAGGTTTTCAATGAAAAAAAAAATTGCTGCATAGTCTGTACATATATAAATGAACATACTTGTACAAGCTATCCAGCAATATAATTTTTTTCTGTTTGGTTCTCTTCCACAGAAAACTTCAAACTTCACTACGGTGCAGCATACACAGCCCTAAGCCTGTTCCACTTCATCAGCTTTACACTGAAGGTTACAAATTTTGCAAGAAATCTACCAGGAACTTTTACGGGTAACAAAACATAAGGAATATTGATGCTCCTTTACAAAAATGAGTAGGGGAAAAAGGATTTACTGCATTAAGTTGCATTGCATTGCAAAGCCCCTCAATGTAAAAATAAACTTATTTTCTTATTTTGTGTATTGCCATGTATTAACATGGGACTTGAAGGGAAGCAACTAAAATCTACCCAATTCTGAACCATCTCTGGTATTTATTGGGATAGTCATAACCAAAATGCCTCATTTATGAATGCACAACAATATCCAGACCAGATAATATAGCAGATATTTCAAGGGGAAACTACCTATGACCAGAAAAGACAAAGTGTAGGAAGGCATGGAAAAAAAATCCTTCATCAAGAAATTGCTCGCAAAATGAAGGAATTCTTCTGCTTTCTTATTTCTAAGAATTTTGCTGAAAAGGCAAAATAAACTTCATTTATCATCATACTCAGTTATAATGTACACTTTTAAAATCATACTGAACTGTTGTTCATCTGACTAGGAAATAATATTCTACCATCCCAAACATTTCTTACATGAAAAAAATAAAGTTCTCCTTCATATTGTTCACTCCATTTTATGACTAAAAAAATTAGGATTTAAAACTAAACTCAGAGTAGGAAGATATTATATGGAGTAATTTTCTCTTAGTTTTTATTTTTCCTTCTTAATGTGATACCACAAATATGCACTTAACACAATAAATGAATTTGACATCTTAGTTATCATAGTGAAATAACATACATGAATAAAAAAAAGTTCTCTTTCAATATAAAAAAAGGCTTTATGCTCTTGTGTGAACAACCTGGTTGTCTCAAATCAAAGCTGAAGCTCTGCTGAAATACTACAAGAAAAACAACCTTTTGCAGAGTTTAGTATATTCAACACTATATAAATAAAATCTTTATTTAGTCTTGAATATATTAAATATATTAGTCTAGAAAAGGAATTTTCTGCAAAAAAGTCTCAGCTGCAAAAACCCCAAATACTTAAGACTATTCAAATTCCTTTAAATATTATTTTTCATTAAATTTCTCATGCAATAGCAAAGTACTACTATATAAAAAAGAAAAATAAATATGATTGTATTTCAGCAAAATAAGATCTGCCTTCCTAGTCTGAGCTGAAACAAATGGAACACAGCAATTAAAATTACAGTTTCGCAAACTTCCGTCCTAACAATATAAACAAAGTTTCCAAAATTATATGCGCACTTCTCCCATTTTTAACCTGGTATTTTCTTGCAAGCTAGACATGCCATTTTCTTCGTCTCACCTTGCTCTTGCTCTTCCTTGTGCATCCAAATCAACGGTTGGCACTCCAATGCGAACAAATCGTGTAAAAAGAGACTGCTCCATGTTGGAGTACTTTTGAAAAGCCATGTTCTTAATAACTGGTGGCAACTGATGATGGTCACCAATCATAATCCACCGCTTCAATCGACTGAATCCATCCTGTGGGTTCTAGAATTAAATAATTACACAATTATAACTATTACAATATAATCAAGGCACTCAGTTACAACACAATAATAGTCAAATCGGCTGTCTTAGTCTAAGTCCTAAATTTCAGCATTTGTTCTTAACTACACTGCACTGCGGTCATTTTAAAGACTATTAGCTTCTTTCCAATCTATCAGCAGAAAAAGGGAGCAGTATTTTAAATATTGTTTATCATAAAGCCACAATTAAGTTTGTATTTTAAAATCAGTAGGGAAACATCAGGATAAATATATCACATTGTTATAAAGGCCAGAAGTAACATTATCAGAGGACAAAAGGAAGAACCACAATTATAGAAGTTACAGTAGTAAAAAAAAACTGGTTTCTACACAGTACCATTACACCAGAACAGTCTTTTAAACCTTATTGTTTGGATTCTGAGACAGTGAATATGAATTGCCTGAAGCATCTGAAACAGTTTTAGTGCACACGTGCCTGAGGCACAAACCAAACCTGACTTTTAAGTGTCTCTGTAGTTCGTGTGTACGTCTCTGGAACTCTCACATGGCCTCTTCTATGACCAGGATGTGCCTCTAATTAATCCTCACCCTGACCCTTGGACTGAATGCTCTTCAGTATGTCTGGTTTATCTCTTTCCAGTTCTTCACCATCCTTTGTGTGCCTCTGTTATACACTGACAGAGCTCATGAAGGAATATTGTAACACAGGGACAAAACAAGAACAGATATGCAGGTAACATCATCCAGGAATTAGAATCCTGAAGACTTCCACCTGCCAGTTTTACAATTCAGACCCTCATTTCTTACACACTCCTGTGATATTTCCTTTTCCCCATAGAAGCATTACTCAAGACAGAGCTAAAGTTCCTTTTCTTGCCACTTGAAGTAGAAGAGCTTTGAAGCCCTTCTCTGATCAGAGAGCAGGGAAGGAAAACTCAACTGTGGACTGTCCACCTCATCAAGCCTGAAGATGCCTTAGTAAGAAAGTAAGAGTACAGAAACTATTTTCTATGGCATGGAAAGAGATGTCATTTATTTCTTTCCCTCCCAAAAGGCTACTGCTTCAGAGGAGACTAAGCATTCTATATAATCATTTTGCTCAGCAATTTCAGTCTTAGACAAAGAGCCCTCCAAAGAACTATTTTAAAAAAAAATTCTTAATCAGAATTGCAAATGCAAGAAATCAAGTACTACTTTTCACTAAAAAAACCTCTCGATTTTCAAGGATTATTTGGATGGCTCTTATAAACAAGACCATGGAATATGCCTGTACGGTGAAATGGTCTGCTCTAACTGCACAACTATTCAGCTTCTGAATTGCTCACATACACTTATTTCCCCCCATCGGCCTGATGCATCTGGTTATTCAATGCTTATTCAAACATTTGGAAAATGCTATATGATGCTTATTTCACTATAAAAATTTCATAAAGAATGAAAACCATGGCAAAAGCCAGGCAGGATTTCTTCATAACACAGCACTGCAGTACAATATTGTGTTATGATCTGTGAGAAGCCTCACCATAGAAGTTTGCCCTTCAGACACCCCAAACAAGATGGAGAAAGATGCGCTCCTGTGTTCAGAGTTCAGGCAGTATTTGAGGTTTAGAGAGTGAATTAGTTGCTTACCTGCTCAGAATTATGAAAACTCCTCAGTCTTTAACACATCAAGAAGGTGTTAAAGAACTACACTAATATCCCTAAAACTTAAAAATCTACAGAGTTAAACAGCGACTGAGAACAGGACTTGGGATTTAATATAAATATGGTTAACTTGGACATGCACATTCTAGGCCCATACTGAATCACTTTCCTGCAATTGTTTTCTAATATCCATTGTTAAAGAGCAAAGTGAAAAATTATGAGCTGCAATTACAAACATATCAAATGTTTCACGGAGTTTCTATCACGCCTTTTTCAATTGAGGCTAAATTTTCTTTTAGAAGAAAAATGCAAAAGCTTGGATGTGGTTTTCTAGAAGACTTAGAATTATTGCTTTTCAATGAAAATATCTGATCTAGGCAAAATTTTTGAAAGGAGATTTAATTTTAGAATATTAGCAAATGCGGACTCTGTATTTTTCAGAAAGCCACTAGAGTAGGAATCAAATCAACAGTACAGACTGTCCTTAGTTTTACTGACTTCCCACACATCAGCTTCTGATTTGCACCTAAAGAGTTCATACGGAGTTCCTGAGGGAGCCCACACTTCACTTGCCAGAAGCACATTTTACTCATATCTGAAACCCTCTAGCTCTTAAAAGAATAAAGTGATGCCTCTCAAGCTCGGGTTGCTAAAAGCAACCACAGATAATCTTCACTAGAAGCACAAAACATTTAGAGACAGTGTTATTGCATAATATTAAAAAAACAAGGATAAACAACTAATGTAGAACAATGTGAAAGTTCTTAGTGTCCACACAAATGGCAAATATCAGTTCTAGGTTACTTTCTACACAAAATATTTTCCTTTCAATATTCTATAATGTTCAAGAACACAGATTTTCATTTGTCACTTATTATAACAAGTTTTATAATTTAGGTCTAACCTGCAACAGGAGAGGTATAAAGGTTTCTATCTCCAGAATCTGAGCAGACTCTTCCATTAAGATGTTGTCATACTGAGAAAGAAAAAGAGATGTCCATCAACCAAGGAATACAAATTAATGCTGTTATTCAACCTACCAAGAGAGAGCATCAATTACTCATTCCATTTTTGATGGGCAGGACAGTTACAAGAAGATTTTACCTTATAGGCAAAATATCAGTATTATTGAAAATCAATGTCAGAGGGTGAAATCCTGCTACATCAATGGCAGATCTATCTGTGCCAATCAGGGCTTACATCTAGAAGGAATCCATGACTGAACTACATGACGTGCTGCCTTTACGCCATAAGCCATCTGCAACAGAAAAGCTTTCTGCAGTGGAGCAAACTCATTTGGTATCTTTGAAGTGCAGCAGAAAAGGAGCGCTTCTGTGATAAAATATAGTGCATTATCAGAGAAAAAATAATACTGAAAGAATCGTGGGTGGTGGGCTTTTGTTTTGTTTTTGTCTGATAAAAGTCTGTACTAAATACTTATGGTAAACACTGCAAAGTGAAAAAAAATGGATCACAGTTCTCTTCCCTCAAATTGTTCATTTTTTAGGAAACAAAGTTATAAAGACCATGTTTTTCTCCCCAGTTCTGCCTTTATTACTCAATCATATCACTGCAGTTTATCTGATACTGCAAAACTAACTTTTCTTTTATAGATATGCATTATTAAGCATTTTTTTATATACAAAAAAGTGATATCATCTTCTACTTACAGAAGTTAAATTTTTCTTCAATAAAATTAAAAATTGAAGCATACTGGTAAAAAAAAGCAACTCAAAATAATCTATTTGCCTAGATACAGGACAGATAAAAAGGTTTATACAAGGGAGGGTGGACAAAGCCCAAAAAAACAATTAGTGTAGTAACACTAAGATAATCATTACTTTGAAACCTAATTCAACCAGGTCGTGTCGTTTCAAAGCAGCATGAGTACAAGTCATGGCAATGATTTTTGCTTCTTTCACCAACAAGTATTTGGACCTATCCAGGCCACTGCGGAGAAGTTCAAATGCTCTGAATTCCTATGGAGAAGAAAATAAAATATTGAAATTCAGAATACAAAAAAAATATTGCTTATAAAATATATTCACTCAAACTATCTGGCCAACTTCTTAGTATAATTAGGCAAGAAAGTTATTAAGGTATCTACTGTTAACAATCCCATCTGAATATTTTTTTATGCTAAACCTTGAAAGAACATTATTTCAAAAAACAATATATTAAAAACGTCAAGTAATTCTGCAACCTCTGTTCATATACAAATTTGCAGACAATTATTCCATTAATTCTGAGGAACTGTCTCAGAATCCCCCCAAATTTTGTTTTACTATATCTTCCTGTTTCCTACTTTACTGCATCACAATGTCACATTGAATTTAGTATCAGGAAGACCAACTCAGTTAATATGACCAAGTGATCACAGATCACATTCACCCTAACTTTTAAAAGCCTCTCAAGTAATTCTGGGAAAAATACAAGATAATCTGTTTAAGTTACTTCTAGATTATCTGATTAAAGGCAAATCACTGTAAATAAAAAGATCCTGTGAGGATGAGAGGAGCAGTGACAAGCACACCAACCCCAGTGACCTAATCAGTGAAAATGGAACACGCAGAATGACTCCTTACTAAGATCAAAATAAAACAGATTAGACTCTTGTCCCTGTTGTGAAACATGCCTCTGTTACTCTAAGGTGGAAATCCTCACCTAAATGCCTTGCAAGCTAATGAAGCTGCCTCAAAGTGTATATACTGCTTTTAGGATGTAGGGCAAAAGAGAATTTTGGAACTGTAAACTTTTTCACAGGATTACACAAAAATACTTACCTCTAATAGTTACATGTCTTACCTCAAGCTGGGTGAATATTTTCTTAATATGTCTAAAACACCCTTCAGCAATTTCCATATCTTCTTCATAGGATTTGCCTTTAAAAACTGGTTGAGGAGCATTTGCAAAATACTGGTGAAAAGGAAATAAACTGGAGACATCTGTAACATCTGGCAATTTACCACCTTTAACCTTCACTTTGCTGATATATTCCTCCCAACGAGACATTACCTATGGTAAACAAAAGTGTCATACGTAAGTGTTTTTATATCATAAAGTCATTGGCAAGGTGTAGTCTTGCACACATAGTATTAAAAATATTCTAAATTATCACAAAAGCAAGGCATAACTAAATTAGCATTTGACTTTGTATCAGGATGACATTTTTGAAGCTGTGGCAAGTTGACCTTGGATGGAAAAGCTTCTGGTTGAGATCACTTAGCAAGTACCATCACAGAAAAAACAGAACTGACTTGGGGAAATTTTATTTCATTTAATGCAGATTAAAAATAGAGTACAATGGTGAGAAACAAAGGAAAAAAAAAACCAAAACAAAACAAACCACCTTTCTTCTCAGGCCCCTCCTGCTTCCTAGGTTCAATTTCACTCCTACATTCCCAACTCCTCTACCTCCTCCACACCCTGAGCAGTGCAGGATGAACAGGACTTGTCATTCACATTCATCCCACATCGCTCCCACCCCTTCCTCCTCACACTTCTCCCCTGCTCCAGTATGGGCTTTCCACAGGCTGCAGCTTCCTTCAGGGCCACATCCAGCTGTTCTGGCATGGGGTCCTCCACAGTCTGCAGTGTGGATATCTGCTCTGACATGGTTCTCAACGTGCTGCAGGGGACAACCTGCTTCACCACAGTCATCTTCATGAGCTATGGCTGAATCTCTGCTTCGGTGCCTGGCACACCTCCTTTTCCTTCTGACCTTGGTTGTTTCCCACGTTGCCCTCTCTGCCCCCAGCTGCTGCACAGTGTTTTTCAACCTTTTCTCAAAGACGTTTTCACAGATGTGCCACCAGTGTCACTGATGGGCTCAGTGGGAATGGAGGGAATGGAGTGTACTATCAGCAAGTTTGCTGATGATACTGAACTGGGAGGAGCGGCTGACACGCCAGAGGGCTGTGCTGCCATCCAGAGAGACCTGGACAGGCTGGAGAGTTGGGCAGGGAATAATTTGATGAAATACAATAGGGTAAAGTGTAGTGTCCTGCATCTGGGCAGGAACAACCCCAGG
>VWYH01011041.1:279133-335096 GCA_013399365.1 Pampusana beccarii
CTTAAATTTGAGAAGAAACTTCTTCTCAGTGAGGGTGACGGAACACTGGAACAGGCTGCTCAGGGAGGTTGTGGAGTCTCCTTCTCTGGAGATATTCAAAACTCGCCTGGATGCCTTCCTGTGTAACCTCATCTAGGTGTTCCTGCTTCGGCAGGGGGATTGGACTAGATGATCTTTTGAGGTCCCTTCCAATCCCTAACATTCTGTGATTCTGTGATTTTGGTCAGTGCTGGGTTTGCTGCAGCTGGCTGTGTCCAGCACGGGGCAGCTCCTGGCTTCCTGTCAGAGGTCACCCTTGCAGCCCCCCGCTACCAAAAGCTTGCCACATAAACCCAATACAGAAGCAAATCTCTTGATCATTTCCACTTATAGTACTTTGGTTTAAATTCAAAGTGAGATTCCTTTAGGAGGAAACTGATCCAGAAGATGAGCTCTAGCAGTGCTCCTAGCACTCCCCAACACCTAGGGTCCATTTAATGTTTAGGCCCACACTACAGCCAACTCGGAGTAACTTCTGTAAAAACATACACAGTGTGCACGTTTGGTCCTAAGTACCACTCTAAAGTCTGCTTAAGCCACACTAATCACTAATGTAGACCATGTCACTGATAAATACATGGAAGGGAAATGAGGGACATAGAATATACAGAAAATCACTGTTCTGTATACTATACATCCGATTTCACAGTCATTTAACACCATAAAAGCTTTCTAGCAGGACCATCAAGTAGCTCCTCTAATGCTTGTCCAAAATGTAAAGCAGCCCACAGATCTCCCTATCTGAACGAGAAACTTCAGGTTAGAATCTTTGCCAGCAGTTGTGAAGGGCAGCAACGCTAGTCTTTCAACTGGCAAGTCATCAGGCAGGACTTAAAACAATAGCAGTACAAGTAATGTCACAATTATAGCTTTAGCTGTTATTGTATTTTGAACCACCAAAGAAAACATGGGTTTTTTAGACTCGATTCTGAAAAATTCACTCCAATTTTTACAAAGTGTTTCATAACATACTGAGGTCATACAGTCTCTGTCGTAGTATTTCAGTCCTTACTTGGTACAAGAAGAAGTGGCCAGCTGTTTCACAAGTGTAAGAAACATCTCCTGGGACCCCAAGACTCTCCTGCAATCGCCCAACTTCTCGTAGAAGTTCAAGTCTTCGAGCCAGCACATAATTAACTCTTCCATACCTACAAAATGGATTAAATATAACATAATTTGTATTTAAACGTATTTAATTCAAAACTGTTTTATCTAAGTATTAAAATGAGACATCACAAAAAAACCCCAATACTCCTCCTAAAAACAATCCACAACTACCACCCGGTTCCAAAACCCCAAAATTTGCTACCTGCCAACTATTTCTATCAGGTGAACCCTAATAATTTTGAAAGCCATGCAAGAACCACTAATGCAGAAAAAGATCCTTTTATCCTGTCACTTCAACAAAAGCTTGATAAGTGTTAGTAAAACATTCCCATGATGTACCTGTAAAGCAGAAAAGCACTACTTCCAATGGACTGTTTAGAAAGTATGGTGCACTGAATGTTATACAAACAGAAGCAAGTTAAACAAGTTTACGGACCATCACAAATAGAATCTATATCCAAAGTTTCAATATGATAAGGCTGACTTCCTTCGGCAATGTACAAAATGTCTTGCAATAAAGCTTAGCCCACCATAACAGACAGGTCTGCATCCACACACAGAAAGTCCCATACTCATATCTGCATGTTGAGTAACTTTCATGATTAGTTTGTAACCTACTCCTTCCATTCTTCCTCCTCTTACACAATTCAAGCCCATTTTTTCCCTTATGAATCCATTTCCTTATTCCATGCACTCCGACCCTCCCAGAAGCAGTACAAGAAGAAGAAAAAAAAAAAAAGAAAAAAAAAATCAAATCATTGAATCACATTTTCTAAAAAAAGAAAACTAATTAAAAGGTGGTATAAATGGGGAGAATTTAAGAAGTGAGAGGAATGGGTCACCTTTGTTTAAAAATGCATATGCAGTTAAAAGCTCAAATGTGAATAAAGGCTAACTTTCATGTTCTTATTAAACTTACTGTTCATAAAATATCCTTTCTGCACAGGAAAAAACCTGTCACAATCCCTGGTAATCACAATGGGTTCTATTGTTTTATTTAGAAGCGTGAGAGTAGTTAAAGCTGGAGATCTAAATTTACTAAGACACAACTGAATACAATATTGTTCACAACTGGAAAAAACAAGATCCTCAGGAACTATGAAAATTAAGATCCTAGGAATACTAAATGTTTTTTTTCTTCTCCAACAAAACTAATCCATCATAAGCGACTGCAACCAGTGGTTTGTTTGTTTTTCCTCACACTTCCAATGTCCTCTTATTTCTCACAATTCAAGTAATGTGTCTGTCCTCTTTTATGTATTCATTTATTGCTACAAAGATTTTCTTAAGCTGTGATTGCCTTTGTGTTTAAGTGACAGTACCAGTTAAATCTGTTCCTCTCCACCTTGTTCTTATATCTTATAGTTGCAGAGGGAGCAAAAAAGGAACACTAATCTTGCAGTGTTGTGCCCTCTAAAGCAGAGTGACACGGAAAACCCACAAACTCAGAAGCAATCTAAAAAACAAACAAAAGGCATATGGGAGATAAACTTCTCAGAGTAGTGCAGCCCACCTTCAAATATATTCCTCAACCCTTATCCTCCCTCCCAAACTGACAGAACCCATAGACTTGCAGTAATGTCCCATAGGTCTAGACTTATCCTGAAAAAGAATAACATAGACAACGTAAAGTGTCTCAAATAAAACTCCTTTTAATGATGAGCACTACTGTTCAAGGAATATACTAAACCACTGATAATACTAAACAGACATCTGTCATGGCATCATTTCACTAAGATTTTGGCTCTCAAATTATTATAGGAATAATTAAAAAAACCCCACAAAGTATTGATTTTTCTAAACAAAGCTCAACTATGTATATGTGTGTAGCTTCTAGTGACTATATATAATTTTTACTACAGCTTTTAAAGTCAAAGTATTGCTATAATAGTCCAGGACAGTTCAGTTATTTCTAGTGCATGACCCTTATGCCCCCGCTTATATTTACAAATGTGTGTAATCCTACTGACGTCAATTGGACTAACACGTAACAAACATACCAATATTTACAAGAACATGTTCTTAAGTCTTTGTACTGTTACAGAGTTGATAGCTTTCCTTATGCATGTATTCCTCAAAATGTGTTATTTACCAATGAAATATGTAACTTTGTAGTTAAGCAATATGTTGAAGAATGAAAAGCAGAAAGTTTAATTTCATGTTTATATTTATTAATGCAATACGGCATGTAGAAGTGATATCACATTTGCACAAAAATTTGTAACTGTAAAAACCTACCTTTATGATTCAACTTTCTCTCATAAACCAGATCAAGTCTATAACGTGTATATGGGCCCAGACTATAATGAAATACTTTTATTCAAGCACTTGAGTTTCTGAAAAACCTACACTGTTCATGCAAGTGAGTTTATCATTAGCACCTCCTTTCTCACCTGCTAAAATCTTTCTCTGTCTCTAATTCCTCTTCTCCATGACCCAGACGCAGGAGGTGGCGCTCATCAATGTCTAGAGCCATGATTTTTTCAAACAGCTGGTTCAAGGCCTAAAGATTGACAAGAACAGGAGAAAAAGTAGTTTTTAGAAGTTCAGATGCTCTTGCAGGCAAAACCTGAAGATTTACTGGTAGGCCAGCCAGGAAATTATGCCTGTTTTGGTATAAATGGAAGCCAAAGCAAACATTAAATTCGTACTGAAACTAGAGCTCTTAATCTTGACAATAGGTAAATTAGCCTACTAAAATGCTTGTATTTGCATACTTAATAGAATAATTAAATCTGATTTTACAATTTTAAAATTTGATGCTATCACTTAATTTAATTGATAAAGCTATCAGTTTATAAAACCGTCTCAAGAAGCACACTTTGCAAACGCTGATTTTGTTGAATGACTTTAAACCATTGAACTTTCACTGTACATTAAAAGAATAGGATCTGGTACTGACCAGCAGGTGCTCTGACTCTGTTCCACAAGGATAAATAAATTTTGCTGAACTAAACTTCAAGGTGTGCTAGATTTCCTTTCTTAAAACTTTTCATTCCTCTAACAGCTTCATATCAACTGTCCTATCCAGTGTATTTCAAAGGAGTAAGTTTGTACGCACTGGACCATCAAGTTATGAAACTAAGAATAAATATGAGCAATTTCCACTTGTACTTCAGGTCAGCTGGAAGACATGCAAACATGTTGAATTATAGTGCCAAGGCATAGGGAACAATCCTTGCTGAGATATACTTTAGTATATCTGAAGTATAATTTCAAGTTCATGCTCTCATATAAGTCCTGTCTGGTAAGAAGTGTCTCCTATCTGCCTCAAATTATTTCCTTCTTTTATTCTGCAATGAGATGCTCTCAGCACTTTCTCTCAACCTCACTATCAGTTACTCTCCCACAACCCATCGTAGACTTGCCTATATTATTCCAGGTCATAACTCCTCACCAAAATGAAGCACCATCCATCATTTTTTGATCAACAGCATAAGTGCCTGACCTTGCTTTGATGGAAAAAGATGAATGTTTTCAAAGTAGTATGCTCAGTAAAAATAGCTCATAACTTAGATAGGGCAGACTAATTAGGGAGATCAGGAAACAGACAACACTGGTTTAGAAATACATCCTTCCAAACCAGATGAAGATTTAGAGTAAGAATCTCTAAGACTTTTATCATTATTATTATTCTTATTTTATATATGCTTGAGAATTAGCAGCTAGGCTCTATTCCTTATGAATAGAAAGCAATCATTCAGCTGAAGAGGCCTTCCCTTAAAAGCACAAAGCAACTAGTGTCAGTGAAAGCTAATTAGCAAAAATCTGACACACATGCGCAACTGTGCAAATACTTTTTCAAAATACTTCCTAATTTCTACCCGCAACCAGTTAAACAGATTGAAAACTTCTGATAAATAGCTCAGAACTACAAACCTGAAATTCAAAAACTTAATTTCAGCCTATGAAACTGGCAAAACTGCACACAAGCCACTCAAGTTTTCAATGTTAAGAGACAACTGCAATCCCAAACGTACTGACCACAAGACCTGCTGTTCTTGATTTTAATTACAGGAAAATTTCATACATGACTGACACTTTTACCTGATTAGAGTGGGTAACTATAAGAGTTCGTTGTTCTGGGAAATTATGATAAAGATTGGATATTATCTGGACTGCTACATCAGTTTTTCCAGTACCAGGTGGACCCACTACCTAAAAACAAACAAACAAATTTAAAACAAAAAAACCACCACAATTTATCAGAATATTGCACAATACAGAAATATAGCCTCAGGACAAGCTAAACATAGGTGAAATGGTGAAAAAAGCATCAAAACACAGAGCTGAAAAAGAATATGGTGAAGAAAATATAAAAAAACCCAAAAAAATCCATTATTTTTATTTACTCAAAAACCTACAACTTATGACACAGAAGTAATACTGACACTTTTTTTATAGACTAAATTATACCAACAACATTCAAAAATTGACACCTGAAACATTTTAAAGGTATCCAAGTATTGTAAAGCACCTCAAAGTAATTTGTTCAGCATTAAGAAGCAAAGAATAGCAGGTTCCTTACGTATCTCCATAGAAAATTGCTATGAAATCACTTACTTAAAGAATCTCATTGATCACCGCAGTTAAAAGCAACTAGGATTGTACTGCTTAAAAATATTAGACAGAAACACGTGACATGACAGGAAATAAAACAGAGGACTACATCATGTAATTGTTTCCTCAGTCTGCCTTCTCTCCCTGCAAAAAGTGGGTGATATAGTAAAAAAAAACAAAAAAAACAACCCACACTAGAAATTCATTCTCAAAAACAAAAATCAGACTTTGTCATTGCTTTTCTCTTTTGACCTAACAGACTCTCATCCTGTAAGCTCTTAAAATATAAACAAATGTGGTTTTTGTAAAAATGTTCAAATTGCATAACAATCATCTTCTCAAATATTTATGAAAGCTGATGTAGTACCAGGCACAGGAAGACATTTTTCTTCTTTAAAGCCCTCCAAAAGTGAGGTAGATAGTATCTTACAATGCATTACACACTTGCAATTGAAGTTCATTAACAGTTCAATATATATTAAACATATATATAAACATTTTAATTTCACAATCTTCTTATCCGTTGACAACACCACTGATACAAAACAATACTCCTGTACACTGCTGTGGATATTTGTAGACAAACACTCTGATTGTGTAAAATGCAGCAGTTCAAATCATTCCAGAAAAACCCTTCCAACACTGTTTAATAGCCAAATTTAAAGCATCTATCACTGTGGCATTTTCACAACATTAAAAAAAACCCTTTTATTTCTAAATATATCTTAAAGTTGATATTCTATCAAAATGAAGAAAGTTCTGCTGTGGTGTACTACAAAATATACCATACTTAAAAACACTGCCAAGAACTCAGTTAACTTTTATACACATTTACAATACTACTAATTTAAGCACACTTAGGCAGACAGGGACAAAAAGCATCCAATTCTACCGAAATTTATTTTTTCCTTTGCCTTGCATCTTTTGTGTGCCAGCTAGAAAGTATATAGGGAGTGGCAAAACATAAGGAGGAAAGAGAGGAGAAAGAGTAGGGTACAAAAACCTAAGAAATAACATTGTTGCCTATATAAGCCAAGAAGAATTTAAGATCATCAGAAAAAAGTCAAATATTCTACTGAGTCACGACCAGTACAGACTGTACTTCATTGAGAAACACGTAGTTAAAAGTCTAACTGAGAGCGGTAAACCTTAAAGAACTTTGCAGAAATTCAATGAGCAAAATTTATTTTCATAACAAATCTACAGCTTTGGATTGGTTTGTAACTTTTTAGTTCTAAAAGTTAGTAGGATATAAAGGATTGCACATTACATTTCACAAGACAGCAGAAAAAAAGCTCCCTGAAGACAACTCAATGACTTCCTTTAATGGAGCTAGATCAAACTAAGAACGATGGAACTAATTCAAAACAGTCAACAGCGACAGGCACGTCAACAGCTTTACAGTTTAAAATGAACTGTTCAGCCACTGAAAAAGTAAATTCAGTTGTTGTGAAAAGTCTTCAGCCACTGAAACACAAGACAGTTACACAGAGATCAAATGTGTTTCTGTATGATTTTGTGAAGATGGGAAGACGCTGAACTCTTGTATGTTAGTTTTTCATATTTCTTAACTATTAATAGAAGTGACCTCAGCAAGGCTACAGAAATGGGCATTACTGGTATTTCACTGGATAAATCCAGAATCAAATAAATAAGAACATAAAATCCTTAAGAATATTCTTACCATAGTTAGTCCAGGTTGCATTCCTGCACGTATGGCTTCAATCTGAGTATGGGTAAACGGAATAGTATTGCTGTAATAAAGCAAAATAAGATCAGAGAATTGATAGATTTTGCCAACAGTTTGATAAAAGCAATTGTTTTAACAACTTTGATTTAAATTAATTGGCTACATGATTCTCGAGAACTACATGCTTGCAAACTTTTATATAAACTAAACCAACATTAAAACTATCTTCTTCACAGACATGACAATCTCGCAATTTCTAAACAAGACAGTAAATCGCATTCACATGACAACAAAATCATCCCATCTAAAAGACTGTATTTAGTTATTATTTTCTGAGAATGTTGTAAAATTATTTAGGTATGATCCTCCTAATATTCAAAGTCTTGACGCAACACTAAAAGTATTTGTCATTGTTCTTCAAGGGAATTTTATAACAGAGAGGGGATAATAGAATAGTTTGGTTTAAATATAAAACAAAAGAGTCTCATACTCTAATCCTCTTTTGGCAATGAAAGCAAAATGACATTTTGTTTATAATCAATGATACTATTTTTAAGAGTTTCTGAACACGAACCATTATGCATTTGTTACCATTTAAAATAAATTTTCAGGCATTTATTACCGTTTGGGTTGATTATATGGATATGGTCCCCTGTTTGGAATGACATGAGGCTCTACAATCAGTGTTTTAGCTTCTTCAGGTTTTTCTTCATTCCCATCCTCCTCTTTTCTTTTCTTTCCTTTACCTCCTATTATTGGGAAAGTTATCCTGTAACATATAATTTAAGATTATACTTCAACACATTCACTATGGCACGAGACTGTCTTAAAAGTTTATACAGAAACATTTTTTTTTTGTCACCATAAAGAGAAACTTCTACACAATATAGAAACAAGAATTACAAGCAACAAAGTATTAATGATGATAAGGAAAAGGAACGACAAATAAATTGATGAAGTTGATTTTAAGAAAGCATGTTTGACAAAAAGTATGTCAAAAGTGCTCTTTACATAGCTTGAAAAGCCAGGAGCAGCGCTGAGAGCCAGCTGGAAAAATACTGAAGGCAAAGAGCTCGTAAATGAAAATGGAAGGGACAGGAGGAAAGTTATAATAAGAAAGCCACCGGCGCTGTCTGTTCAGCAGCAATAACTTCGTTTTATTCTAGAACTGATGCACTTTTTTTTCTTCTACACAAGACATACCAACGTTCTGAACTGCTCCAACGCATGAAGCGTTTTATCTTCCCATTTCAATTTTTGTATAGCCCTTTGTATCATACGTTAGCAAACTTCTCTACTTCAATTCAGAAACAAATCATGATGAAGGAATTCCAGTGGCCATTCAATTATCTTGAGACAACAATGCAGACATCTTTAACAGCAATAATCTCTTAGTCTCTTCACTGGGCAAATGCAGAAGTAGGAAGAGCAATAGATCTTCACAGAGAGGAATATCTGTATTTTAATCTATGAACTGAAGATGAACGCTAGTTTATCAAGGGACTTTGTGTGTGGTATCTGGTCTTGATACCTCTGGACTATTTTATCATTATATAGTGTTAGTGCCTTCTCCACACATATTCTACATTCAGCATTTCAAAACAGAGCATGGCAGATTACCTCCCTCCTCTCCAAGATTCAATTTAGTCATGATCAGAGCTGACTGGTGCAGAGGGAAAGTCTTTTCCTTCCCCAGTCAAACATATTCCTTCAAAAGGAAACATTTCAATTCTCATTAACTTGTAAGGGGAAAGAAATGTAGTTTCTTCAGTCCATCTAAATGAACTATTCTCCAACACTATGCACTGTGAAACTCAGCTGCCGAAGTCCAAGGAGGTTCATCAGGAGGGACAGAACTGTCAATTCTAAAATGCTGGACAACAGCACCACTGAAAAAAACGTGTAAATCTCATTCAGTGGTCACAAAGGTAGGCATCCCATTTCAGAAATAGTTTCTAAAATAAAATAAGCCATATGGGATTTCAGACTTAATTATTCATTTTGATTGCATGGTGCATTCAAAAGCTCAAATTTTAACTGATGCTGAAATTGCTGTTCTTAGCTTAATAAGACACGTAAGGAAACTATGTAATTATTAATAAAAACCTTCAAGTTGAACTTGAGGAGGCTAGATACTATAATACAGAAGTTAATACTACATGTCTTGATTCTATCTCATACTGTTGCTTTCCCCCATATTCAATAGACTGATCTACAAGCAATGCTCTGATGCATTTTTGTACAGAATAGAGCAGAAGCTGGTCCTGAGCCTAACTTCAGTACAGTCAACTCTGTTATATAACTACCTAAATCTTAATATGAACATATTAACATCTTTTCTTAAAAGAGCCAGCACATCCTTTCAACTACTGAACTTAACTCCACCTGACAACACAGATAAGCAAGAATACCAAACCAGGAATACTTGAAATTTTGAGGTCACCTGAAGGGGGGTATTTGCAGAACTGGATTGTCAACAGTCACTTTAATATGGTATCCAGGAAAGCTAGCTTTTAAGTGATCAATGGACAGGAAAGTGTCATTAAAATCCAGACTTGCAATCTGATTTGGCATTTTTGAATAATGTGCACTACTTGGGTCTCCATATCCAAGAATGATGTCATGCAGCCAGTCAGGAACCACACAATCTGTGTTCATCAAATTCCTAATAGTCTCCAGAACAGCCTGCAAAATAAGAAAAAAAAAAAAGGAAAAATACAATTGGAGAGACTGACTTTTTAAGCAAGAAAATGTGACATGTTGAAGACTAATCAAGTCTATTCTAAGATGTTAGCATGTAACAGTCTTTAACTGACAGGTGTTTGATCAGACTGAGTCAATAAATATACAGCATATATATGCAACAAACACCAGTGTCAAACCATGTAATTCTTAAACTAACCTGTTAGTAAAGAGGACTGTAATTATCAGTGAAGTTTTCATTCCAGAACACACAGAGGTGGGGAAAAAAAAAGCATAGAAGATCCTCATGCAGCTTAAGGTTGAAAAGACTACTCAGCCTAAACAAAGTATGGCATTTTATTCTGATAGTCTAAGTTTACATATCCAGCTCTAAAGGGCAGGATTCTCTGCCCTCTTCCAGTTTGTGTTGTATCATTCCAAGAATCAAAGTAACGTGGTCATCATTCCTGCTTAAACCATCAACCTATATAAAGGTTCTGATTCTTCCCCTCTATTCAGCACGGGTCAGACCGTATCTGGATCTGGGCTCCTTGGGACAAGAGACACAGACATACTAGAATGAACCCAGCAAAGGGCCACTAAGATGATTAAGAGATTGAAGAATCTGTTATATGAGAGGATAAGAGAATTTGAATTGTTTAGCCTCAAGAAGACTCAAGGGTTGGTTGGGAATTTTATAATTTTGTATGAAAATGTATAGTGGGAAGAAGCAAGGATAACAGAACCAGGTTTCTCTAAGTAGTGCCCTGTAAAAAAATAAAAAGGCCATGGACACAAATTGAGATACTGGAAATTCCACTTAAAAACATGAAAAAGTTTTTACTGTAGGGGCAATTGAACACTGGAACAGGTTGTCTAGACAAGCTGGGCAGCCTCCATTGCTGGATATACCCAATTCCAACCGTACAAAGTCACAAGATCTCAAGTAACTTGCTCTAGGTGACTCTGCTTTCAGCAGGGCCTGGACTAGATAACCTCCAGAGGTCCCTCCAACCTCAACCACCCTGTGAATCTGTGATTCTGTTCCTTCCAATTTCAACCATGCTGTGGATTCTGTGACAGCTCTGTAAAGCTATTAACTTAAAGGCAACTTAGCACTGTAAAACTTAAGACTGATGTTAAGCTATCTGCTCTGTTCTTTCCTTATCTAAAAAGGTGGTTTGAATGTTTACCAGCAGAATGGCTGCTGCTGCTATTTCAAATTTCATTCTCATACCAAGGAAACATGTCATAGCAGGTCAGTCCTTGTACAGGAAGTTGTGGATAGTCAAATTCCTAGCTGTGGGAAGAAGTGAACCTGTGCGAGATAATACAGCTGGCATTATCAAATATCACCGTGACACAAAGTATATTCTCAGCTTAGCCTTATTTTATAATAAAGAGGATGGCTTAAAGAAACTTACCTGATGCCTACAAACCACTCCAGAAACCTCCTCTCCCTTTCACTTTCCAATACACATAGTATATTTCTTCTTGCTCTTGGTCTTAGGAACATTTTAGCATGTGACCTGCTGGACCACAGAGGTCCTGCACTTAACTTCTGAAGCCTGAAGGTCCTGCAATTACTTCAGAGGCCCAAGATATACTGATGGACTAGTTCCATATTAACTAATAATATTTATATTTTTGTTGCAAATATAAAACAAGTGTTTCTGACTTAAATGCATATTAAGCATAGCATAATACATTTGTGCTAAAAAAAGCACAAAGAAATCTGAAAACATTGCTTTTTCAGGTAGTGTTCCTAAATCTAGATTACAAACTTCTGAGAGGAAAGTTTAGTAAATATGTCCCTAACAACAAATTTGCTGTGTTTACATCACAAAAACTTTGCTTTAGCTTTTCAAAAGTAACATCTATACATGTAAATATAGTAAGATTATTTCTCGTAAGAACTAACACTGCTGACTGTGATGTAGTGGTGCCACCTCCAGCAAAGATGCTGTACTTGCAGTTCCACATCTGCTTAATTTACTAAGACTTGAACAAGCTTAAAACTTCAAGCTGCCTTCTATCTGCTCAATACACTATCAACACTAACCACAGAGATACCTTGTATTCTTCTGTCCAGCTCAAGTTTGAAAGGCTTACAGATGACATGGAATGTTTGCACCTAAACTGGTAGTGATGTGATAAATCTGGAAATATCTTAGTTTGTCATGACAAATGAATGTATGAGACTTAACAAAAACCCAACATAGAATGGTTTTCATTGTGATGTGTCAGTAAATTAGCTGTCAAATACATAGTACAGATTTAAAAGCTACACACATCTAACAGCAATTCTGAGCAAACTTAAGTATTCGTGGCAGCTTCTGACTACATGAAAGTGCATGCATATGCAAAAAAAAAACCCAACACCTCTATAGTGTCGGTGCAGGGATGGGCTTTGGCAGAGAGAACTTGTGCTTATAATGTAAAATGAACCTGCCACAGACAAACATTACCTATCAGTTCTGCTGGGGTTTTTTTTAACATAAAGAACTCTCTGTGAAGTACCTCCAGTATACCAATCCACAGCTGGATGGCACCAGAATGGTCTATGCAGACCACAACCGACCACACCAGAGGCATCTTTCTAGATACAGAAAATAAAACGTCAAAAGTCTTCCCGCTGCACGTTTTATCCATCCGTACAGAACTTGCTGTAGAATCCTTTAAAATGAAATTCACTTCAATTATGCAACACATGATTTTAAGGCACCAAAATAAAGGCAGTTTTTGTTCACGTTGCATTTTCATAACAGGAAACCCAAGGAACATTAAAGGTTCAAAGGTCTGAATGAACTAATGGCAAAGAAACTGAGCATGCATATAAGAAATACCTTCAGGTATACAAAATTACGCACCCTTACAGAAAAAAAGCCAACAGTATCATGTGCTGCATTAGAAAGTTGCCAGAAGGTCACGGGAGGTGCTCCTCCCTCTCTGCTCAGCACTGTTGAGGCTAAATCACAGAATGGTTTGGGTTGGAAGGGACCTTAAAGGTCATCTAATCCTAATCCTCTGCTATGAGCATGGACATTTTCAACCAGATCAGGTTGCTCAGACTCCTGTCCAGCATAGCCTTGAATATTTACGTCGATGCAGCACCCACAACTTCCCTGGGCGAAGTGTTACAGTGTTTCACCACCCTCATCGTCAAAAATTTCTTCCTTACATCTAGCCTCAATCTCCCTTCCTTTAGTTTAAAACCATTACCCCTCCTATCTCTACAAACCCTGCTAAAAAGTCTGCTCCCATTTTCCTTATGAGCGCCCCTTAATTACTCTCAGGCCACAATAAGGTCTCCCTAGAGCTCTCTTCTGTAGGCTGAACAACCCCAACGCAGCCTGTCCTCACAGAAGAGCTGTTCCAGCCCTCTGATCATTTTTGTGGCTTCCTCTGGACCCCCTCCAACAGGTCCATGTCTTTCCTGTACTCATGGCTCCAGGGCTGGATGGAGTTACTGTGGGGCCTCATCAGAGCAGAGGGGCAGAATCTCCTCCCTCAACCTGCTGGCCATGCTTCTTTATACGCAGCCCAGGGTAGAGTTGGCCTTCTGGGCTGCAAGAGCACACAGTAGGCTCATATCTAGCTCTTTATCCACCAGTACCCCCAAGTCGTCCTCTGCAGGGCTGCTCTCAATCCCTTCATCCCTCAGCCTGTGTTGATACTAGGAGTTGCCCCTACCCAGGTGCAGGACCTTACACTTGGCCTTGTTGAACCTCATGAGGTTCACGTGGGCCCACTTCTCAAGCTTGTCCAGGTTTACTGCTGACAACACGGACCACTTCATCAAAGTTAAGTTTATGTCAATTCACAATTCTAGAAATTCAAATATACATTTCAATTTTGCCTGAAAACATTCCTCTTCTTGCTTTAACAGAGGGTAACGAAAGCTAAGTTATTGATAAGCCTCCTGAAAAAAATTTGCTGGATTCATATGCAAAACTGAATTGAAATAGCATACATAATTTTAACCTTACTTATAGGCAATATACAGTATTGTAATGTATTAGCAAAAGGTTTATTCTGAACTCTGACCAAATTTCCTGAAAGCTCTCTTAACAGTGAATACTCAAGGAAGCAAAATGCCAAAGAATCATGCATTGCAACTGTGTAAATACTGTTATGACGGGGGAAAAAAAAAGCACTATTCAATCTAGAGAGCTCCAGCTGGCATACAATCTCTATAAGGACTATCAAATCTCACCTGACACTCTCCAAAGCCTAATAAGACACTGATCCAGTGATGCTCCCAGAAGCTAACAGGTTTCTCTGATTTTCACCTTTTGACTAGTGACTCCTCCTTATCCTACAGTCCACTATTACATCAAGTAACAAAAATGTCCCACATACTCCCTTGACCCAAAAGGCCAGATACATATAATCTGCAGGCTACCTGTTAAGGGACTGAAATTATAAAGTAATGTTTTATTATACACTCAAAGTGAAGTAGGAGTGCTCTGATTTTCAGTTACTTCAACACTTATCTGCAGGGGGAAGCTACCATCAACTGACAGGCTAAAAATTCCTGAACTGATCCAATGCCACCTAAAAAGTCTAACTACACACATCTAAAATGAACATCTCAGTACAGCTGGCATATTCAGACAAATTCTTATCCTAAGAGTCAATGAACAGTACCTTACCTTGAAATTGTTTTCTTTTGGTTTTCTTCTCATTATTATATTAAATGTCTCATAAACATCTTCTGCTCCATTTTGGATTGTATTGGTCATGTCTTGTTGATACTGGTTTGGGTCCAGAAATACTCTGTATGTTCTGCAGTCCCCTTTAAGTCGTGGTTTAGGTTCAGGTCCTGCCCACAATGAAACAATAATATTAGAATTTGAAGCAGGGCTAAAAGCAGATTATAATTCAAGTAAGCGATCCATAATTGTTTCTGAAATGAAATTTAGACAAATGATGAAACTAATTTCTACATGGCATTATAAACATCCTTATTTCATGTTTTCATCCAATTTCTATTAGAGATTTTCAATATAAGCTATTCTATGCCTAAAACCAAAATATACTGTATTTATTCAACTAATCTAATTACATCAGATTTTACCAGAGGAAACTGGTTAACCTTTCTCAGGACTACTTATGGAATTGGTTTCTTTCTTGGAGTAGATAATGAATTCAAAGAGCACTGCTTAAAAGAGAAGCAAGCCAATGACTAGGCCGTTAATTTAAAAAAAAAAAAAAAAAAAAAGAGGGAAAAAAAAGTCTTTCAAACAAGTTTTGGTGTATCATACCTTCTTCAATAACACGTCCTTTCTCATCCAACATGCCCTGAATTTCACAGCCTCTGACATATACCAGACCAGTTTGCTCAACAAAAGGTCGTCGTCGGTCGAACTTGGTGCCATAAGGTTGTGTGGGACGTACCGTAATCAAAAAGCAGACATCGTGTTTACGCAGACCTGATTCCAAAAACGATCTTTCAGTGATTTCATTGAATGCCATTTTCCTTTTCCACTACTTAATAGATAAACAATATAAAACATGAAAATTTCCTTTAAACAAAGCCCCATCTGTCCAGAGATTAATGTGTTCTGTTTCAAAATACGCCTTTAACTTAGAGGTTACAGAACCAATGATATTGCCATCTTTGCCACTATTCTTACACACCAATATCTGCTAGAACTTCACACATGAAAAGGAGAAATTGACTGCTTTTTTCATGACAAACTTATTTATTTAAAGACTATTCTTCTCCCAATAATCTTAATCAGGTTACACAATCTAGATATTTCCAGTGTTATCTCAGAAGTGTGTAATTATTCTCATTGCTTACTTCTGGACCAACATCCAGTTGTTTTTTTTTAACCACAATTTAAGTGCAGTGCCTAGAACTGGGCACAAAATCCTAAACAAAGTTACTACCTCCAACCCATTTAAAGGTCACTTAACTGAGTTACCTGTTTTCCATGCTACATTCCAGTTTATACATCCCAGTATTGCTTAGCTGAGTGTTTTTCCCTCAGCAGTAACATATTGTTATACAGTCACATTTGCTTTGGGGCGATTGTGACCTCAGACTCTTTTCATTCTGCAGTTACTGCCTAACAAGATATTCCCCTAACAAACATGTGCAGTGACTTGTTCTTGCTTAAGTTTAGTATCTTAATATTAATCCCTATTTAATTACACCCTACTTTTAAAATACAATTTCTTCAACTCACCAGTGTAATTTTGAACACTAATCCTTTTTCTGCAGTATACCTACAGATTCTCAGGATCTAAGACACCTTCAAAATTTAGAAAATACATGGTGTATTTTTCATAGGAGAAAAATGATTTCTTATTAGTCACCAGATATTACCCAACTTAAAGCTGTTTAATCAAGCCCTGTTATGCCAGGCAATATTCTTCACCTCAGTTTTAAGTTAAAGTCTTACTGCTTTTGAAATTACAGAGGTTGTTCTAGTATTTAAGAAGCTAGGTGCACCACTATATAGCTACCTTCAGTATAGTGAAGTCTGCTGCCATTCTCCTAGCTTTTCTTACTTCAATAGAAATCAACATTCCCAAACTTGGATCTGCTTATTTATTACACAATCCAGCTTTAGCATTTGTGCTACGTGACCTGTAATCACACTATGCACCTCCAGCACATTTACCAGGTTTCTCTAACAAAAGAGAAGGTAGTGACATTTACTGATAATACAAGTACATGTACATGCTTCTATGCCACTTGCCAACATGGTCAACTAAAGTTCAACTCCCCAAGCAAAAAGTGTCGCCTGTGGATACTTTTAAGAAACAGTATTTAATACAGTCAGCACTTCCTAACAACATTCAAATATACTGAAAACTACTAAAACCCACTGCTCTGAATTAAACCACAATGTGTCCTCCTCACTTGTATATGAGAGAGAACACATTCCCCGTTACTTTTACAATGTGACATGATTGGCATGCATATTAATTTAAAATGCGAAGTTACTTTTCCACGTTCCAGGGAAAGGCAGAATTTTACAGTTACAAACTGAATGACATCAGTCCGAAATAGCAAACATTCTGCTCCCAATGGCTGTATAAATACTTTAATATTTTTAATCTTCATTTTAGGAAAGTATAAAGTACTTAGACCTGAAATTTGAGTAACTGACTTTTAAACAGTGTATTAAAATTGGCAAATCTGCATCTTGGATTAAAAAAACCAAACTATTTCTTACAAATAAGATCACAGCAAAGTGTATTTTGATGAGCACCTTATTTCAAAGAACACAAGTACCTTCCCATTCATCTTTGATGCTATCTCGGACATTCAAATTAACTGTAACATCTGCTCGTACTCGCATGGGCCAGTTTTCACCAATATTGGGCTTCGCCACCTCCACCACTGTGAAAGAGACAATGGGTTGTGCCATCCTTGCCCATCCACCAAAGACCACACCTCCATATTCCGATAACCTAAAAAAAACAACACAAGCAACAAAAACCCCCAAACACCAAAGTTTTGTTACTCATTATCTGATCACAGATTCAGGGTTTTTTTAAACTGTGAAACAATTCACCTCACAGCCAGCTCTAAGACAAAAGCAGAAGTCTAAATCTTAAACGCTACTGAACCAGGTTCACATAATCTTGCATTTTAGAACTCAAGCATAACACAAATTGACTTATATTTCAAGAAACAAAGGCAGCTTACACTAGTATTATTTTTAAAAACCCCCAAAAACTCACAGATAGAGGAAAAGAAAAGATAACAAAAAGCAGCTACTGAGTATAAGAGATATCACACCAAATGATCCCTTGAAATCTAACAAGCATTAAAATGTGTAGATGGCAAACTCAAGAATACTCATTAACACCTCTCATAAACCAGAAGAGTCGGTGGTAAGTTTCCAGATTTTGTAATGTCAGCCAAGGCTCAGTACTTTCAGAAAACGAACTCATCTGTCTTAACACAACAAAGGTTGGTTGGCAGCATCCAACATACTGTTTTAACACATCTACAGGGATACATATCAACACACCCTTAAAAACTCATCCCACAGGATGGCAACACCTTGCGGAAGAAGTTAGTACAAAACATAGTATCTATGCAAGAATTTAAAATACACTTGTTACTGTGTATTTAGTATATACACAATATCAGTTATTCATTCTCGAATGCACTTTGATTGCAAGGGACGTTGAACTGACTGGTTAGCACCAGTTAATAAATATTACCATGGTTTCATCCTACTGACACTATCTTCAATGTCCTGTCTGATCTCATAGGTGGATTCTAAGCGGAAGAGGTTGAAGTTCCTCAGCAGGTAGTCATGAAGAGTCAGAAACTGTAGATTCAATTTGGGAAGTGCAAGACAGCCTAAAGGGGGAAGAGTGGGAGGAGGTATTTGATAGATAAACAAAAACGAGACGAATTAATATACTGGTTCTACAAATTCATAAACACATGCATGTTATTCTATAACTGCCATGGTTGTTATCCTGGAAGATTCTAAGAACTACTCCTTTTATAAATATATGCTATGAAAAAGCAGACTTCTTCAGTTTTTCTCTGAATGAGCCTGCACAAGATTAAAGGAATTTTCATCCTTCCGGCAGTAACACAGTGAACTATTTAAAGACTGGATCCTTCCCTGTATTCAGACTACAACAAAACTAATTTTATAAAAATCAAATGCAGGGCAAAGCAATGGTACTTTGGGAATGCAACAATTAAGCCAGCATTACATAATGATGAAAAAGGCTCATTACCTAATAAAGAACATTCATTATCGAACAATTCTCCAATTCCAATCCTTTATGTTTATTAGAGGCCACCAAACCCATCAATGTAGAAAAAAGTTTTAAGCCAAGAAATCAAATTTTAATACATGACTTTCCAAAAGTTTTTTTGTGATTATAGATTTTTTTTTTTAAATTAGAACATGGGAAGATGAGATCTAACTAAACAATGGGTATTAAAACTCCTAGAGGAGTCCTAAAGCTTGCATGGCTTTAGGATAGTCTTAGATACAAATTTTCTAGAATAAAAATTAATGTATGTTACTCATTTAACATTATCAGACTAATGTTCCACTTTGAAACCCATCAAAGCATCAGACTTGAAAGCATAAGGCTTTTGTAACTTGCAATATTATCCTTGAAACAGTTTACTGGTATATGTACTGCATACTGGCTTTCACATGCACCAAGATACAACAGCAGCAAAGAAAGGTGATAAAACACAGTAATTTCTATTCTGGAAAGCATCATGGTGATAAAATACTTTAACACATTTCCCAACACCAAGTGACAAATTCTGTCTGTAAAGCTGGTTATATGCACAAAGGGCAGTGCCTAAAGCAACAGCTCTTTAAGGCTGTAGAGCATTTATGAGACAGATATTCTTCTTCCCTCATTTTTCAAAATAAAATGGAAACAATACTCCTATCTTTCTTGGGCTACATTACTTTAAGTTTAATAAAAAATAATTACTTTTAAGAACACAAAAAATAACCCCAAGACCACGAAAACAAAACTGTCTTGTTTGAAATCAGTGCTGCAGAATACATGCAGATTAAAAAGAGAAAACCTAAATTGAAACCAAGAAAAGTAAAATAGAAAAATACTTCTTAACAGTCTGACAGCAACAGAAATGCTTCACAACAGTGCTATCAATACATGGATACTAACAGCAAAAGAGTTTGCCACAGAAGAAGGAAATGTTTCCAGTAGCAACCACTGTTGCTACACCAACTTTCAGTAATTACTTGTACCCTGCTACCTTGAAATAAAAGAGTAAGATAATTAGTGTTAATTTTTTCCCACCACCACCCTTTTTTTTTTTCATTTTTGAAAAGGCTTTCTTGAACATACTTCAGAGCAAAGCAGACAACAGCTTTTCTGCTGCATGTTTACAACCTGTTTCACCTCACAGTAACTACCTGTGCCACAGCTGGTGGTACAGCACATCTGTTACCCAGATTATAAGCAAATAAATGTCTTTGTGTAAACAGGCTTTTGGATTTTTCTTTAAATCCACTATAAATTTACTAACAATTTCATCTCAGAGTTCCTGATTCACAACTCAAAAATAAAAAAGCTGATCCTATTCTAACATACTGGAATATGCCAAAGTACTGCATATAAGTTCCAAGGACAGAATAAATACAGACATTAGAGCTGTTTCTTTTGCAGCATTTACTGAACTACTCATCATACCTTCTCCAGAATAATATTCAGTTGGTACAATGTTTTCATCCCAAATAATCTTCTCTGTCGGATAAAGAGGCATCTGGTTGAGTTGCTGAATTTGAGATATTCGTCGCTCATGACGGGAAACCTAAAGAAAAGACGCATTATAAATTTTGACAAGTCTAAAAGGGATAATAAAGCAATTTTTGAAATATATCATATGACTTCCAGTGGTCAGTCACCATTTTCTCTGTTTTATTAAGTTTTGGTTTTGTTCTGCATTTTTTAATTAAATATAACTAAATGCACACAGGGACAGCAGAAGACAAACACGTAGCTCAACTATTGGTTATAGTACTAGAGTCAAACAATCATTTGGCCTCTCAGCAGGGCAAAAATGGCACAACAGAACTAAAAATATTTAATCAAGGCTTCGCAGAGAACCAATTTCAAATAAAAGTTATTTTGCTTTCCATTAAACACATGGTCAATAGCCAGCTAACCCTGCTCATTCAGCACCAGCCAATTTCCCCAGTGGGAGAAAAATCAATCCAATGCTATGATATGTCATCAGAACAGGTATCTCTCCATTGCATCCATAAGCATCATATCACTACCATCTAAACCTTAGGAAATTATGTGAACGTTTTGTAACACAAAATACGCCTACGAAAAAGATTTCAAAAATCAGCTATGCCATTCTAATATCAGAGCAGAAGCCTGCAGTACTACTGCTAAACCCTGAATATCCAAAAAAAATTATATGCATCAAATGGTATTTCAGATGGGCTTGAGGAACTAAACAGGTACTGAATGTCTAGATGTACTTTAGCAGATTTTTTGTTTTCAAAGGGGACAAACAAGTTACTACATAAAGAACATCAGCTTTTCCAGAAGAACTCAAAACTGTTTCTGAGACTCTGCTTATTGATCTTTACAATTACAGGAAATACACACATAAGTGTTTCTCAGGGAAACTACATTTATAAATAAACATTTTCAAATACTTAATTTATATGGTTTTAAAACCCATCTTCATACCCAGTTTCACCTATAAGAATGCTGTGGTACACAGGTGGTTCAGCAAATGGTCCTAAACGGCTGCTTTACTACAGTGTAGTTGCTAGATTTAGCTGTATTTTGAGTTTGCAGAGAAAAAATAAAATATTCATTCTGGTTTTACCAGCAGCTCCAGCAGAAAGTCCTTGTCATAGGTGGAGTCCTCCCCAGCCGGCAGGGGCGGCAGCAGGCAGAGGTGCGACGCGACCTGGTGGAGGGTGTTTGAGCTGCGTGGCAGGAGGCAGAATGGACACTTGAGTCACTTAACACTGAAACCCGAGAAAGCACCTACGGTAGCTTTTTTCCTTTTCATTAGAAAAAAGGAGAACGAAGATATTTGTCTTTTACTGGAATTCTAGTACTTCACTATAAACTCCCTGTCTCCCTGTTTCAGCAGATGAAAATGCACCATGCCAAGTCAGACAGACCTGAGGGCACATGACAAGTCAGAAAGAAAAAGGCTAGAAATCTGTTAAATTAAAACATACTAAGACAGAGAATTTCAATTTAATGTGAAATTTCATTCTGATACCTTACCTTAGGGGTCCAAATAACTTCACCAGTGAATCACGAGTATCTACTGCAGCTACATTTGAGAGTGCAAAGTCATATAACTCCGGAAAATGCGCAAATGCTGTTCTCTACAAAAGACCCAGGCCAAAAACTGAATTTAAGCATATTAATGAAACAATTTAATAACAATCTAAGTATTTGTACAAAAGCATAGCTTCATCCGATTCATGAAACATATCATCCCGTGGACACTACCAGGATACAAATAAAAAACAAGTGAAACCTCAATTTTTCTGAGATGGTACTACCTATTTATTACTCCTGTGCTTGCAACACAGTATCTTTTTTATACAGCCTCCCATCAGCCTGTGTTCTGTCTTGCAGACAACTAAGAAAAACATGGAACAAGTTTAATTTAACCATGCTTCCTTGAATTTTGTTGTTAAAACTGATGGCAAAAATTCTGAAAAGTGTAACTATATGACAAGTAATGTGGATTTTTATTTCGTCTCTTATGTACATAAGACTATTATTGCTACCATATGTGTGTACTGATCTCAAAGAAATGATGCCACCTACTGCACAATCATGAGTTTCAACAGCACTTAATTTTTCCTTCTGAATAGATTTAATGGGAGCAGTTCACCTCGACAATATCAAATCAAAAGTGGTGGTATTTCACTAGAGCATATTATTTAGTCATAGTCACATACATAACACTGAAGTGTTAATGTCTTTGACATGGTATAGAAAGTCAAGTTAAAACTACTGCTATAACTCAACAGGAAAATAAGGGGTTTTCTTTGGGAAATAACGCTTATTCTAGATGCAAATTACACTAAACCAGCAAAACCAAATCCTTTCTCTCCCATAAGCACTTTATCATCTGCCTACCTGTAAAGAAGTAATTCTGTCATAGTGAATCGTTGTCATCTCATTCTCTGTCAAAGCATTTCCAGTCTGATCATTGATTTCAAAGCCAGTGTAGAATTTAAGCATATCTAAAAGCTGAGACATCATGTATATAAATTAGTAGATTAGCAATAAGAGACATCTTACCACAAACAAAAACACAATTTAAGAGAACAAATCTGGACAACGTGCAAGAACAAGAGCTCCTCAAAATTCTTGAAGAAACAGACTAAGGAGTGGTATCTAAATTTTATACTTGGTTGATGCACAAAATAATTTTGTTTAGGTGTCTCACAGCCATAGAAATTACAGCACAGCCCACAACCAATGTGGTTTCCTTTACCTACTAGGACTTGAAGCTGAAACTAACTGCACTAAGGTGACCTAGCCAGAGGTTCACCAAGATACTAAACCCACCTTATGGCTTGCTGCTACCGAAAGGGAAAGGTCTTGCTCCCTCCTGCCCTCTCTGATGCCAGCTCTGGAATTCATCCTACCTTTCAATGAGATTCTTTAACTCAAAAGAGGAAAATTATTCAGATGTGCTTCTGCCTTTGTGTTTCATCAATACTGACCCCCACAGAAACTGAACAAACGGCTGACATGGTGGACAGCAAGCAGCAGGAAAAGCAGCTGAGAGGCAGGAAAGGGGAGAGATATTCAGATCCTGCCATAAAAAACAACATACTGTCTATGAGTAAACTGAAGGACAGTAGTGAAAAACAGCTGTAGAACAGCCTGAGGTCAAAACAAAGCACAGAAGAATGCACTGGCAACAACTTCTGCTATACATAGGGTACGGCATGCCAGAAGCTGCACTGTCTTCTAGGTTGTACTTTTAAGAACTGTTAAAAAACAGAGTGAGAAATGTAAGAGCAGTCACAGACAGAGGTCCAGGCAAGAAAGAACTACTGTCAGAAGGAATTAAATAAACATCAGAAACACTCATAAAAATCTGTCTTAATAAACAAATATAAGACAAAACAACTGCAGTATTAAGAACTACATCAGAATGAAAAATTTATTTTCAACAACTTTGTATCTCACCTGGCAGAAGAGGTGACCCTCCTTTTCTCTTTTAGCAAGGCTGGACAGGTAACAGTGAACAACAAGATGGGAGTCATCCAACACTGTATTAAACCAGCGCCGGGTGGGAAGCAACGCCTGCAGTAAACAACCTCAGGTTAGCACAAGCAGTTCTTCAAAATGTAAGAAATCCCGTTTTCTCCTAATTTTCCATTTCAAGAAGGCATATCAAGATAGACTGCTGCACATTTATTGACATATCTAATATTCTAACAGAGGTTCTCATATTAAAGCAGCACATACATATGCCAGAACACTGGGTTTATGCAGGTAGGCTGCTGTGAACACAGCCTTTATAGGACTGGGAGCACCACGCAAACTTGCCATTAGTGAGACTGCATCCTGCCAGTAATAAAAGTAAATTAAATGAAGCAATTTTTCTACTACTATGTCTCTATATAATGACTATGTGCTACAAAAGATATGTCAAACTGCCGCAACATTGTTTTAAATGTTTGTTTTCTATACTCATTTCATCAATTTTAAACTTGTCTTAACACCGCAAACTGTTTCTTCTAAATATGGTATGCTATCTTCTATTCTTTGTAAGATACTCAAATTAGATCTAAGAATTTTTTAAATCTTAATTAAAAACCCATAAAAGCTTTTCATAAACAAGAGAGATCAATTCTTCTCACTATAAATGTCTTAAACTGCTGTATGTAGCAACTGTTCAACACCATACAGTAGTACACCTTAACAATTCAAGAGTACAATGAGTTACACTCAATGCAATCTAGAGACCAAATTTAGAAAGCCAAAAAGTATCAACACGGAGTCTAGAACTAAGCGAAAAAAATAATCTGTAGTAGAAAATAATACTAATTGTCCTGCATAATAATTAGAAAAAGCTAAGAAAACTGTAAGAAATTTCCACAGAGTGATTAGTTTCAAATTAACAAATCACCAAGTTTTGATTGCAGTCTATATACTGTAACATGAAACAAATATCGTGAAAAGGGCCACAACATAGGTAAAAAGAGCCCATCAACACAGTATATGCTACCAAGGCCAAGAGACTTCGATTTACAGGTGATTTCTCATTCACTTGTTTCAGTCATTTAAACAGGCTTCATAGACTGTCTGAATGCTAATCTTCCTGTAACACCTACCAAGAATCAGCATTAAATGTACTGCCTCTAAGCATTCTGGCTAACAGCCAGACTTAAGCTTAACTTCTAATACATATTTTCTCTTACGAGAGTATATTATAACCACAAGACAACAAGCTCTAACTTAAATTAATTCATTGTATTGCAACTAAAAGTACAAGCTAATTAAGTGATCTAGCAGAGGACAGTTAGCCTGGACAAGTTCAAGGCAAAGCCATTTTAAAGTCCTCTGTGCTTACTGTTTCAGAAAACTGTCTTCTTTCAGAATGTCTTCTAAATCTGAAGTTATTTAAACAAACTGCTACTCATGAGAAACTGTAAAATAATGTATTTTATTTCTAATTCTGGTATTGTGAAAGTTAAGATTTCCCATTTTCTCAATACCTGCTGAAAAATTTCACAAAATCTTGCTTGGCCTCCTATTATTCTACAAGAAAGCTACATCACCAGAACTGCTACTTCTAAATAATGAATTTTAGTCAAATAGAAATGGCATCCACTTCAGAACTACTGACGCTTTCTGGGATTATACCCTACAACATAAAAGATAGTTTAAGTGACTTGCATTGGGCAGAATACTTCTGGGTTATTCCTAGCAGACTAGAGCATCAAACATTTTCATTAATTGCCAGAATTATTACCAGCACTCCAATTAACAAAGTCTTCTACACTAAGCAATTTAGTATCCTAGCTTTCTCTAACAGGTCGTCTGGTTTATAAACATGACTAGTCATTTCCCAATGTGGCTGCACTGCTACAAACTCCTATTTGCAGATGGAAAACCACTATTAAGCAACCATATGCACAATTGTGACATAATCACTTTATAATTGGAATAAGGCTGTAATAATGACTTCATGCATTTAAAACATAGAAAAGTAGACCTGGAAACAAGCTGAAACAATAACTTACCTCAAGATCCAGCATGAGTTCAATGAATCTCTCACAATAATGAACTTTATCCATAGAAAGAGGACCTAGATAGAAAAAAAATTGTTGCAACTGATTTACACTACAACATATTTGTACCTGAACTACTTTTTAAAAGTGTAATAAATTCTGCTAATACACCAGTATTAGCTTTTAACAAGATTTAAAAGTTAACTTTTAAATGTAACATTCTTTATTTTTCTGAAACAATTCCATCTTTCATTGCAAAACAGACATTTTTTTGATAAAGTGGTGGAACCAGAGTTTCAGGAGTGATTTTATCCACTCTGAAAGAACCATACAAAAATGCACGCTTCCACAAGACACCAATGGCCCGCTAAGCTTCGTAAAAACTTTTAACTCCAGGTACCCAAAAATACCTTTTTAAAAGCTACAATCAAGATGTATGCAAAAGGCCTTGACAATGTTCAAAGACAGTCAGTAGTGACTACTAAGGAGCCTTCAGAATCACGACAAAACACAACACTACATCTGCTTTAATGAATATCTACTTCCTAGAGCCTTCAAAGAACTGTTAACGTATGTCTTCCTAAAACAGGTCTTGCGTAATTGGGAAAACAGAGGAGATGGGTATCCTTTATGCAGAAGTCACAACATTCAGACTTTCCCTTTACAGTTCAGTTAAGAGGTGAAGTTTGCTAAGAGTTTAAGAGCAAAAGCAGAACTCTGGGAAGTGATTTCACCCAAATCATGCTGCACTTAAAGCATAATAAGCCTTTTTTGTCAAAAGGCTGACACCTTCCTGCACAAACGCTTTTCTGTTCTAATTCAGGCAAGCATATAATTTTGCTTGTCACAATGATTTATAAATCAAGAGCAGTCAAATCTTACAGAATTCCACTTCACTTAGACTTCGGCTCTTACCATAAATCAACAGTACTGACAGAATAGAGCCTTATGATATGCACTTATACCACCTGTTTAACAAGGCATCTAAGTACATACAAAATGCTTTAATGCTGCAAGAAGGCTGTAAGCACAATACCACTACCCAGAAATGTTTTTTATTAAGTCCATACTGAACAGAAGAGGTTTAAAGTAGGTTTCTGCTATCTCACTTTTGAAGCATAAACAGATTCAAATACTAATTTTGACATTAAACCCATTCAGACAGGCATGGATTTCACTAAAACCCCACCCAGATAAGGTCTCCAACCTAAGGTTGGTATCCTACAGAGTAGTTGTTTCAGCATCAGAAAAGAATTGGAGACAAATTACCACATAACAAAGTAACATAAGAACCACAGTTACCTGAGGCAGGTATCGATTTTAGCACAGAAATGAATTTCTGAATGAGCTGTGAAAGAAATCTTCTCTCCCGATATGCTCTAAAATCAGACATATGACAAAAGCATTAATACTCCATACATGTAGACTAGAAGTACATCGTATCTTTCACTAATACAAAGTTAGCTGCTTTAAAGTTTATATAATGGTAACGGGTCGCTCTGAAACACACCGGAACTGTTTAGATGACAACTCCTCTCTCTGCACTCAGGCAGATAGATTAGCACAGTCTACATTTTTAAGCACAGAAAAAATTAACAACCCAGGCTTCTACTGAGTCAAAGAGGAGGAGTATGTCACCACCTACACCTTACCACACTGCAACACAAAAGTATTGGAACTTTTAACTTTGCTGAAATACACAAATATATTCAAATACTTGCAGAAGCTCTTTGGTTAAGAACTAAACATTTGCTAAAGGTCATGAAAAAATTCGAGTAATTACATGAATACTCTCCTATGGCTTTCATCCTATAGCTTTAAGATTTAGTATCATAAATTCACCAATCAAATAAAAATTTTAACAGTTACATAACAGTGTTTTGCATAAAGACTACTGGAAAACAAAATATTTTCCAAGAGACCATGCATGAACAATCTTTATTTGCCATCTTTACAGTTAAAAAAAAACCAAAACAAAAAAAACACCACTCTTTTATAATTGAAAGAGTTTATTTCAGCTGAAACACAATGAATGCATTAAGGGCATTGGACTTAACAGGAAGAAAGGTTTCTGTAACGTACCGCATTCTTGTCTCCTCATCCATTTTCTCATCATTCTTCTTAATTAGATTCCAGAATTTTCTTAGTTTTGGTGTCTTTTTCAGCTCTTGCTCCAGCCGTTTCTGAAATGTTAAAATGCTATTCAGTCACCAAGAATCCTTGTTTTCATGAGAAGTAGAAATACAATCCAGACTTACTAAAAAAGAAAATACATATAACTGAAAAAAAAAAAAAATAGCTGTCTCAGACTTATCTCAATAACTAACTCTGTAAACCAAGAATGTAACACTGCTAGAGAGAGTCTGGCCATGGCCAGATGTCAGCTCCATTCCCCAGTCCCTGTGATTTCACAGCCCTATCTACAAATTGCAGCTTGAAGAAGCTATAAGCAAAACTTAATTTTATAAAAATTACATAATTAATATCTACAATTACATGGAAATTTGCAACAAACAATAAAGATTTTATCAAGCACACAAAAACATAATTGCATAGCAATGCAGGCAGCTGTAAATGCTAGACTGCTGTACAGTATTCCACAAGAATTCACTTTACAGAACTTGCATAATGCCTAGAAGTTTGCTTTGCCGGTTCCCAGCGTTACGCTTACAGGTTGTAGAGCCATCCACATCGGTAAGGAAATGAGCTGCTGCACCTGACCTCTGATCAGATCCACTTCCTGTTGGAAAGTTACAGGCAGAAAATGGTTTTTTTTTAGAATTCTTGTTTTCTGAAGTGCCAGTCTTACCAAATACATCAATGTACATTATCATCTGACAAAAAGATAAATAATGTTGTAGTAAATTCACAATTTCCCAACAGGAAACTGCACAATAGACCTACCCAGTAACACTTAACCATTGATGACTTTCACATTTTAGGTTCTTTTCATAGATTCTGTCAGTTCTTAATACTTCAGCAATGGCCCCATCCATTTAAGTATCGTTAGCACACAAGTTGATGAGAACTGATGTTCCTTCTTCAGTTATTTCTCATTTCTGAACTGAATTTTCTTACTGTGCTTTCCCTACTTGTTTTTACTCTATTCTTTCTCTCCTGAAAGCCTTCATTTACAAAGTTTCTCCCACTTCATCTACACTCTTCCCATTATCTGAAATAACTAATTTTTTGTATAATTCAGTGTAACTTCAACTGTTGTTTCAAGTGTTCTCTCTCCAACTCTGCCTGTGACCTGGATCCACGAAGTCTTCTTTCTTTCCTAAACACTGAAAAACTTCTATTAACATCTTAAATATCTCTTAATAAATAAACACACTATTTTCAGCATGCTGAAAATTCACTCCTTACTTAAAACACTCCTATGATTACACTATTCTGCATTCCACAAAGATGTGTGGCTTCAAGTAGCAGTATGCTTTTATGAGAACTTTTTTACTGGCTTCCATGTCATATTATACGAGAAACACTTCGGCAAGCAGGATTCCATGCAGTCAGTATCAAACCCTCCTACAAAATGAAGATCCACTGTACCATGGCCACTAACAGAAAAACACTACTAATACCTCAATTAACTATATGCATAAGGTTCATGATAATTACTGGCTCCAGTAACCACTTCTAATTCCAAAATCAAAATGTACACTTTATCAGTTGTTTCGCCTGTGGGACATGATTTTGTCCTTTACTTGTGCAGATCCTGATTCTGACTGATACATCCTGTGTGCAATATCAGTAAAGAAAAAGCCCAGTACCAAGAGACATAAGAGTACTGTTTCATATAACAGAGAATTGTAAACTATTCTCCACACTTCCTAATTAGAATCTGTAACTGTGTTTTTACTAGATTGAGAACACAACTCCAATGCATTCTTAAAACTAACTCAAGAAGTGCAGGTGTTATCTAAACCTGGTTTCAAAAGTGAAAAAATTAGTGTCTTTCTCAATAGTTCATGGAAATAATTTTGTGCAATTTGCCAGCCAAGCTAACAAGAGTACAGTAGTAGGCAATCTGCTTTTAAGTGTAAAGCACTGTTTCAAATATAAATACATATCTAAGCACCATTTAAAATATAAGCCCAAATAGACGCCTTTAAATGGAGCAAGTGTCAATCCTCCAATTTCGAGTCTCTTTTACGACCTTGTGTCAGAAAAAAAGAAATGTGATGAGACAGAAAAAGCAAGAGTCAAAGAGAGGGGTAAAAGCCCCCTGGTACCATCTGCTTCTTTAAGTGGGAATTTTGCTTCATCTGTCTTGTAAGAGGAAATTGCTCAAACTAAACTTGTATTAACACAGAACAGCATAAACAAACTGGAAGTATTACAGTTACTTTTAACATACCAAACTATTGAAGCAGTGATCAAGGAAAAGTAGCAGGACTGTCTGTTCATGCAGAGAGTATTCACTGTCATTTTCAACCAGCGATGCTTCCAGTATACATTTGAAAAAGAAGGGAAAGTGTTCTGGCTTTTTTTTGAATGTCTAGGAATAGAAGAGGAAGTTGATTTTGAGTTAGGTTGGTACAAATAATTTCAGTCTTCATTCTCATAACATAGTTTAAGTTCTCTAAATCAATTTAAATCTATAAAAGAAAGGATTGGTTTTTCTCTTTTTTATTTATTCTGACCAGGCAGCATCAAAAAACTACAGACTAATAGTATCCTCCTGACCATGGATCCTCATGTTATTGGAATGCTCATAGTGGGACTACTGCCTTCTGCGTAGTCCAACACAGGTGATGCACAGGACAAATTGAACAATAAGTACAAGCACAGTCGATTGTGTTGCCAGAATATTCAAATGCTGATTGCACAGAATCACTGTAAAACAACACAGGTTAGAAGAGAATTTGTAGATTTTGGCCAAAACTATGGCAGCTATTTAGTGATCTCCAAAAGCGAGCAGGTAAAAACCACCACAGATTAATTGTAGTTGTGGAACTCCCATTGAGCTAAACCAGAAAAAGATAAATCAAATAACTGTGGAGATAAAACAGTTTCTTTACAAAGGCAGCCATGTACCACATAACAAGTTTAACTAAGCTGCTTGGAAAGTAACATGCACCTGCCATTTTGCATCTGGTACACACACTAGAAAAAAAAAGGCAGAAACATCATATGAGCAAACTATTAATCCTTCGTGCTTTGCCAGAACTGAAGTAATGGCACTACTACCAGAGTAAGTGTGCTTATGAAATAATTCTTGCAAAGAATTTGTAACTAGGCTTATGTTGTTGAGATGGCCCCAAGAACTGGACTGTTTGTAGAAACACTGAATCATTTCTAAGTCTACTATTATAAAAAACAGTACATAAAGAAGCAGAGATTATCTTAGTATAGTAGTCCATGCAAGAAAGCTACAAAATCATATTCACAGGTTTGAAGCAAGACACTACTGGATAACATGTTAGATTTCCAGTGGTGCCTTCTTACATTCACAGATATAAAAATTCTTTTTTCTTTCAATATCAGAATAAGAACTTCTCCTCAAATGCCCAACTTTTGTCAAGTACCAAAAAAGCAAATGCTGGTGACGATGTAAAGGCATCCCACAGCAAAATAAAAGGCACACACTCCAGAAGGAATCAGGTGATTTTTTCACCCATCTATTGCATTCTCTGAACAGAACACACACTTTTTAAAACACCATGTGAGACATTCCAGCTGAGGTACCATTTACTTTTAACACTACAAGCTTTGCTACTTTCTGTGAGTATAAGAGAGTACACCGCAAAAGCTGCAAAAGTCAATTCTAGCTGTAATTGAAATTGGTTACCTCCCATGCAGGGACATTCTCTCTGAACTTCTCATTCACCATACAGCAGATTGACATTAAATATGCCTTACTGGACACCTCTGGAGAATAATTCATCCATAGGTAATTTTCAAGGTACTGGCTGTGAAGAGACAACGAATATTTCATTAGTTGCTGTCACCCACACTACCTGTCACTCATTTGAAAGAGTAGTTATCCACAGGGTTTTTTTCCTCCTTCTCCTTAAAGCCATCTTTACAGTACATGAGTAGTTCCTTAAGTTACCTCTCATCTAGGTCAGTGCAGCAAAACTTGTTACTCTGTAACTGCTACAAGAGACAGACGAGTTTCTTATCAGGAAGACACATTCACTAGAGGGTTTTCAAACACAACAAGTAGCTGCAGCTCAATACAAAGTCAGAACATGAACCCATGTCGATTTTTCAAAAGGAGAAAATGAAAAAAACTTTACTTGTCTAAAGACAAAGAATGTCACATGCAGCATTTCCTAGCATAAGCAGCAAAGGACAACTACTGTGTAACGGTATTTGTATTAACACATACTCTTTCTTGTAAAAATTTAGCAATCATCTACAGACATTTTATGCTTCTAGTCATATAAAGACACTAAAAATATCATAGGGTGTTTCAAAAAGATGGACCCAATTTGAAATCACTACAGCTCTGCAACCATGAACCACCCATGCATGAAACTCTTACCACTTGAAAGGGTGGGACATAGAGTTTCAAATGGTTATTGCTAGATGCCTCAAACTGTTTGTAAATTTTTGTGTAACTGTCACATGTTGCCATCATGAAATATACTGCTTTGAAAACGGGTCCATCTTTTTGAAACACCCTGTACATTACAGTGTGACTAAAACAAAGCATTGAATATTACGGGAGTGATTAAGTGTTTTCAAGAAGGTGGAAAAAAAATTAACGGACACTTGAAAATAGCAGCTTCCCAGTCATGAGCATTTATTCCTCATTAATACGGCACATTTCTCAAAGAAGAAACTCTTAAAATTAGAGATGAGAGGCTATTTGGACAAACAACTGCCTCCCTCCTTTAACTTCCTCTTGAACCTATTCAGGATAGTCATTCCTGAGGAGGCAATCCCTAAATCCTTCATATTCAGCAGCACACTCGCACTTTGTGCTACTTTAACAACTGCCACCAGAAAGTCAAATCTCTTGTTTCTTCCTAAACAAGCTGTTCATCCATTCCTTCCTCTCAATGCCTGCTCTAACATTCCTTTGGCCCCTGCATGAGCCGACCCGGTTTTACCTATTTAGTTTTTTCCACAGGTTATTTTTCTGATGTCTTACGGTAAGGTACTTCAATAGTTTCAGATAAGACAAGTACCAGAGATGGTGGTGGAAAAAGGCAGTAAGAACTTGTATGCAAGCAGGAGCAGAAGGTTCAGTAATGGTCAGACAGGGACTTCCACTTTCTGGGACCTCAGCCAGAATGAGTAGCTTCAGATGGAGTTGAGAGAACTTCATAGGCATAAAAGAGATGAAACGCATACTGCTTCACAAAAGCTTGGATCTGTCAACGGGTGGGGGAAAAACTCCACAAAATCCACAGAACTCCATATTTCCATTTTACCCAGGAATTCAAATAAACTTCAATATGTTTTAGTAAAAACACTATTAGTGTTAAGTTTAGTAAAAGTGAGGACTAAGTGAGGACAAACATATGTGAGCAAGAATGAAGGACAGGAAAATCTCACGTGTGTGAAAACAGGAGAGTTTGACAGACCGATGAGGGAGTAGGAGGAAGAAACCAGAGAAAACGACTTACAGGACAAACGGCAGTAGATGGGGCTATAGACTAGAAAGTACTGAAGGGACATTACAGGCTGGTAACATTAAGAATGTTCACAGAAAGGATAAAAACCTCTTACTCCATGGTACTGTTAGCACACAAATTCCAAAAGTCATGCTACCAGCATGCCATTTATTAGTATCAAACCCCAAGCCATAGTTTACATTTTCTCTTTTGCGTTCTCTAATAAAGAAGCAGGAAACAGAGGGAAGTTTGTCCTACTTTTCTAGTTAGTGGTACTACATACATATTTCAGTCTTTTCAAACAAATAATGTCTCTCAATCAAAAAAATCTCATTCTATCTGCTCATAAGTTTTGAGAGATAAACCAGAACCAAAGAGAACACTACATATCATATATCTAAATATGTAAATACAACAAATATTTACTTTACATCATTTTAGACATGCTTTGTAAGTTCTTCCAGGAAAGTCTGACATAGCTGTATGAATCTTCTAAACAGATTTCCACTTCAAGTTAAGAAAATGTTAGTGATGCCTCTGCAGCACAATTCATTTTATCCTCACAGTAAGGGACTTAGTTAAAAAACTTTCTCTGACTTCCGAGAGTTCTGATACAAGGCTTGATGACACATTCCAAATTACAGACCCAATTGTTCCACCTGTTTCATTCATACTCTCCAGTGCTTCACTTACACAGGAAATTCAGGATCATAGAACAAAATACTCTGATACATTACTTAATGGGTTTGAAATTATTTCCTCCTAAAATTATGCTCTCCTCACTTAATTTTCCTATGTACCCAATTCAAGGCATTATTAAGTAGGAATAAATGAGTATAATACTGTTAAATTCATTTACTGCCCTACACTTGCTTCTCATCTTTACAGGTTCCTACAACAAAATAACTTAAAATTTCACTCCAGTTAGCTTACCTGAATTCAAGCAGCATTATTTTTCTAATAGCAAACCTAAAAATAAATAAATAAAAGAAATAATCAATTAACACAGGAGAGAAAGCCATCCATGCACATCCTAGCTGTATGGAAAATTGCTGGTCTCCCCCTTACTTTGTTACATAAAAAAACCTGTAGAAACACCTAGGAATTATCTATGCCCCTGCCCTGCCCCACCCCCATTTCCACGCATAAGCAATCACTTGAACGCAGAAGCAACTGCTGTTAACACGGTGGAGCCTAAAGTTCACGCAGGTTCACTAAGCAATTAAATTCGTATTAAAAATAAAATCCATCTAGACCTTTTAAATACTAACGGCTTCCAACAGCCTTGAAGACATAAATTGCTAGAAGCTGAGTGTCTTCTGGAAAACTATCACTATATATTTAATCAGTTCATAATGATATTACTTCTTAGTCAATGGAAATAAAAGCTTGCTCTGATCCCACTTGGCAATTCTTAGATTGCTTTCATAAAGGAATCATAAAAAAGATTTCTTTCCAGAGATCAGACTTCCCCTGAAGAGCTCCAAATAGCAACAGTTACAACTCTTTTTTGTACAGACAGCTGTAGAACACAGTTTATCTTGAATTGTGTGTCTCACCCATCTAACATTACAATTCACTGAAGTGAGACTCACTCACTATCCCCTTATAAACATGGTAACACCAATAGTGAAAGAGCAAAAAGCTAGTAGCAGCATCCTCCTCAACTAATAATTTTTCTCTACATACCTTGGTGACAAAGGAAGGGATGAGCCTTCTATAACCATTGCAACATCAACAATACAAAACATAACAGAATAGCAGATGACAGAACTAAACAGTACTATATCCAACTGTCACATCTAAGGATTATGAGTTCACGAACACTCTTTTTGCCACGTTCAGACTTTGAAATAATGTAACAATTAAACGACTCCTATACACTGAAGTAATTTTCATCTGCTTTCAACATGCTAATGCATTTTAAAATATTCTATGAAACATTAAAAACCACTTCAATACAGATAATGCTGGAATGCTATAAGTGAAAGTAACTAGTGTACTTACTTTGACTTGACAATTTCTTTTATATATACATCTTCAATAACCTATCGGAAAGAATATTTAAAAAAAATTGTTAAGAATTTTATTTATTTCACAATATGATTAAAAATGCATTAAGATATTTTATGCACTCAAAGTTACTGTGATTTAGTTAATCTCTGCTTACTGCTATTTGATCAAAAATGTTGTACCAATTATGTTTCAGCTCTGAAGAGCTCAAAAGCTTCACAGGCACATTCTCACAAAGGATGTGAATCAACTTAAGAGAAAGCACACAATGATAAAGAATTAATAAGACCTTAATTCAAGTTATTCTGAAGGAATAACCTGTACCTCACTAAGATATTTATATTAAAGTCAAACAGCTATACAAAACTTTTTGTTGTTAAATTTGGCTTACTGTTGAATTTAAAGAACAGTCTTCAAGAGTCAAGTCTGCATCAACTCATCTGTTGTCACTATTTCTTTTAACTGACATTTAACCAAATCCAGATACTTCTACCTAGTTGGATTTCCAACAGGTATGAAAGAATCTGCACTATCTCCTGCAGCAGACAAACTTTGACATCACATGACACAGAGATGCAATTCAGCAGCTTGAGTACATCCTAGTTCTAACAATCCCAGACAATTACTATCGCAAATACTCCAAAGTGAGTGAGTAAACTCAGACTAGAAATGAAGACTTAGCCAAATACCCACAAGGGAAAGAAACCTAACATTTACGAACCCCATGCTACAGAAAACTGACACAAAACCAAACACATCAGGTCAAATTTTAAACATTCAAAACAGACATATCCATCAGAACAGCAGCAAAGTTGTCTGCTCAAAACCACCCGAAAAAGCTTTTAGAAATATATAGCTCAGTAAAACCTGCATCTTTCACCCTTGGATTTCTAAAAGTAGCCCCTTCTCAAATATCTTTTAACCTCAAAGAAGGTGCTCAAAAATCTTTACTCTTGTAAGTTCACGGCCAAAATATACTAAACAAATAGCACACAAAAGAACTACAGTGCTACAGTACACCTGTATAACAGTGCCTACATTTATAAACTACAAATACTTAACAAGCAATTTACAATTGCATTGTGTTAAGCAACTTTTGACCTTTCAAGCAGACTCCTACGCTCATATAAAGCAAGCACCACTGGAGGCTGGTACATCAGGAAAGGTTTAATCCTCATTATTTTACAATCCAACACAGTTCCAGTAGAAATATTTACCTTCAAATCAAAAGACAATTTTTTCTTCACATGTGGAGCCCAGTATTTATTTGCTAACTGCATGGAGAGAAACAAAACAAAAACTTAAGAAGTTAAATACATTTTCAGTTGCAGTGATATAGTAACTCTATAACACACACCATCTCCAAACTGTATTTCACTAGTATATTAATTTCAACTTACGGTAACTACAGATAACAAAACTACGTCTTCCAACAATGCTTTTGAACCATTTAAGGTTTTACGCCTAAACCTTTTCAAAAAGAAGTGCAATTCTGTAAAAATTTCAGAAGCGTTACCAACCACATAACTAACTTTTTTTTTTCTTCTTAAAGTTACTTCTCAAAAATATACCATGATATTTCAGGGACTGCAAAGCCCAGACTGTAAAATATTATCTTCCCATTGAGGAAATTCACAAAGAAGTAGAAGGCAGATGTAAAAGTCTAATATTTTAAGGCTATTCGCTGTAGCCATCACTTCACCAAAACTCCTAAACTACGGCGGCAAGAACTTCCCAACCATCCGTATCCAGTTCATTTCTAGCACAAAAAAAGAACGCGTGTATAAAACCACTTAACACGTTCTGCCACAAGAAACTGCTGGCAACTTGTGCATTACAACAAACCCGATTTATTTTGTAGCGCTGCTCATGTAAATCTCTCCACTCTGGAAACGCTGGGAGCACAAACTCCTCCATGTGCAACACAGGCGTTTTATCTTTTACGACAAAGCAAGACCCTTTCCCCCAACACACACGGACGGCAAAAACTACTTAAACACCGCGGCCCCGCCGCGCCCGGCTCCAGCCGCGGGAGAGGCCGCTCCGCCGCCGGCCGTACCTGGGTCACGTACTCCGCGTTGATCTGCGACACGGTGGGCGCCACCACGCCACCTGGCGGCGGCGAGCGCGAAGCGGCGGTGGCGTCGCTGCCGCTCAGCCCGCCGGCCGGTCCGGTTGCTTTGGGGCGGGGTCAGCCCCGGCCGCCCGCTCTCCCGTCCCCAGCAAGGAGCACCTCGGCGGGGGGGTCGAGGCGTGTGTAAGCCGGCATAGTGTGATAACGGGGGCAGGCAGGTAACGCATCAGGTTGCTTTTACGCTCGCCCTTCCAATGCTCTGTATAATAAAAATAATAAATTGGAAATTAATACAATGTAAATAATAAAACGGAAGGAGTCAGCCCGAGTGCTGGCGCTGTCTGTCTGAGGCCGCCCCGCCGCCGGGCGGTGTGCAGGCAGGCACAGGCAAACAGCCCCGCTCGCCCGAGTCAGCGCTTCAGGAACGGCTCAGAACGGTTCACAATTAACTTATTCTATTTAGTAAACAGATTAATTAAGGAGGAAATTAACGGGCTCCCCAGAGAAGCTGCGGCGCTTTATTTCTGCGCTTATTACCCAGCACCTGCCATTTGAGCACCCTCTGCGCTTCCAGGCAGGTACCGCTGAATTCTGTTTGAATGTGACCTCCTTTGTTTTGATATCAAGGTGATCTCCGTTTCATTTCTTCAAGCAGAGGTTAAACTTAATATTCTTTTTGAAGCTGAATTAGAATGTACAATGGGAACGGAAAAAGCAATGACAGTACCTCGAGTAAGATCAGACAATGGCTGCATTCAAATAAATACTCCTACTGCATGCCTTTGCTTTAAAAGATCCAGAAAAGTTAAATTTTCTGGATGAAAACTAGTAAAATCAAAAAGTTACAAAAGTACAAGGAACAAATTCTGTAAGTAACAAGGAATGAGCATTGTCTTGTCTAATGATTGAAACCTTCAGAGAGATCTATATTTGATGAAAAATATGCAAATGCAAAGCAGTTAAAATACACTTAAACCAATGTACCCCGTCTGTGATGAAAAATCAGCAAATTACGATGCATTGATTTAAAATAATCAACCTAGAGTTTGCACTTAGGCTATCGAAATCTACGCCTGTATAACTACCCCTTTGGTGCTTGCCTTTTCTCCATCACTTGGTACAACTGCAGCCATGAACAGGTGTAGAAAATACAGGTAAAATTTGCCTAAGCTCAGAGCTCGCTGAGCCATATTACTATGTTGCTGCACCTTAGCTGACAATACTGCCGACAGTGTCCTCCCCAACTTACCTTCTACAGTTAGGTTGTTTTATATTTGACTACCTCAGAAATCAACATACATAGCTTACTTTTGTATGTATCAGGAAAAGTAGAAATGTAACAGCTCATCAGTTTGGCAAAAAAAAAATAAGAGGGTACTTTTACTATCCGTAAGTAGACTATGGGGATAAACGTCAGGAAGGGAAGGAACTATTGAAGCTACAAGTCAGTGATTAAAAAAGACAAAGCAACTTAAGTTCACTACCTATAAATTCCGGCTGAAAATAGAAAAGTTTCTAAAATTGTCTTTCAGATGGGAGCCGAAAGTTTGACTTGTGTTTAAGATGGACCACAGGACACTTAAGAGAAGCTATGATGATTTATTTGGATTAGAGGTGACAGTAACTGATGACCTTGGACTTCTTTTCTAATCCCACGCTCAAGCATGATTAGAAGTGACTTTTTTTAGAATTATTATCATGCCAAAAAGCAGGCAAGCAAATAGATTTTGGACTTAGTAAATTTTATGGAACAGCCTTCCAAGGCTAACTTAAACATTCTGACCTCTCCTTTGGTAGATCATTAGGTATGTGTCAAAATCCACAAAATTTCCATGTGGTATCAAAGCTATGAAAGCTCAAGGAGCTATACGTGTTTACCTAATTTTGAGCATTTGAGTGTCCCAATGAGGAGGTTAGTTGTCTTAAACCTCCCTACAGTCAGTGTAGCAACAGAGGCCCTTCCAGAGGGCACGTTTGGACTAATTAAACTGCTCTGACTCGTTTTCTGAAGGAGCTTTTGATATCAGAAACTAATATTAGATGCCCAAAGTTAGGTGATATGATTATATTCCTCAGTGGCAATGTCAAATAAAGTGATAATGATCTCCTCCCTATAAATACTGCATTAAATATTTCTCTATAAGGGATATTGTTTAGTTACAGAGTGCTATGACAGTAGGACTACAAATAAATAGCGAAAGTATAAATTATTGGTTTGGCAAAACACATAGCTTTCAAGCCTCAAGAGCAGCTGAACCTTTAAAAAGGAGTTGTGGTGAGACTAGGCCTAATGACACCCAGTGTTGTACCTATGTCCCAACCTGTGAGTGTCACCCCGGCTCACAACTGTCTTTTAAGCATGGTCTCTTGAACTCTGCACTCAGTTTCCCCTACAGTGGTGTCCCTTTCCACCTCAAACTGCTTTGTGGTCAGGGGAAAAATAAAACCCTGCACCCCATCATCCCCACAGCCTTCTGTGAACGTCTCCATCTTTCTGCATTCGTTGACTTAACACATCAAGAAAATCAAATATTCTTTCTCTTCAAAAATCTGTTAATTCATTCATGAAGACATGTATTATTTAGAAAGTCACACATTTGAGTAGATGTGATTTTCAAGACTATTATTCATTTCTAGGCTGCGTACAGTCCTGGTCAATTTTTATTCAATGCTGCTTTCTTGCTTAATTAGCTCTTCTTGTTTTGGATGCTCGCCTATCTATATTATTGTAGCCAGGAAAAATATGCTTTTCTCCTCTTCTTTGTAAACTACACAAGCCAAGGTCATCAATAAGCTGGCCATTGCGTTTATCTCAGTGATACTCTCCCAAATACAGTATCAGAAGGTCAGGAAGTACCTAGTGATAATCAGCAGGGGTTGATTTTATGTTCTGTCCTCTTTACCTTTTAGATTATTTTAGGTTCTACCTAGAGTCACAGAAATGATTAATTTCTAGCAATGAAAACTCCAAAGAATTAATGTATAAGGATTTCTAATATTAATAGTTTGTAAAGTTTGTTATTGTTTTTGGGTCTTCAGTGAGACATGACCAGTGCAGCTAGATTCAACAGCTACATACTTCAAACATAGAAGTTGTTTCAGTTTTTATTGTTTCTCTTTCACACAAATACAGAGATTTATGCTTTGAATCTTTTATCTTTCAGGTTCTTAGACATAAATAAACCCTGCACTAAGGGGTGCAGACTCAGTATGGATACCATGTTGCGCCTATGTAAACTCTGGTGGGACATCTTTATTCCAAAGCAAGTAACCTATACCAGCACTGTGCTCAGGCTCCAAATACCCATGCTGGTCATCAGGGTCCTTCAAAATTATGAGCAGACATCAATCACCTGACTCCTCCTCCTCCCAGCAAGCACTGTGTTAGGGACAGATGATTCCCCATGTGCCTCAGTGTCATCACTGTAGAGAAGCAGCAGCAACTTCTCCTGGCTCTTTGATCTGGGACAACAGGTTAGCCACTATCACAACTCTACTATCAGCTGAACTCCTGTTCACTACGGGAGCAGAGGTGGTTGAGGTTCCCCTAACATAACATAAAGTTGAAGATATCAAAGCCTTCTTGTCAAGGTGGGGACTCTGTTCCCTCATAGCTGCAGGCAGGCATGCTAACCCAGCTCTGATGGAACAGAAGAGCAGCTCAGTGATGGTGTTACCAAACTGCTCTACGTTGTCCTACCTATGCGTTGTTTACTTGCTGGTCCACCAGTACAAGCTCAAGCCAGGCCTAAAGTGCATGATCAAGGCTGTTGAGTCTTTGGCCTGCATTACTTCTTGATAAGAGATGCAGAGGCATCTTCTTCCTTCCAAAACCATTGAATGTGGCTGTACTTCTGCCTACAATGGTAGATTTCAACTCTTTCCTATGTATGTTGAATACTCTTAGTGTTTCTTGGACCTTGTGGTATGTAACTCAGAGGCCAAGGGAAGTCTATGTAACTTTTTTCAAAAGCAAACTGTGATTGTTCTGACAGTAATGTTCTGTAGGCAGAAAGTCAAAACCACCCAAGTCCTAGAGGGAAATGGCTGAATTGTGCTTTCCCTGTGTACAGCTTAAAAATATTGAGGTGGTCCAAGTGACTTTTAATAGCACTATGCTTCTCAGGATGGAGGTCTAGATCTCTGGGGTACATCTCTACTGCTATATGGAAATTCGTTATCTGGTCTAACATAATTGCATTATACTAAGTGCATAAGCTTAGCTTTGGGGAAATATCTAACTGCACACTGGATACCTCAATTTAGGGCAGATGAATCTCAGCCACAGTGACATTAAGCCGTATGTTGGGGAGGCTTTCTGTGAAACAAGGCTGTAAAGCTTAGGAGACTGCATCTCTTTAAAATCAGCTTTTTTCTCTACCTTGTTGACTTTTACACATAAACACAAGTTTTTTTTTTCAGAGGCATACCTCTGAAAAGCTCTGAAACAGAAAGCTCCAAACATGAGCTTGCACACAGAGCTTTTCTTCTAACCAAAGAAGGGAAGTGACTATGAATATACAGCATTTTGAAATATTACTTGCAAATTTATATGAAATAAGTTTTTTGAAGGGAATGAGGGGATGAATGGCATAGAAATGGAATAATATGTACATTATTCAAAGAAGACCAGAAACCTCCTGTGTCTCTTGCTGGTTGAAACAATAGAAGAAACATATTGATTTAACCTGCTTTCAGGTAAATAAAATTTAGAAAAGCTTCTCAAAAAAGATCAGAGGAATCTTTCAACACATGAAAAGCTTAAGCACAATAAAAGGGGTTATTCCTATGGTTATAGTTTATCCTTCACAGCCATTATTACTTACATAAACTAAATGTTCAGCCTGTTCATTGTAGTTTTAATTCAATCACAACACATTGCTTTTACGGTTTTATTTATGTGCATTCTTTTAGTCTAAGAGTTTGTCAGTGTGTTCGTCTCATTAAATATGGGTACTCAGTAAATATGTGCACTTCCACTCAGTAAATATGGGTACTTTCAAAAATGATGCCTCAGTTTAGTAACAGATGCTTCTTAAAATATTTAGAATTTTAAAGTGTAAAGAAGCCGTCAGTAGCATTCTGATTTGTGTATAAATATTTATTTAGCACACGTTCTGGCCAATGTACTGCCCTTGATTTTTGTGCAAATCTTACAGTAACTTCAATAGAAATTCTGAGCTCACGACTACAGAAAAATATGGTTTATTCAGCAACGCAGCTGCTTTTATATCCCAGAATAGCAAGCAGTGCCTCTAGTGAAGGAGGTGGGGAAATACGGGAGTTTATGTCATTCCTATCTTTCTATTGCTGGACACACATTTGGGTAACAGTTTAAGTTCAAGCAGACTCTGGGCTGTTCTAATTCTCTTCAGAGGCTTTTAGCCAGGTTCCTACCAACTGGAGCAGAACTGTGGTATCAACATAAGAGACCAATAGCCAGTAAAGCTCTAAAAATATTTGCTAGAAATACCATGAGAGACTGTTATGTGATAAAATTTCTATGGGAAAAAAAATTAATGTGAGATAGATCTGTTTGATGGAGGAATATGAGGCCTTTGTCACTGAAATGAGATTATAAGGCAAATAATCTCCTTTGTGGTAATGCTAGCATGAGAAATTTTTATTTACAGAATAATTGTAAAAGCAAACTCTTGGTTACATAGCCTTTCTCACAATATAGGAAAACAATCCAGATTGCAGACAAAACTGAAGCATACCTACTAAGCAGCGTAAAACTTAATCAGGAGCAAACAATTCTAAGATGCTGAGAGCTAGCTCCAGTCTCCTAAAGCTTTCATCCTGCCTTTCTCCATATTCTCTAGGCTTTTGGTAGATATTTCCATTAGCACGTCAGGATTTTAAGAGAGGATAAAATGGCAATAAAACAAAATACCTACTGAAAACAGCAAAAATCACACTGGTGTAGCAGCAAAAAAAAAATGATTTATTAACTTTTAATAATTTCTTTTACTGAAAAAAAACCCCAACATTTCTACTGTGATGTTAACTAAAATATTACACAACAAATCATTTTAGATTATTGGCAAATGGACATTTTTCCTGTGCTAATTGCACTAGCATCAGACACGCTATTGGATGCCTGAGGGAATTCTTAGGAAGCTATTCTCACTACCCAAGTACCTGCTATTATTAAGACCCAGAGTACAAAATACAAGATAAAGTGCACTACAGGAAACAAGGTTGCCAACGTTGCTCTCAAGGAAGTGAAAAAATTGTAACACGTTTCAATCTTTAAAATTATCCTCAAATTGATTGAGACACTTGAGGTGTCTAGATGTCTTGGCAGATTTCTACTCAGTTTAGTAGGACTGCATTGTCACCAACAGGAATCTTTCTACTCAGCTCTATTTTCAGGATCCTCTTAGAATCAAAACAAAGTAGAAATTCAGGAAATCATTTGACTTTCTGTCCCTCAGCAAGCTACTTTTGCAAACACATACTAACCATTAAAATTTACACTCTTTAAAAAATGCACAAATAAAATAATGTAAATTTGCACACCAGGAAGATAGCGTTTGGTTGATGTCAATAGAAATTCAGCGCAAGGCATTAGCAGTACAAATGGGAGACAGCACGCGTAGTTGGTTTCTTTATCTTAGGAATAGAATTTTACCTTTTTGTATAGCAGTGGCCACATAATTCTTTGTATTCCCTTCCCTCACTATGTCTGCGAGGCACACTCCAGTGAAATAGCCATAGGCAAAGCTGGATATCCACCATTTCCATATGCTCTTACTACCCTACATACCCCGACCACTTTCAGTGGAGAATGACAGGCCACAGTCTACATCATAGCTGGTCACCATCTCACATGCTCCTGCACTCGCATCCTCAGGCACCGTTTTGCAGGTCATGGCTGCACGTGTGCAACAACCGGCTCCATGGCTCTCTGTAAGTCCCATATGGGCTTTCATAAATCCATACAAATTGGGATCAGGGACACTAGAAAGATTCCAGTGAAGAGGAAAAATTTCAGCCGTGTGTCCCAGCTATGTCAGGTGTATAGCAGAATCCAGCCGCACATCAGCATGTCTGGGGAGTTGATGGGAACTGGAATGGCAGAGCACGCAAGTAAAACGGCATTCACAGGCTTGTGATAAGTTGGGGCAGACATGACACTTTCATGTTAGAATGGCAGTTGCTGAACGAGAAAATGATCAGTTCTATTTGTGAGTGACTTTCTTGGTGATTTCTCCTTCACTTGCATGGACTTTGAAGATTCACTTTTTAGCAGACGCTAAAAAGATGCTGTTTAAAAACTGCATGACAGAACTCGTCATTATTTGAAGTAGCACAATTAATTTGCCCAACCTGGAGAAAATAAGGTATATGAGAGCATAGAAAAGTCACTTCTGTAATTTCAATTTTCCTTATGATAACTGCCTCTCAGACACATCTCATCCATAGTCATCAGACCATAAAACTAGGCTATTAAGTTAAAACTTGCACTTTAAAAATCCACAAAACCTTGTGCTAGGAATATGAACCGTGACCCCTTTAGTTACTTAGGAGATCTAGGCATTTTCAACATTATTACAAGGGGCCATTAGAAGGACCGAATCCATAGTCTTTATTGATTTAAGAGTCATCCAGCTGTACTTACCTAAGTGTTACTCGAGTGAGCTACTGTTGCAAGAATATGGCTTACAGAGTTTTACAGTTATAATAGAAGGCAGCCAGGAAAACTGAACATTAGATCCAGCATCTCAGTTTGAAGCCTAAGGTCTCACTAACTTCAATTAAGCTTTTGTGTTTGTCTCCAATTCACCTCACTAACTTTTCTTGTTGGCTCTGGGTGTAATAGTGAGAGCATATCAGAGAGGCAAGAAACCAAACACTCAGTAAGAGTCATAGAATCATTTTGGTTGGAAGACAACCTCAGGATCATCAAGTCCAACCACAGCCTAACTCTGGCACTAAACCATGTCCCCAAGAACCTCATCTATACATCTTTTAAACACCTCCAGAGATGGTGACTCCACCACTGCCCCTGGGCAGCCCATTTCAATGCCTGACAATCCTTTCTGTGAATAAAGTTTTCTTAATATCCAATCTGAACCTCCCCTGGCACAACTTGAGGCCATTTCCTCTCATCCTATCACTTGCTACTTGGGAGAAGAGACCAACACCCTCCATGCTACAACCTCCTTTCAGGTAGCTGTAGACAGTGAGAACGTCTCCCCTCAGCCTCCTTTTCTCCCACCTCTCTGGGCAACCTGCACCAGTATTTTACCATCCTCATTGTAAATTTTTCTTCCTCATGTCTAGCCTTAATCTCCCCTCTTTTAGTTTAAAACTGTTACCCCTTGTCCTGTTGTAACATGCCCTTCTAAAAAGTCTGTCTTGACACAAGCCAGGATGCTGTTGGCCCTTTTGGCCACCTGGGCACACTGCTGGCTCATGTTCAGCCAGCTGTTGACCAACACCCCCAGATCCTTCTCTGCCAGGCAGCTTTCCAGCCACTCTTCCCCGAGTCTGTAGTGCTGCCTTGGGTTGTTGTGACCCAAGTGCAGGACCTGGAAGCAGCTAATAATACAAAAGTGATAAAACAGTTTTTCTGTGGTTTATCGTGGCTTCTTTCCCTTTTGATTTTTTCCCTAGACATATATAGGAATACATATATTAATATATATATATTTTGCAAGTTTTGACTTTCTGTGAACATTGCAAGGATAGCACAGCAATAAACATTTTGAAGTTATCCATAGCTCCATTTCCTAGATAGAAAATGGACAATGCAATCAGTTAGTACTGCAGTTCCAGTGAATTTTGTATTGCATATTTCTCTTAAAAAAAAAAATCCATTTTACCCTTTTCTTCTTGTTTTAAAATATTTGACCATTCCTTTATTCCACACAGAACTACCTCAAAGCTGAATCCACAGTTTGATAATTTCCCCTTGGCGGAGCTCAATATTAACACAGGAGGACCCACTGTATTCTTGTTCACAATATGCTTTGGTTCTGCATATAGTATTAAAAAATGCACTACTTCAGTACTATGAGACTATTGCTATTAGCCATCAGCTCATTCTAACAAAACCACAGGCAATGTCTCTGCCACCAAAGATACTTTAAAGATCCACGGCTTGAACTTGCCCTGAAGCGTTATGGAAAATGACTAAAATACTAATGAACAACACAACCTGCTATTGTTAACACTTGGAAAACCATTCTGGCTCAAATTCTCAAAGGTACTTGGAGAATTTTACTGTTAGCTTCAAAAGAGACAGGATTTCAACCTTGCTTTCCCCCCGCCCTGATTCTTAGATGCTGCTTTACCCCTTTCCCAACTAGTTTATGCGATAATCCCCCTAAAATAATGAATTTATACTGGCACAAAACTTTTCATAAAGGGGGCAGAGAGCCAGATAAACAAAGTGGCCCTTACTGCCCCTCTGAAGTCCCGTGGAGCCCAAAAATTACATTAGTTTCCAAATTAATCAGACAGTAACACCTCCCACATACTTCTGTCCATTTCTGAAAAGTAGCTTTCTGTATTACCGTCCTCTCATTTTACTCAAATAGATATTTTCAAAACATACCAAGTTTTAAGTTCTCTAAACATTACTCTCAAATATAACATTTTTAAAAATGATTGTGACTCATTAGGAAAGATCTTATTATCTTTAAACATATTTCTATTTTATTTCTACAACAAAAAATACCTGAAACAAAACCTATTGTTCTAACACACAAAGTTACTTATTTTAATATGTAGAATTAAACTTTTCTGCACATGGAACATTGTGTAGTTTCAAAACTGGCTTGCACATGAAGTATACAACAAAAGTACCATATAAATAAAATAGTTTATTACACGTATTTCAAAAGGGCTCTACAATACACTTTCCATACATTTTATAAAATATTCTGTCTTTCAATATGAAACAATTCACATAGGGAGAAAAAAAAATCTCAATATATAACTATAGTCATTATTAACATATTGAATTATTCTGTCATACAAAGGTCATAGTAACTATGGACTGTTTCTGAATATCTTTCCTAGTTTTATTCTCTCTGAAAATGAGAAAGAATAATGTGTGAAAATAAAAACTCCCTTCACTTCATTTACACCAAATACTGCAAAGCTCATGCCACAGCAAAACCTAGATAAACCACTTCAAAAAACAAAACAAAACAAACCCTCAAATCAAAACCATTTTACCTAAATAAATACAGATCTATTTAAATAGTGAAAAGAACACGAGATATCTTACACATATGTTAATTCAGATATATGATTAAAAACTTCAGGTTTCAAATATTCAGATGTTGCATAACAAAGGAAAATATCCTAAAAGGTAGTTTTTTCAGAGGGAAAAAAACCCTGAAACTTAATTCTTGTTCATCATGAATAAAGCTCCACTACACTTACACTTTTTGCCAGCCCCACAGGCGCAAGGGTCAAAGCTCTCTACTTACGAGAAAGTATAACTACAGATTCTATTAATACAAAATCAGAATTACTTAATTTGAGCTAAAAGCCATTTTCAGTCTCTTATATTTAATGAAGCAGGAACATGACTTTCTAAAACTGCTCATCTGAGTTATTACCACATCTTAGAGAACGTTTCTTTTACTGGTGCAATACGTACACTAGAAAGAAAGGAGACCTGGAACAGATACCAAGCACATTTGTAACGGTAATGACAATTTCTTGTTCTCTTTTCTTGCAGAATAATATTTCAGTATTCTATGAATTGGCCAAACAAAACTAGAAAAGGCAAGAGATATACAAAGAAGTGCAGATAATAAAGTAGTGAAATGGACTGATTATAAACCCTATTATAGCATTGTCTACTTACATTAATATTTTATCATAAAAAGGAAAAAGAGCTAATTCCTTACCCATAGATCTCCAAGAACATTTCAAAGTAGTTAATTTTTTCCTATTATCTGTTCTATAATGCCACATCAACTTTTTTTCCTCAAACTTTTTCCCCTTTTTCTACTTACTTCTTTTTTGTATCTTTTATCTAAAAATAACACCTATTTTTTTAGAAAAGTATGAAATAAAGCAAGTGTCCCTTGTGTGCAACATATAGGGAACCAGAAAAAAGTAAAAGGACCATTTTCTCTATATGCTGGAAATTACCTTTTTATCTCTACTTTTCTGATAGTTATCATTAGACAGCCTAACGTAGTAAAATACTATATGGGAAAAGGTGTAACTTAAAATATCTGATTCCTGAAGTGCTGCAGATTGCTGCAACACTTTTAATACAGTAAGAATGTGTATTTATAAATTAATTTAGGAAAAGAAATGGCAAGTGGCTTTTTTGTTGCATTTTTTTTTGTTTTAAACATCTCACATTCATTACAAATTATATCAAATAGATAGTTCCGAAGACAGTAATTAACTTTTCACCAGGTTATGCCGTTAAGATAAAAATATAATCCCCTTCAGTCAATTGTTCAGTCTAACATAAACCTTTTAACAATAATGCAAAAATTTGAACATATAATTTCATAGGTCATTATCTAGTTTTGATAAAAGCAATAAATTCTCCGGTTGTTCCTCAGTGGAACTCAGCTTTAAGCTCTCTTTAAAGTGAATAAGGTGATGTCTTTTCAAATGTGGGGCCTGTCTGAATTTTTTACCACAAACTGAACATTCAAATGGCTTCTGTCCAGCATGCATTAAGTAATGTCTTTCAAGTTTAGAAGGTGATTTGAAAGTTTTAAAGCAGATACTGCATTGATACAATTTGTTAGCAACTTCACTTTTTTCACTACCTTCAGAAAAATCATGCCAACAGCTGTAGCAGTTTTGCTCTGTTTCCGACAATTTACTACACAAATACGGCTGCGTGCTTCTACTGCTGGTGTCAGGAACCAAGTCCCCTGACTCAATTTCAACTTTGATTTCACCTGCTTGGTTTGACTGAATCAGCTCAAATTCCTGAAAACCAGATGCCTGTGAAGGTGTTTGAGAATAACCCACAGGCTGAGAAGACTTAAATTCAGTGTGATCTCCCAGATGATTGAAAAGTTTGTTCAGGTTTTCAAATTCTACCTGGCAAACGGGGCTTTTATACAGTCTCTTTTCAGTATGGGTGAGCTGATGTCTTTTTAAGTGAGCTGACTGTCTAAATGTCTTCCCACAAACATTACAGCCAAAGGGCTTTTGTCCCGTGTGTATAAGATAATGTCTTTGAAGTTTGGATGAAGAGGGAAAGATTTTTTCACATCTGTCACATTTACACACTTTGTGTCTGTTATGTATATTTTTAGCAGAAGCTGAAAAAGCACAGTGAAGTACTTCTGGATTATCAAAGGAACCATCATCTGGTGAGCCATAAAAAGCGTCATCTTTAGTATGCAGTGAATCACCGACGTTTAACATGCTTTCACCAGTGAGCATACCTTTTAAATTAATTCCAAAGTCAAGAGGTTGTGGGTGCTCTTGCCAAGGTAATGGCACAGCAAAGGTCCTTTTCATCCGATTACTGAGTGCCTTGTGCATGTCAAGCTTGCCATGGCAATCCTTGAACGGTTTAGTGGAAGCATGCTGATCAGAACGCTGATCTCTAGCTGCAAGCAGGTCACGGCTTTTGAAGTGACCTGATTTTATTTTTTTCCTGTCAGTCAGAGAAAAATCTGTTGCCTTTCTTCCGGTACGCTTCAGCCTCATCAGGATCTTATTTTTCATGCTGACTGTGCGGCTGCAAGCTGTTGTACCATAACTTGAACTATTGCCATCTCTCAGATAACAACATTTGTGCAAATTTAGGACCTGCTCTGTTTCAAAACACTGCTCGCATGCTGGGCACTGAAAGGGTACAACATAAATTGAGTGAATATTATGTGGGTCATTCTCCTGCGACTCATAAGCGTCAGCATTCTCAAAATTATCCCTCTTTCCTTCCAACAGGTTCTGTGGTCTGGGATATTTAAGAGTCTTTGCTTTGTGTAAAATATTGGGGAAAGTCTTATTTCTGGCATGGAGCTGTTTGTGCTTCATGAGTTTGCTCTGTATTTTAAACCCTTTCTGACAAAAGCAGCACTGAAAAGGCCTTTCTTCTGTGTGTGTGAGCTGATGGATTTTCAAGTGTGTTGACTGTCTGAAAGATTTACCGCATGAAGAACACTTAAAAGGTTTCTGGCCGGTGTGAATCAAGAAGTGTCTTTCTAGCTTAGATCTTGATGGAAATGTCTTGTTACACGATTCACAAGCATGAGTTTTCTTTATCCTTCTGGCACCACGTAGATGATCTGCCTTCAGGCATCGATGCAGCATCCACATTTCTTCAGTTGTAAAAGATTTCCAGCACATAGGACACCGAAATTTGCCATAAGTGACCCTGTCTTGCTGAAAATTCATAGAGTTTTCTGCTTGCTTGGTATCACTCTGATGATTTTCATTATGAAGCTGCTGATGCTTTAGGAAAGTTATTAAGTTTTTGAAGTTTCTGTGACAAACAATACACTTAAAAGGCAGATTGTGGGTTAACTGATGCCTCTCCAGGTGGACTAGCTGCCTAAATGTTTTATGGCATACATGACATTCAAATGGCTTTTGACCAGTATGTATCAGATAATGCCTAGCTAATTTCGATGGAGTTTCAAACTGTTTATAGCAAATATCACAAATATATGGCTTTTTCTTGGGTATCCTGTCAGCTGTTACACACTGCTGAACTTTTAACATTTTTAAAAAGCAATTACACTTCACCTCCCGTTAGTTTCTTCAAACAGGTATTTAAAGTGAAATCATCAATTGCATGCTAAGGTAGAAGGCTGTAGAAGCAGCACATTTTCTTAGAAGAGATATTCTTAAATCCCACAGGTCCCTAAAATAAGAAAGAGAGCATTATTTGGCTGATGTTAATACAAAATTGCCTAAGTTTATCTTGTTTTCAACACGAGACTAAAAGCATCTAGATTAGAATACTTCCAATTTAACTTAGCTTAATATGCTTTCCTCATAACAATCACTCGTTATGTTACATGATACGGAAAAAAACAGACTACTTTCCAGAAGAAACAAACAAGTTTAAGTCATCTGTGTTGTAATGCAGATATTGCTTAGTCCTGCATGTTACTGCCAAATAATATACAGTTCAGCTACATTATATTTAGGTTATATACAAATAAAGCATATTCTTAAAAAAAACCAACCACATGTAAACTTACTCTAATTCATTTCTCCCCCACAGCAGTAATTCTAACTCTCAGATATAATATGTATGTAGATGAGAGAAAGAGAGAAGAACTAGGGATTCTTGGGCTTCAGAAATAAAAATTAAAGGAACACAGTGTTAGTGAGAAGTAAAAATTAACAATACATTGAAACTAAGTATAAAGTTACTATTCACATTTCTGCATGTTATCAACTGTATCCAGAAGAAACAGTAATGTAATCATTTTTTATTTATCTCAAAATAGCAAACACCAGAACCAGTCAGCAAGAGCAACATGTTACCCATAAACTACAACCAGAATGAGGACAACCCCCAAAACAAGGATGAACACAGGCTAAGTCCACTGTCTCACCATAGAGTTAGAATATCAGAGTTGTGATACCTATCCATGTGTATACTCTGAAGTAATCATAAATACAGAGGTCGTTCTCTTAATTCATGTTAATGAATATTTTAGTCTAAACCGAAGTCATGACATTCGTTTAACTTTCCTTGAGTTTTCAACAGACAAAGCACACTTGGGCAAGCTACTGTGTCTCAGCTAAGGCATAATGACTTGCTAACAAGAAACAATAACTTTGCAAGTACCCAGGTGCATGAAAAGTTATTAAAATATTCACAGGAACAGCAAGAAAGGACCTCAAGCAACCAATTAGTCCAAGCCGTTCACTGTGAAGCCAACTCACATCTAGACAGCCTCCAAAGTGGTCTTAACAACTTCTGCTGAAGGAGGTTCCTTAACCTCAGCAGGGTTCCCACTCCAACACTTTGCCCTCTCATAAAGCTTCTCCTTGCACTCAGCTGAGCCTTTCTTTACTACAAAGTTATTTTGACTGTCTTTTTCCCATGAACCTGGAAAATAACTAAAAAGTGTTCTCTATCACAACTGTATGTACTCAAAGACTCTTTTATCTCCTTTTTATTTTTTTTTAAAGTAGAAAAATTCTGAGGTTTTTTTAAGTATTGTTTTTAGGCCCGCTTTAAAACAAACAAGCAAGCACACCTAACACAAAACCAGATGACTGACCATTTTATTTGTCTCTAGACTAATTTGAATTAGTCACAACCTTCCTAAAATGTAGCAACTAAAATAGTTTAACTATTCGTCCACAAGACTAGTAAGAATAACAGAATAAAAATAAGTCTACGGTATTACCTACATTCTCTTATAGAAAAGGGATGGGGAGAGCAAACTTTACAGCAACAGCATAATAGTTAGGACTTGTAATAACTCTGAGATACACAACACATTTCTACTAACTATAATTAGTGGTATTTTGATACTACAACTCACAAGTTGTATATTCTTTCTACATACCAGCAAAATAAAAATTAACTTATTCAGTGTCTCTAAAAAGCCCTGTCTCTTCACCAAGAGTTAATGTCCCTAATTTTTGAAAAATTCAGAAACATCTGAAGTCTGTTCAAAGTCATTGCAAAGAATAAAAGCCTACTGCAATTTAAACATTATAAAGAGATTCAAGACATATGCACAGAAGACTGAAAATATCTGGTGAATCAAGATTTTTCTTAATGGAAAGAAGCCTGGTCATCTGGTAGGCTTGTTCCACCTCTAATAGATAAGTTCCTGTACAATTGTAGGACTTACTAAGTAATGTTTGGATGTACACCTTAGATGCAGTTGTCACTACACTGATGAGTTACCTGATCTCACTGAAATAATTCTTGATAGGTCTTATCAATGCCATGAAGCAGTTGAAAAAGTCAATTTTTCCTTTCCTGTTCTCTTTTCCTGTAGAATTTTAACAGCTACACAGTTTCAGTCTCTTTTGAAGACGCAAGAAAACACAACACTCTTAGGAGACCCTCTTTTCCTTCCAATTGTTGTCACATCATGTGAAGACGGGGAGTTTAGAGAGATTAAGCGTGTGACACCAAATGCTTTCTAGTTTGTGCTACCATGAAGCTAGAGACAGGTGGGCTGAGAAAAGGAGAAAAGCTTCTCTGCTATGCTAGAAGTTTCTGTACAGCTCAAGGCAGCCTCCATTAGCAGGGAATGAAAACCTCCTGAGAAAGAACTGTGAAGACTGATGAATTTTACTTAACATACTGTCATACAGATCTCATTTACACATCAGGAAAGTGCTCAAACAGTACACTGACATGCGAAGAAAAAAAAAATCCAAAGTAAGAGACAGCTGTGGCATATTACACAAGGGATTTTGGTTTTAGCTTATAATTTTTTTAAATATTTTGCCTGGTGAATGAGTAAAATGCTCTGTGGTACAAGGTGCCAAAAGCACAATAGAGTTTCTTGCTGTGGTCTTCTTGCCCTGTGAAAGACTAAAAGCTCAGATGATGTAAACTTAGGGGATACAGGGGAATGAGAAAGGAGCCAAGATGAGTATTACTGTGTGGCCCAAATATATTTTCAAATCCTATTTACTAAGGACAGGCTTCTCCACATCTATTTCAGGGTGCTCTGTGCCTTGTACATCTAAGGAATAAACATGCTGCTGCTAAAGATCAAAGAACAAAAGACAAGCTTGGAATATTGTTTCCTGCCAGCCTTGGAAGTACACAGGCTTGTCCTAATTTGAATCAGAAAACATACTTCCCTATGTAATAAGGATTTAGGTTGTGGCATATGTCCAGTTTAATATAAAACTGATACTACTTTTCATCTTGGCTCTGAGGTCATGCAGAAAAATAGAGTCAAGAAGTAACACAGGCCATTGAAGGTCACAGAGGACCCTCCTAGGTCTAGTATTATTTAACGACTAAGTAAATATTATGCTTATTAATATTACAGATGGAAGCAAGCTACAAGTGACAGAAGAGAGTTCTGAATTCTAATCCAGTCTTTACTAATCAGAGGGGTTTAAAAAAACCCAAACACATAAAGAAAAAAGACAAACATAAAATGAAAACACAAAACAGGAAGGGAACTTTAATAAGAAAAAATGCAAGATTTTTCTATTTAGGCAGGAATAATCAACTGGAAGGGGAACAACTTACTAGGTTATAGTTATGCAGAAAAGACCTGGAGTCTAAGTTGGAGCAGAAGCTGAATATGCCAACAGCAAGCATGCCATCTATACCAGGATGCATAAACAGAAGTAAAGCTTTGATAGCACATAAATCTTCCATACTACTCACCACTGTTTAGAATGCAGCTGCAATACTCTTAACCAGTCTTGAATACTGCCCTTCAAATTGAGTCACGTATATGAACTAATTGGAATGAGTCCAGAGAAAAGGATCAAGAATGATCTGTGCTTAAATGCATAATATACAGGAAAAGATTAAAGTAACTGGAAATGTTTAAGATAAAATAGCAGAGACCTGATTAAAAAAAAAAAAAGAAATACACCAAAGCAAAACCAAACATAAGACCAGCTTTAAAGAAAACAGAAACAAGCTGTTCCCCAAGTCACTTATAGCTGTGACTAGAAATGGATTCAAATTATAACAGAGAGGATTCAAGTACATTATTGTCCTTATAGTTGCAAAGTTTTTCTTAATCAACATACAAATAAGTTGTGTGAGGAGACTGCTCTGCCTTCAACACTGGAGGTCTCCAAAAAAGGCTGGACAAACATCTCTCAACCTTCCACACCCATACAACCGACCCTATATGAGATGAATATTCTGGCTTGTTTTTCTATGACTCATTAATATACTTCAAAACAAACCACTTAAGAATTGAAAATTCCATCAGTCTTTAAATTTGCCACAGAAAGATTCTTTCGCATTGCTGTTAGTATACGCCCAGACCCGTGAGATAAGCTAACACTTAAAAAGTAATTATAATAAATGTGTGAAAAAATACAGCGTGCCCCTTGTAACATTAACGGCAACACAGACAAGTGAAAATGTAGCTGGTGATTTACGAAACGCGCAGCCGGCAGCAGAGACGGGGCTCGGATCGCTGTGCACGCTGGATTCCCCGCCTGCTCTCCCCAGAGAAGAGTTTACATTGCCGCGATGGGAGGACAAACAGCACCAGAAATGTAACTGCACCTGCAGTTACACAAAAATTAACGTCAAGCGTTATGGCTCCTCAAGGGTAACACATCTCACGCTCCCGTTTCCCATGTGTTTTTTAGAAGACTGTCTGAAGCAAAACCAAAAGCTACATAATGGCGAAGCGGGGCTGGTTTAAGAACCGAAGTTCTGCTGAAGGGGCCCGAGACCCCCCGGACTGACACACCTTCCCCCAGTGGGACACACTTAAATCCCGTTTAAAGCTTAACGACTGAGGCGGCTCTCAGAGAAGGCAGAGCGCGGACAGGCACGCAGCCGCGGGCGCCGTTCCCACGGCGGGACGCGGGCTCCTTGCTGCGGGCTCCCTGCTGCGGC